>CM052802.1:114686457-114705625 GCA_028533885.1 Nasua narica | reverse complement strand
AGAATCAACCAAAAACCTACTGCAAACAGTAGAATAATTACTAAGATCAAAACAATACCAATATAAATCAATAGCATTATACAAACTAGTTATAAAATCATATATGTGTGAGGTTATACATATACATAAACACACACACATTCACAGAGAGGGGGCAATGAAGGGATGGACTATGTAAGAACAAACTCTATAAGAAACATATCAAAGCTATGTAAAGGCAAAAAAGCAAATTTATTAAAAGACCCATAAATAAATAGTACAAATAGAATGTTCTTGAACAGAAAGACTCAATATCATAAAGGTGTTGATTCTTTTTAGACTAATTTAGAAGTGCAACATGTTCCCAATAAATATGACAATTAAAGATCAAATGGAAAATAAGTAGTGAAGACTAGCAGGAAAAATCCTCAAAATGAAGAGCTTTGAGGAAGGAGCAGTCTTACCAGATGTCCAAGCACCAGGAATGCTCACCAGTTCTCATGGTGTGCTGGTGATATAGGAGCAGGTAGAGACAAATGGAACTGAACAAACAACCCAGGAATAGACCCCAGCACACAAGGTAATGCAACATATGATAAAGGAGGGATCTCAAGTGAGTCAAGTACAGATGGAAATGTAAATAATTGATGTTGGGTAAAGCAAGTGATCACTAGAGGAAAGCAGGATAAGACTAGAATCAAATCTTATTCTGTGAATCCAAATCTTATTCTTGGATAAAGTCCAAGAGGATGAACATTTAAAATGTGAAAAAGGAGACCATTTTGGTGTTAGATGAGATAGGTAAATTCTTTATTACCTGAATGCAAGAAAAGTCCAACTACATTTTCCAGCACGGTGAAGTTTCGGCATGGTGAAAGAAGGAAGATATAACACCAGAAATCATTTCAAAAGTAAATGAAAAATGGGAAGATACTTGAGAAGGAAATTTATAAGAGGGCTACTCCTTTCAGTAAATAAAGAGAATTCCTCGAAATCTAGGAGGAAAAAACAAAACAAAACAAACAACAACAATAATAAAACAAAACAAAACAAAAACAGAAAACAAAACAACCACAAAAACCCTCAATAGAAAGAAACCTGAAGAGAGAATTCACAAATAACAAAATCAAATGTCCCTTAAGTATGTGGGAAGGTGGCCAAATTTACTCATAAAGAAAGAAATGCAAATAAAATATCACTAAGAGAATCCTTTCTCACCCATCAGATGGATGAAATTCCAAAAATGTATCACAGTAAATTTTAGCAGAAATATGGAAATATAGGCACAACCTCCCTTGCTAGGGGGAGAGTGAAATGAAGATAAAACGTATAACCACCATGGAGGAAAAGAGGGATTTATGACTCATGTTACCACATTATCTATTAAAAATAAAATTTTCATTTAAAAAATATAAATTCAGAAGTCATGGTTCCCCATTCAGTAGCTATATTATTTAAATAGTTTGCTTCGTTTCTGAGCTTCATTTTCCTCATGTATAGAAGGAATATAGTGGAAATATCGACCGCTTGGGATTGTTATGAAATTCAAATTTAGGAACCATCATTGTAAAATGCAAAACTTTGGTCAAAGATGATTGGTTTTTGGGTGATTTTTTGAGGTCACAAAACTTGTTTTAGCATTAAGGCCAGAATCTGATTTCTGCTCCAAGCATACAGTTTTACTGTGCCATGAGGGTGTCCTTTTTGTGAACTGCAGAGTAATGCACAGTGGTTCAACTCTACCTTTCACTGATTTTTTTTTTTTTTTTAGAAATGTCATTGGAGTAAATAGAATGGAGAAGAAGTAAGACTCTATAAATATGTACCGCTAGTCATGGCTTCTATTTTATTCATTTGCATTTCCAGTTAACTAAAGACTTCTGTAAGCCGATTCCTGAGGGCAGAGTTTCTCAAAGCCTATTCCTTGGACCACATGCGACAGAATCAGCTGGAGCTATTTCTTAATAAATATGCAGATTCCCAGTCTAAACCTCAGACTTAACCTCAGGACTCCGGTGACAGGGAACAAAATAGCACATTAGGAAACACGAGGTTCAGCATAATTGCTGGAGAAGAGGAGAACCTCATGAAATGTTAGATCAATATTTGATTTAACAACAAGAGGGGCACCTGGGTGGCTCAATCGGTTAAGTGTCCAGCTCTTGATTTCAGCTCAGGTCATGATCTCAGGGTTCTAGGATCAAGCCCCGCATAGGCTCCCCACTTGGCAAGGGAGTTCCCTCCTCTCCCTCTCCTTTTGTCCCTTCCCCCACTTAACGTGCTCTCTCAATCTCTCTCAAATAAATAAACCTTGAAAAAATAATAACAACACGAAGTGAATATCAGTGCTACAAAGTGCAGAGTTAGCAAAAAAGAAAATACAAATAATGTAAACCATTGTTTTCAAGTTTTAGTAGAATTAGCCTGTTTCTCAAGGCCAAGAACCAGAGCGTGTTTAGAAAATGAAACCCAGCAATCTACACTGTGACTCTAAAGGATTGGCAATATATGCACATAGATGCACATGCACATAGATGCATGTTCGACTGCAATACACAGCCATAGCTCCAAAATATACAGTCTGATGGATTCACATAGAATCAGAGGCTGTTCAGGTAAGCCCTCTTGAGCCCTGAATTTGTTAGTTCCAGGGTAGGTGTGACATAGTTCAGGTTGAACATATTTCAGTAGTCTGAAAGCATCTAGGTTACACTAAATACACTCACACACACACACACACACACACATATGCCTACGTATTTTACATTTTCACAATAATCACCTTATTGTTTTTATTCTGTTATTATAAAGTATATGTATGTATGTCACAAAGACATACCAATGTTAACTGCAGACACTTAATACAGACACAAAATACATAAAGCAAAACTTCCATTTCTGGAGGGATGACTAGATATGCTTTTGCATTCTACTTTTGCTAAGTACAGCTAAAAACCCTGGTCATTGCATATAAAGCAAACATAAGAAGACACTGAAACTTAGAGGAGAGAAAAAAGAATGGCTAAGGAGGTAGGAAAATAGAATGCAATAAGGAACCACATGGTAGTTTCAGATGAAAATCACTCATCATTCCAAGAGACAGGAAGATCTTAAATTGAATCAAAGGACGACAATTAACAGATGCCAACATGAAGAGGTCACAGATGTTGAAATTATCTGACAAAGATTTTAAAATTATATCCGTTATAAAATTTCTTCAATAAGCAATTATAAGCGTGTTAAAACAAGTAAGAAAAATATTCAGCAAAGAAATAGAAAGTCTTAGCAAATAAACAGAAAATATAAAGAACTAAATGAAAGTTTTAGAACTAAAAAATTAAATAACAGTAGTAAGAACAAATGGGTTTAACAACCAGAATGCAGAGGACCAGGGAACGAATGAGGGAATTTGAAGATGGGACAATAAAAATTATTCAATCTAGACATCATAGAGGAAAGAGTCTGAAAAAAAATTAACAGAATATCAGGGAGATGATAAAAAGAGCTAACAACTGTGTTGTTGAATTCCCATAAGAAGAAACAAATAAGTGAGACTGAAAATGTATTTCAGTAAATAATGGCTTTTCTTTTTCAAATTTGGCAAAATTATAACTCTAGTGTGAAGGATAAAATACAAAGTGTTAAAAATAACTATAAAATAATTTGTTAATGTATTCACAAGGTAAAAAGATGTAAATTATTACATAAAGATATCAAATGTATGGGGCTGAGGCAGAATAAAAATGTAGATCATTAGTATGTGTTTGAGGCCTGTTATTAGTTTAAAATAGTTTTCTTAGGCTATTTTGTGGAAGCCTCATGGTAACTGCAAAACAAACTGCAAAGCAAAAACCTATAATAGGTGCCCAAAAGAAAACAAGAAAGCATATCATTACAGAAAATCATCAAATCACAAAGGAAGATAGATCAAGAGAAAAAGGGAACAAAGGAATTACAAAATAGCCCGAAAACAATTAAGAAAATGTCAATCATTAGTCTATATCTATAAATAATCACTTTAAATGTAAATGACTGATACCTTCAATCAAAAGACAGAGAAACAAACAAACAAAACCGCAAAGACCCAACTATATGCCGCCTACAAGAGGCTCACTTCAGTTTTATGAACACACACCGATTGGAAGTGAAGAGATAGAAAAAGATATTCCATGATTATGGTGACCAAAAGAAAGTAGGGTTAGCTAAACTTATTTCAGACAAATGCTCATAAGCCAAAGACTGTAATGAAAGAGATCATTATATAATGACAATGGAGTCAATACACCAGGAAGATATAACATTGTAAATATTTATGTATTAAACATAGGATCACCTTTGGGGCACCTGGGTGGCTCAGTGGGTTAAAGCCTCTGCCTTTGGCTCAGGTCATGATATTGCGGTCCTGGGGTTGGACCCTGCATCCGGCTCCCTGCTCAGCAGGGAGCCTTCTTCCCCCTCCCCTGTCTGCCTCTCAGCCTACTTGTGATCTCTCTTTCTCTGTCAGATAAATGGATAAAATCTTTAAAAAAAAAACAACACAGAGGATCACCTTAAATTATAGAAAGCACATATTAACAGACCTGAAGGGAGAAATAGGCAGCAGTAAAATAATAGTAGTGATGGAATTTGATGCCCCATTTTCAGCAATGAATAGATTGTCCAGACCAAAAAAAAAATCAGTTAGGAAACATTGGACTTAAACTACACAAAATGGATTTATGTAATTATAATAATTTAAACATAAAAAATTAATATACTTCAATATTTATGGATAAGAACTCTCAAAAAAACTAGGAATACAATGAAACTTTTTCAACTTTATAAAGAATATCTACCAAAAAAAACCCACCTGGAATATATTTATTTGTTTGTTTATTTATTTATTTTTAAAGATTTTATTTATTTATTTGACAGAGAGAGAGAGAGAGACAGTGAGAGAGGGAACACAAGCAGAGGGAGTGGGAGAGAGAGAAGCAGGCTTCCCATAAAGCAGGGAGCCAGATGTGGAGTTCAATCCCAGGACCCAGGGATCATGACCCAGGCTGAAATCAAACGCTTAATGACTGAGCCTCCCAGGTGCTCCAAAAAAGTCTGTATTTAAAGGTGAGTCCTTAAATGCTTTCCCCCTAAGCCTGGGAACTAGGAAGGGTGTCTACTCTCATCACTACTATTCAACATACTACTAGAAGTAGATGTGAATTAAATAGAACACGTACAAATCTTATATGCTGTAAACTACACACTACTGATAAATCAAAGTTCTAAAGCATCAAGAGACATATGTATTGATGGATTATAAGACTCAATACAGCAAAGCTATCAATTCTCCCAAATTGATGCACAAGTTGAATATAATACCTATCAAAATCCCAGGAAGATTTTTGGTATAAATAAAGAAAAGTATTCTGAAATTTATATGAAAAAACAAAAGAGTTGAAAAAGGCAAAAATTTCTAAAAAAGAAGAAAACATTGGGAAGAATTACATTATATAGCTAGTTACCTGTTTCTTTGGTATTAGAAAAGAGACAGATGCACAAAATATTAGAACAAAATAGACTATCGAGAAATAGACCCACACAAATATGCCCAATTGATTTTTTAAAAAGTTGAAAACCGATTTACTGATGAAAAGATTGCACTTTCAAGAAAAGGTGCTAGAGTAATTGGACATCTATAGGAATAAAACTAAATCTCATACCTGTTACAAAGAAAGTGACTCAATGGATCACTTTAAAGTGGATCATAGTTTTATTTTTATTTTTTTCAGTTTTAAGGAGATATAATTTGCATATATAGTGTATAACCTTAAGGTGAAAAATATGATTTGGTATATGTATATATTGAAAAATGATTACCATAAAATATTAGTGTCCATATCCTCATATATCTTTTCTTTTTTTCTTATGATGAGAACTTTTAAGATCTACTGGCCTAGCAACTTTCAAATATACAACACCTATTGTTAATTACAATCACCATACTATACATTACATCCCAGGACTTATTTACCTTCAAACCCCTCACCCATTTCCTCCATCCTCCACCCCTCAACTTCTGGCAACCACCAATCTATTTTCTGTTTCTTTAAGTTCAGATTTTCTAGATTTCGCGTATAAGCGACATCATACAGTATTTGTCTTTCCCTGTCTGATTTATTTCACTTAGCATAATGCCTTCAAGATTCATCCACGTTCTTGGAAATGACAAGATTTTCTTCTTTTCTATGGATCTATATCTATATCTATATCCCTATATGCAGATACATATATCCTTATATTTATCTTCATCCTTTTTGATAGTAGTCATTATAACAGATGTGAAGTGATATCTCATGCTTTTGATTTTTATATTTTCCTCATGATTAGTGATTTGAGGGCCTTTCATGTGTCTGTTGGCCGTTTGAATATCTCATGTAGAAAAATGTCTATTCGGGTTCATTCTCATTGGTTTTAAACTACTGAGCTGTATACATTCCTTATATATTTCAGATAGTAACCCCATACTAGATGTATGATTTGCAAATTTTTTTTCAATTCTATAGTTTGACTGTTTGGTTTTTTGACAATTTATTTTGCTCTGTACAGCTTTTTAGTTTAATGTATAGTCCCACTTATTTATTTTTTATTTTGTTGTTTGTGCTTTTTGTGTCATATCCAAAAAATCATTGCCAAGGCTGATTTCAAGGAGCTTTCCCCATATGTTCTTTTAGAATTTTTACAGTTGGAGAATTAAGTCTTTAATCCATTCTTAGTTGACTTTTCCATATAGTGTAAGAAATGGGTCCAATGTTATTCATTTGCATATGGCTGTGGGTTTTCTCGACACTTTTAAAGAGACTATCCTTTCCCCCTTGTGTGTTCTTGGCTCCTCTGTCGTAAATTGATTGACCATATATTTATAGGTTTACTTCTGGGCTCTCTGTTCTATCTTACTGATCTATGTGATCTACCAGACACATAGATCAATACAACTATAGTTGCATTGATTAATATAGCTTTATAGTAGAGTTTGAAATCAGGCATTGTGATGCCTCCAGCTTTCTTCTTTCTTTTTTTTTTCCCGAATATGTTTATTTTAATTTTTCAGTGTTACAAGATTGATTGTTCATGCACCACACCCAGTGCTCCATGCAATACGTGCCCTTCTCAATACCCACCACCAGGCTCACCCACCCTCCCACTCCCTCCCCTCCAAAACCCTCAGTTTGTTGCTCAGAGTCCACAGTCTCTCCTGGTTCATCACCCCTTCCGATTTCCCCCCATTCATCCTTCCCTTCCTTCTCACAATGCCCTCCATGATTTTCTTTATGCTCCACAAGTAAGTGAGACCATAAGATAATTGACTCTCTCCACTTGACTTATTTCACGCCACATAATCTCTTCTAGTCCTGTCCATGTTGATACAGAAGTTGGATATTCATCCTTTCTGATGGAGGCTGATATCTAAGAACTATAAAGAACTCCTCAAACTCAACACTCACAAAACAGATAATCACAGCTTTCTTCTTTCTTAAGATTATTTTGGCTACTCAGGGTCTTTTGTGGTTCCATACAAATTTTAAGATTGTTTGTTCTATTTTTGTGAAAAATGTCACTTGAATTTTGATAGTGATTGCATTGAATCTATAGTTTTTAGTAGTATGGATATTTTAACAAGATTAATTCTTCCAATCAACAACATAGATATCTTTCTGTATATTTGTGTCTTCTTCAATTTTTTTCATCAGTATCTTATAGTTTTCATTGTAAAGAAAAGCTATAGTTATAGATACACTGCAAACCTTACAAAATTACAGCTGGCTTTTTTGCAAAAATTGGCAAGCCGATGCTAAAATTCATATGGAAATTTAAGGGACCCCAAATAACGAACCGATCTTGAAATAGAAAAAGAAAGTTGGAAAATTCATTTTTCTCAATTTCAAAACTGCTTACAAAGTTATATGAAAAGCCTGTGTAGAACTAGCTTAAGGACAGACTTTTTTTTCTTGACAAACCACCTCTAAAATAAGTCAAAAAATCCCGAAATTTAAATTTTTTTTTTTATAAATTAGAAATAATTAGTTAAGGTGTTTTTCTGTTTTTGTTTTTTGTTTGTTTGTTTGCTTTGTTTTGTACTTTAAAGCACACTTGTTTGTGGTTCACTATTTTATTATACAGAAGCCAAATCAGTGGTTGAGAAATACACTGATTGTAGAAATGAGACAGGATTTTAAAAATTAAAACATCTCTTTTTTTCTCCTTGAACATCAATTTACTAAAGAACCATAACAAGATTATATTTTCTGTTGTGTCTCCATCTAACCATGCTGGAGAAAATTATGGCACCTCTAAATTGTGGTTGCCCTAGGGACTTACCAAGGAAAGTCCAACTGCAGCCAGAACTGGAAGAGTCATTCCCAGAACTCGCATATGAGAAGGGTTTTCCTTAAAGCACAGAGAACACTTCTTTGGGATGTCTTTACCTTTCATCTGGGCACACAAACTTCTTCAGTATAGAACTTAAGGTAGTTCGGGAGGGGTAGCCCAGATAGTAAATCATTGACTTTTATAATTTATTAAGGAAAAAACAGTCGCTACAGAATGCTTTTTTTTTTTTTTTTAAACAAAGCCTAAAGAAATCCAACATCAGTGACATGGAACCAGTTTATGAATTGAGCCCTGAGAACTCATTGTGATTTGCATTCATGTAAACACCTACATTTTTTCGTTAACTGAACTGATTTAACTGCTAATTAAAACTAGTTAGTAAGCACAATGCAAAATTAATTAAACCATTTAGTAGATAGATTCAAATTAGGTAAAGCAATGTATTGGACACTATCAAAGTAAGTACAACTGCTACTTGTCATCAAGCAAAATAGTTCTTAGGGTAAGTGCTGTCCTTAGGGAGAAATGTGAAGGCATAAAAATCATCCTGTTGATTATATGATCTTTTATAAAGCAAATGTGCTGGAATTCAGCTTATCTTTAAAATAGAAAAAAACTAGAGACTCGTTTAATAATCACTGAGAAAATTTATGAAATGGGTACAGTATTTACAGGAAAACTTGTCATTTTTCAGATTTTCCAAAAGCAAAATTTTAAAGCACATGATATGGAAATATTGCTTACCTCACCCAAAAGAAAGAAATAGACCAGACTTTCAATCTTCAATCTCTCAATTCCAGACAGTCTTTTATCTAGCAAGTGTTCTGTTTAAGAGGTGACTACTTTCTTTGTCAATAAATACATCATTTTGGCACTCTGGACAGTCTTTATTTTCTTAACTTGTTTTTCATCTGATCTTGGATTATTTTCTTCTTTAAGTAGCTTCCTGCAAAGCATATGGGACATTCGTCAAGGGGAAACACTTTGCCCTTAATACTCAAAAATACGAAGGGAGAAATTTCATTTATCTTTTTTTTTTCCTTATGAATGCTGGTGATTATCTAAGGACATTCCTTGAATGTCACACTCTGTCACCTTCTGTCACCTCACATGTTCAGGGTAATTATACCTTAGTGGCTTGGGAAGTCATCTACTGATGTGGGAACTTTTTTTATTCAGGACTGAGATAGTCATATATTAGCTGAATTGCTGAACTGACATACATTATATTACTCTACATTCTCTAAAATACGGCATACGCATGTGTGCGCGTGCACACACATACACACACACACACACACATTTTCTTTTTCTGTTGTGGGTAGCATAACTAACATATTTCATATGACCAAAAATATCTTATGACTATTTTTAAAAAACAATACTGAATAAGATTTACCAAACCGAAACAAAATGACCTTTTATAGATAAATTAATCTGAATTTAGGTTCAACAGTTTTTGTTTTGTACATGTCTGATAGGATTTCCCAGACCACTCAAAGAAGCTTCTGAATGCATTTCCATAAAACTGGAGTTAGAACGGGCAGATCGTAGAGGAGCCATGGAAAAAGAACCACGCTTGCTGTGATCAACATAATAAATGCTGAAAGAAGGAATTTTGAATCTATAACTAAAAGAAGTATATCAAGAACTAACTCATTCATGTAAATGAAACTTTGTATGTGGTTTCCTTAGCCAGAGAAGAAAATGTTGTTTGACTAGTCACAACTTAACTATTAGCAGATTTCCTTACTGTGGAAGGAAATCCATTTCCATAGTAATGGAAATCCTTTCCATTTACTATGGAAAATGTTGGCCATGGGGTCTTGTACTGTTCATGTGATTCCCTCCAGACCATGAGATGGTTATTGAGCCTTTCAACTACCCAAAATAAACCCTTGCTCTGAAATGTATCCCTTATCTTCTGCACTACAGTCAAGTATTTTGGCTTTGCCATATTTGATTTATACCATAAGAAATAGAAATATAGATGTATAGTAACCTATAGGAACACATAGTAACTTTTATGCCATGTATACTATACCTCCTAATTCTGGAATTTTGATTGGAGTGGGGTTTGGGAGGGGGAGTACAATATATCAGACATGTACTTCTATTGGATCCCTTCAAATATATATAGAACACATCACTGAAGGCAAAAATGCTAGAAGTCTATAATCCCCTTAAATATGTTTTGAGAGCACCTGGGTGGCTCAGTTGGTTAAGCTTCTGCCTTCGGCTCAGGTCATGATCCTAGGGTCCTAGGATCGAGTCCCAAGTCAGGCTCTCTACTCTGCAGGGAGTCTGCTTCTCTTTCTGCCCTTCCCCCCAACTCGTTCTCTTGGTCTCTTTCTCTCTCAAATAAATAAATAAAATCTTTTTTAAAAAGTATGTTTTCAAATTACAACATATGTTAGAGAGGTAAGCCTGTTTTTTTTTCCATCCCAAGAAAGTATTGAGTGTTGACTGAAATTAAGTTATCCACAATAACCCTAATGAAAACAGACATAATTTAGTAATCCTCAGGGAAACTGGGCAACTGACAGTCTGTGAGTTCTGATTATATATTTAAAGAAGCATCCTCCTGCATCTGTGCTAGGCAATCATCTCAATGGCTCCATTCTACATGTACTCAGTCATTTATCATCCTTTCTTGCTCTTTAGAACCCTTTATCCATTCAAGGACCGGGGTTCCGAGTCTAGAGACACTGTGACTACATCCATGAGGCATTTGCCAGACTTCACATTAAGTGGCTGAAACTGACTTCCTTTATTCAGACTAGAATTTTTCTCCATAGGGTGATAGTTCATTTTCTTTTGCAAGTCGCAGAAAACTAACTCAAATTCTATCTTAAAGAAAAAAAAAAAGGAATACATCGGTTCACTAACTAAAAACTACAGATGCAGAATATCTTTTGGACCTGCAGGATCCAGGCTTATTTCCCATCTCACCAGCCCCCTGCCCACCACCCTACTTTCTCTCTGTGTCTCTTTTCCTTTCTTATCTCTCTCCAGATCTTTCAGCTCTTCTTTCCTATGTTTCAATCATGGTCTCTTTCCTGTAGTCCTAAGGCTTACGTGCTTCTCAAGGGCCATCATCTCCAAAAGAAGGGAATCTCTCTGCTAGTTTGAATGTCAGTTCCCTCAAGGGTTTTTTGATGATGAATCCTAGGGAATGTGGCTGTCTCTAGGGTAAGGACTACAGGATCTACACCTGGGTTGACACCCCTGAGCCCCACCTCCCCTGCCAGTTGGGGAGAGGAAATTTCTCAAGTCAAAGAAAGCACTGATTTCATATGAAGAGGAAAGGATGGCAAGTAACAATAAATCAATTGATGTTTACTGCAAATGGATTTTGATAGTCGAGGACTGAAAGCATTAAAGAAACTAGGAATTTGCAACTATTCAAAGGAAAGAACATAAAGTGAGAGAAAGATGAATAGTTTTCCCTGGATTTAGATTCTAGTTTTGATTCTGCTGCTAACTCTAGTAACAATATCTTTGTCCTCTCTGGGGCCTCATTTCCTTAGGTAATAAATGGTAAGTGTGGTTATATTGATTCTCACTCCATCATGGTATGTCTGATTGAAACAAAAGGATAAGATCAAGACTTCTACTCTGTTCACACTTCTGTGCTTCTCGACATATTTTAATTGCAAGGGAGGATCAGCATTAATGCTGATATATTCAAAGCTCACTCTTCAACTCTCTGTCTTTCAAAAACATTAACAGCCCACATATAATTACTGTTGTACCAACGCTTTGCTAAGGACTTTCCCCTGCATCTTCCTTCCCAATCTCTCTCTCTAAAATACATAAATAAATGTTTAAAAGAATTTGATCTTCTTACCTCTTAGAAACATGTGTCGCTAGCATAAACTCACCATGGTGATTCTGGAAAATTAATATAACACTACTACAGGTTTTTTGTGTTTTTTGGGGGGGGTTTTGGTTTTTTGGTTTTTGTCTACAGCCAACAGAGAGAAAACAGTGCAATATGGAATTGGAATATAAATGTTTCTATTCTGAGTGATAACTATGTAGGCAATAAATTATTTTCCACACCAATGGCATTTTTTTATATAGGTAGGGAAATGAACTTGAAAGATTTCAAATGCCTTATTAAAGTTCCTATAATTAAAAGCATTAAAACAAAACAAAATAAAACAAAATGATGGCATCTGGAGAAGTTCCAAGTTCTAACATGTCAGAAAAAAAATTCTGAAAGAGATTAACAGCCTAGCCATACATACATATAGACAGATACAGAAACAATCAGTAAACATTAGCCGTAGTTTATTCTGGACCAAGAAGAGAGTGTTCATGGAATTATTTTGGAAGGTTACATTTTTAAAGACAGTTTTTTAAAATCATACAGTCAAGTTTATATAAGTATATTTCCATCGGGAAAGTTTGAATCATGTGTAAAATAAGATTAACAATCTTATTGTTATATTAATATGCTAAGACATATGCTAAAAATGAGCATTGGTCATATAGATTATTGACTTTGAACTGGATGAAATTTCAGAGGAGGTGAAAAATAGGATTTTAAGCTTCTCTGACTACAGGATACCTACATGACTGAATGGCAGTTTAAAAGTCTAACCAAAAGCTATATTTACATTTTATATGTTCAAAGCAAAGATTTCATTTGGCTTGGTTGGTTTCCCTTTATTGATTTGGTTATATTTTGTGAACAAAATTTACTGGTTAGTAGGCATAGTTTTATATAAACAGTCTGCCCATTCCTACCTCCTAATTTTGGGACTTCCAGCCTTTAGGAGCCAACATTCAAATTTCTGTTTTCGGAGGAAGAGTGGCACCTTCTCACCCCAAAATTTATATAGCTTCTTTGACAACCACAGCTGTAAAGATGGGAGGACGAGAGGATCAACCAGCCTGGTTCCCCTTCAGGAGCTCTGTGCAAGACATAACTTTTAGAGATGATGCCAGATTGTCCCCTCCTATGTCCCCTGTCCTGCACATAAAATAGGAACCTATTGAATGTACAACTTAAGGGATTTCTAGAAGGCCTTTATACTGCCAATATCTCTCCCATGTTGACTCAAACTTATGATTTCATCCTCTTTCTGAAATCCTTCATGAATTGGTTATCAAACATAGGATTTAGTCTGAATTGTAGAATGAAGAGTATGGCCTAAGAACCTCAATTTCTGGTACTAGGAAAGGAAAAGAAAAGTCTGAAAAGCTAAGCTTCATCTTGGGGCTTCAGAATACACTGGCAACAATAATCTAATTGAATTTCTTACTTTGGAAGTTGTAGGGGAGGAAAAATAATATTTCCTCTACCCTCCCGAGTTCTTAGCTGAGATTCCCATAATAAAAAAACCGATTAACTGTATGATATGTATATATGTGCTAGCATATATCCCTCATGGATACATGGAGGATATCCAGGGAGAAATGGGTTACTTGGAAAGGTCGCTTTAGGATTCAGGATTAGATACAATCTTACTAGGGAAAGGGGAGAGAAGATGCAGGCTCTGTAGGGGAGAAGGAATGATTTTTAGGATAGATGAGTGGGGTCTTAGAAGAATATGTGGGATGTATGATAGTTTGTGACAAATTTGTCTGGATATGGTGTGGACTTCTAGTCTTCTCTCCTGTGACCAGAGTCAATCTTCCCTGGTTGGTGAAACTCCAAGGGAGGGCAGTTAGAACAATTGAGTTACTTTTGAAGGGTCTGTCTTTAGGAAGATATGGGGAGCTCAGAGAAATCCTCTCCCTGTGATTGCTGTGTTTCAAGTGCCTACAGCTCAAAATGTACCAAAGTGGCATATTTTGAGGTGACACATATTCTGCTGTTCTTCCGAGGTCACTTGAATAAGGAGGGTCTCAGAGCTCCTTTTTAGAGATATATTCCTTTGTTTTATTTTCTTAATTTTGATTCCTCTTTTCATCAGTGGAACATGAGTATTCAGATAATCCTTTCTGAACAAAGGTTCCTTTATCTTTGTATAGTGTTGGTGATTTTTGAACAATATTTGGAGACTATAATAAGTATGTATGACAGTTATTATAGAGGTCCATAGTGACAGATCTGAAATCTTAAAGTCTGAAAATCTCTGGAAATCCAAACTATTGTTTTTACTCATTTGGTGGGAACACTTGACCTAAACTGACATGAGACTCTTCATGTTCCTTTTTTATCCCACTGCATAAAAATAGCTATATGTTTCACTGCAGAAATTCTAACATGTGTGTGATTTAGAAAGCATTTATATTATTTAGTAGTTTAGCATTTTTCTCAAGCACAACAGTGATTATTTATTTTATTTTATTTTATTTTATTTTAGAAAGAGAGGGCATGCATGCAAGTGGGGTTGAGGAGAGGGGCAGAGGGAGAGGAAGAATCTTAAGCATGACCCTGATCAGGATCATGACCTCAGCTGAAATTAAGAGTTGGCCACTTAACTGACTGAGCCACCCAGGCGCCCTGGCACAACTATTTTAATAGGTTAAGTACATACACAGTTGTGTTTAGGGGTGCCTGGGTGGCTCAGAGGGTTAAAGCCTCCGCCTTCGGCTCATATCATGATCTCAGGGTCCTGGGATCGAGCTCCCCGTCGGGCTCTCTGCTCAGCGGGGAGCCTGCTTCTTCCTCTGACCTTCTCCCCTTTCATGTTCTCTCTCGCTCTTCCTCTCTCAAAAAAAAAAAAAAAAAAGAAGTCGTATTTAACAAATAAGTCATCTTTTCTGTTCTGGCAATTTAATGTGTTTTATTGTAGGATGTGGCCCCAGACTCTTAGTCTTAGTAACATGGGCCCTGTAGTGATCCAGTGTCATCCTGGCAAACATTTCCAAGGTCAGTCATGTCTGGACTGCAAGAGCATATCTTCATAGTAGATTTGCCTGCTCCTACCCCTGTCTCCTATGCATAAGGTTATATCCTCACAACTGTATCTATTATATTCTTTTAAAACCAAATAAATCTCCTCACCATCCTGCTCTTAACTATCCAATAACAATGAGTCCAAAGGTCCTATCTGTGGACCAAAGGGCCGCCCCTCAATGAGTGACCCTGGTTGAAGAGATGAGGAAGAAGAAGAGGAAGAAGAAGAAATAGAAGAAGAAGGAGGAGGAGGAGGAGGGGAAGGAGAAGGAAGAGGAGAAGGAGAAGGAAAAGGAGAAGGAGAAGGAGGAGAAGAAGAAGATAGTTTCTCTATCACCAAAGCATGGCTCATGGTGCTCCGGTCTTCCCTGTTCTCTGGCTGTTCCTCATCCCATCCCAGGCACATCTTCCTCCCAGGGCACTTGCACTTGCTGATGCCTTTGCATGGGAAGTTCTTCCCCTGCATATTGTTTTCTTACTCCCTTCACTGGATGGTTGTTGAAGTTCTATCTCCTCTCTAAGCCCCCCAATCTGCCTGAGTAACCTTGCTTATTGCCTGTCAAGTCTCCATACCCTGCATCCTGCATTTTCTCTCCTTATCTATCACTCGTCGCTAGCTGCCACTTTATATATGTGCATGGAAGAGGAGTTTTTTGTTTTTGTTTTTGGTGTTTCACTCTTTTGATCAAGATATTAACTTCATCAGAGCAGGAAATATGTCTTACCCTACTCTGTATCTTCAGAGTCTATAATAGTGCCTGGAAAATATTAAGTATTAAATAAATTAATCTAATTGGTAATAGTTATTTTTTAATTTTATACTTATTTGTGTTTCTCTATTTATTGTTTTATTTATCAACTCTAATTATTGGCTTACTTGAACGATAGAGTACAGAGTTTTTCCTGTCCAAAATAATTCCCTCTTTAAACTCTATTCAATTCTGTCATATTACCAAAACTGTCACCAAATCTAGCAATATCAAAATTAAACAATACTGTATTGGATTATTTTAACACAGAGGCACAATGTTTTGGATAGTATCTAAAGAGCCAAAGCAACAGCAAAATCTGTCACTGAAAGGTATTTTCTGCAAAGAAAACCACCGAGGTTAGCTTAATTCTTTGAGATCATGTTAAGTTTTTTATTGCTATTATTATTACTCTTAAAAAGTCTAACATCATACAATTGCTATTTCTTAAATATTTTTAGCTAGCTAGATTTTATTATACATCTACAAATCTATAATAAAATGCTATCTTCCTTACAAGTGGCTTTTGCCAATACCTCTCATCTTATCTGAATACTGAGACACACAGAGATCTAAAAGCCCAAACTTCAATGCACTCTATCTTACAGAAGTTTCTGTCTTACACATCTTGATAAAATCCTAGGCAACACAAACAACACAGCAATTGCAGGTACTGCACCTAAGAAAGAGGATAAACACTTTGAAATAAAGCTTCTAGCTAAGCCATCTAAAATGTGTGTTTTTTTCCATTACAGAATAGGCCAGGTGGGGAAACGAGGCTGGAGAAATAAATAACTTCCAGGTGACAGTTGAAGACAGGGGACTCACCTTTTTCGCAAATCTGTGTAAATACATTGTTGTAAGTCAGGGTTTAGCATGTATGTGCACGTCAATAAAAATATCAAGTGTGGCTTCTTTGCTCTCTTGTTCCAAGAGCTCTTTGCCAAGAAGAAGGTGGGGAGTTTTTTATGATTCCCTCAAAAAGACATAAAACTGGAAGCAAAACATACAGAAGACCTGACTTGGCTGGGAGTCTACAAAGACCAGAGAAAAGGTACAATTAAACTGCTACTTTGCTAGTGAAATTAATCACTGTCGAATGTCTACAGGGATATTTCAGAAATGCTTCTTTGCCTCAGTTCTCCACTGAATTTCCTAGCATGGATTAAACCTTTGTCAAACTTCATCCTGAATTCTAAGTTAGGTCCTAAAGCAACTGCACAGGGGAATATAAAGGAAGAAGCTTAACTACAGAGAAAGCCAAGAGGCTTAGGCCTTGAGGCTGTAAGACAAAACAAAACAAAACAAACATATAAATAAACCAGAGGAATTCCCCAAATAGTTCAATACTTTGCTTCAGAGATAGAACCAGTGATATAACCAGCATGTGGAACATGTTGTGCCCATGAGTTTGATCTAATAAGATCAGAGGAGTGTATATAAGGAAGAAAGAAGAATCTGGGGAAAAGATTAAAAGGATTTACTATGGGGTCATTCACATGCCTTAAGAGTTTTACAGATATCTCCTGTGTTCTAACAGTTACATCTGAGATATTTTATCTTTATTTAGTTCACTGTGAACTAGAAAGGAGGTTATCAAAGACAAGGATGTCATAAAAGTTCTTCAGGATTTCCTCTATGTCTCAGAGAGCATGTCAGTATTGCTTAAAAAAAAAAAAATCAAAAGAAAGTATGCCCTACAGTTTTGTAGGGGAGAAACACACAATGCCTTCTTTTTGCTTTTGTCCAAATTCTGAAGATCCCAACAAAATATCATCTTTAAAGGTGAACCAAATTTTAATGCAACAATATCTGGAAACAAATAATAAAATACAATTAAACTTATATGGCCACATAGGTTATGTTGAGCACTTTCTGTTATTGGGCGTTCACAGAAACCTTGATTAACTTGTCAGTCTGCTAAACACAGTCCGGAATGAAAACAAAACTTTTTAAATGTCATTCAGACTAGCCATTAAGGAGCTTAAACTTGGTTAGAAAGATAACATTTACTTTCATTTATTAAACAATTAGGAAAGAATTCAGGTTTGGTTTACATAAGTAATGTTGAATTGTGTATTTTTAAAGAGGGATTTGAGAAGTAAAGAAAGAAAAGATTGCTACTCTTCCAAAATCTAAACTTCTCCCTGTTTTCCAAACAGAGCCTCTTGTTTCATACTTCTGTTTATTTGGTCTTTGTGTTCCATAAACTTGGAAAATGTCCCCTCATTGCTCAAGCCCTTTATTGAAACCTTATCCCTTCTGTCTTCTAGGTCTGTCTCAAAATGCACCTTTCCTTAAAGTCTATTTCCCTAACTAAATGCAACCAAGTTACCATCTTGTACTCTGCACCATATGTAGAGGTGAAACATTTTTCCCATTCCATTTTGAGTAATCATTACTATCACAGATGAGGCTGACCTTGAGAGCTAAGTAGCACATCCCATCCCAATAATGTACTGTATCTGACTAGTAAGTGACCAGTAACAACTTAAATTTGGTCAAGCATCCTTCAATGGCAACTGGTTTTGATGTCTCTTTAAAAGTCACATTTGTTGAATTGAAGCACACTTTAAGAAGTAAATACTTAAGGGTGGATGATTAAATACTAGTAGAGTTAAATTGGGAAGAGCCATAGGTTCAAAGAAAAAGAGTAATTGGCTAAACTATGAACTATATATTTAAACATGAGTCTACTTCAACTTTTGCTGGAATCAGAGTGATGCATCTGTGTTTAACTCTTTTTCATCATATTTTCATTATTGAAAGCATTTTTGGAGGGGTTGATTTGCATTTTTTCATTGAAGTATAATTAACATACAGTGTTACATTAGTTTCAGGTGTACAACATATTGATTTAACAATTCTATACATTACTCAATGCAAACTACAATAAGTGTAGTCACAATACATCATTATTACAATATTATTGACTACATTACCTATACCATACTTCTCTATGAAGTATTTATTTTATAACTGGAAGTTTGTACCTTTTAATCTCTTTCATCTATTTCATCTCTCCCCCACCCACCTTCCATTCAGGAACCACCAGTTTATTCTCTGTAGAGTCTGGGCGCATTTGGGGTTTTTTGTTAATTTGTTTGTTCATTTGTTTTGTTTTTTAGATTCCTCGTATAAGTGAAATCATATGGTATTTGTCTTTCTCTGTCTGATTTATTTCACTTAGCATAATACCTTCTAGGTCTATCCATGT
>CM052802.1:114624793-114685957 GCA_028533885.1 Nasua narica | reverse complement strand
GAGACACCAACAGTTTTGAAAAATTATGTTTAAGAGATTGTAAAATGGTTCAAACAAAGCCCTTCAGAAAAAAGGTAAGGTTTAAATCTTTCTTTTAACTTCCCAAAAAACAAAACAAGAAGAAATGGAAAAACAAAACAAAACAAACAGAATTAAAAACCCGATCCTACAGAGAGACAGATGCAGAAATGATATTATCATCTCAAGTCCTGGGTGGTTTTTAGCCAACAACAGAAGCATCAGTATGGGATCTTGCAGAACAGGCACACATGTTATCACCGTTAAGTAAAGTAATTACAGATTTGGCACCAGTAAAGGCTTTCTATTTGCCAAAATGTGGTGGTTTAAGTAGCAAGTGATTACCAGCACTTTGAGCAGGTCTGATCATCCATCAGTTATTAATTCCCTTGGCATGCCATTGCATAACATGGCTATTTCTGGGCAAATGAGCCAGCATGGCTCCAGTTAAATGAAACTCACTTCTGCAGTCTGATCATTCTTCAAAATTGCAATTTGACTGGGAGATACAATGACTTATACAATCATTTTGGTGACAGTCATACTCAAATATGTTTCTGCCGAGAATGTTTCTGACCATCTTTAGTAATTTGAAAGGTTGAAATTATTTTCAGAAGTCATGTTATAGATATAAAGAAAATAATTACCCATGACATTATAATTTTTTCTTTGTTGCTGTCTATCTTGTTATGTTTTCAATGCTCATATACATAGAAGTTTCTTGCATCATTCAGAATCTTTCATGTTGAATATATGATTCTAGTTAAATTCTTAAAATACACAGTCACTGAGGTTTTTGTCTTAGATGATGTGGGGTTTTTTTTGCTTGTTTGCTTCTTTATTTCTTTGTCTCTTCCACTGGAGTAGAATCTCCACGAATGCAAGGTCTTTAATCTGTCTGTTCATCAGTGTATCACCAGCCCTGAGAATAGTACCTGTAACTCTCAAGAAATATCTGTCAAATGAATAAATAAAGCTTCCGAATGCTTTCAGGAAACATATAATGGCTGATGATTTTATTATCCTCTTTTCTTAACACAAAGAAAAGAACTTTATGTAGTTATCCCTGAATAATAAAAAGTTGGTTTTCCTCTTTTATGAGGATAAATAAATAAATATGCCAATAAAAAGTATATTGTTTATTTCTTTTAATTTGTTTTTGCTGACTCCATGACTAATTTGGGTAGCTGATATGAAGTCCTTGAGATTTAAAGCCTCAAGTCCATTGAGAAATCATATATTCTCTATATTAGAGAAATCTATACCGCTGAGTGTTTTTCACAAGTGAAACAAATTTCTACTAATGTATTTGATGATCTATGTTCTACAAAGGGATCTCATCTTATACTGTGGTAATAAATCAGAAGCCACAAATCGCCTTTTTAAGGTTCATGGTCATTTACAGTCTAAATATTTCTTAGTGGAGTTTTTCTACCTCAAAGAAAATGAATCCAAAAATATTTCCCCAGTTTTTGTATATGGAAATACCAAACCATTAAAAAACATATGTAGGAGGGCGCCTGGGTGGCTCAGTGAGTTAAAGCCTCTGCCTTCGGCTCAGGTCATGATCTCAGGGTCCTGGGATCGAGCCTCACATCAGGCTCTCTGTTCAGCAGGGAGCCTGCTTCCCCCTCTCTCTCTGCCTGCCTCTCTGCCTACTTGTGATCTCTCTCTCTCTCTCTCTCTCTGTTAAATAAATAAATAAAGTCTTTCAAAAAAAGAAAAAGAAAACATATGTAGGGTACCTGGGTGGCTCAGTCCATTGAGTGTCTGCCTTCCGCTCAGGTCATGATCCCAGGGTCCTGGGATGGAGTCCCGCTCTTGGGCTCCCTGCTCAGTGGGGAGTCTGCTTCCCCCTCTCTATTTACCCCTTCCCCTACTCCTGCTCTTTCTCTCTGTGTCTCTCAAATAAATAAAATATTTTTAAAAATATAATTTAGAAACACACATCATTATTAACAAGTTGTTGAAATGAATAGGAAGAGGAATCCCCGGACTATCGTGGAGAAGATGCCTCCGGTTGATGTTGTGGCTTCCACATGTACCAAGTCATGGTACACAAGATCCTGCATATGCTTAATCCCAGCTTTCAAACAAGAGTCATGACAAGCAGCCAAGAAACAGACGCATGCACACTCTTCCAGTGCAAGCTTGTCAGTTTGGATGTAAATAATTTTATGATGCAAAAATCTAACCTGCTCATTGACTGCTTATATCTACAACATAAACAGTTTTCCAGCTAACCTAAACAAATGCATTTCCACCCAAGAGCTTTCCTTAAGATTTCATGTATAAATCTTATAAGAGCTTAAGGTCTAGGGGACAGAAAATGCAAGGGTAGTTGGTTCCTTGTGTATTTCTGTAAAGGATTGAGTCCTTCTTTGAGCAGATGCAAAATGCCGTACTGATATCTTTTCACTGCTTTTCCCTCTTTTCAAAAACGTACCATCTGCTTTTTCTCTGCTCTCATAAATGATCAATTTAGAGAGGTTTCATGTGAAGGCCGACCTATGTAAAAAGGGATAAGAGAAGAAGGACTAATTAAGTCCACTTCACCAAGGAGAATGTGACTTTTAATAATTACTCATCAGAAAGCCATCTAAATACAAAAGAATTTCTCTACATAAAGTAAAATGTATTAGATGATTATAGTCCAAAAAACAGCAATGGATTATTAGACGTCTTTATTTATCATATTCCCAAAAGTTATATTTTAATATTTTCAAAGCATTATAATAGTAAAATATTTTTCAAATTTTAGTTATGTAAAAGACTGTATATTTTTTAAATTATTTAAATTTTTTCTGATGGTTTTTATAGAGATTAAACACGTTGAAAATTCTAACCAAGCACTAATTTCATGCACAATTGAATACATTAATATTAATGTCAATGTTAATATTTAATTAAATTAAGATACAAAGGTAGCTCTATTTTGGTTTCTGTCTTTTTTTTTTTTTAAGATTTTATTCATTTATTTGAAGAGAGACAGAGATCACAAGCAGGCAGAGAGACAGGCAGAGAGAGAGGGGGAAGCAGGCTCCCTGCTGAGCAGAGAGCCCAATGTGGGGCTTGATCCCAGGACCCTGAGATCATGACCTGAGCCAAAGGCAGAGGCTTTAACCCACTGAGCCACCCAGGCACCCCTTGGTTTCTGTCTTTAAAATCAACAATTAAGCATACCTGGGTGGCTCAGTTGGTTCAGTGTCTACCTTGGTCTCAGGTCATGATCTCAGGTCCTGGGATCGAGCTCCCACTGAGCAGGGGGCCCGTTTCTCCCACTGCCTCTGCCTGCCCCTCCCCTTGCTTTTGCACTCTCTCTCTCTCTCTCAAATAAATAAATAAAATCTTTAAAATAAAATAAAATAAAATAAAATATTAATGCTAAATATTAGAGCCACATAGCCCAGGAAAAATGATAAACCACATTCTAAGATCAAGACAGTTTTACTCTTTGGAGTGAAAAATCCTACTTTTTCTCCACTCTGTATGTTTTGTAGATGAGCAAATTTGAATCCACTTCAAGTAGAGGAGTCTACTGTGGTAAGATTCTCTCACATAGCTCATATATTGGATTATATGTAGAATGTTCAAATTAATGGCTTCCCTTTGTAACTAAGGTGAACAGAGAGAAGAAATAGGGAAAGAAAGGAGGAAAAGAGGGATGATAGAGGAAGGGACAATAGAGTCATAGTATGGTGGACATGGAGATGTGCCATCTGAATCCCTTTAAGGAAGCCTTGTTACCCCAGCTGTATGGTCTTTCAGGATTTGCCTCTGTTATGGAGAGCAAATTCACCCGAAGTCCAATGTGAGTTAAGTCAGATGCCATATATACATCCTACTTTTTCTCTACTCTCCACTCCCTTCATATATATGCTTATATAACTCCAGAGATCTACAGGGGTTAGCTAAGGCTTTTTGCGGGGGGCCTGCATCTCAGTTCATCTTCTCCCTCTGCTCAGTTCTGCTTCCCACCCCTCTTCCTTCTGATGGTCTTTAATAAAGATCCTTCATTCCAAACTCCAACTCAGGATGTGCATCCCGAAAACCCAGCTGGGGACATTCGAGGAGAGAAAGAGTACCGGGAGAGAAAGAGACTACAAAGGAATAAATGAAAGAAAAATGGGAAAAATAAAATCACATTTGTTGGCCACTAAATAGATGCCAGTCAGGGAGTTAATCACCTTAAAGAAACATTTGATTTACATATTCCACCTTCAGGGTGCCTGGGTGGCTCAGTCGGCCGAGTGACCAACTCTTGGTTTTGGCTCAGGTCTTCATCTCAGGGTTGGGAGATGGAGCCCCAGGCAGAGCTCTATGCTAAGCGGGGAGTCTGCTCAAGGGATTCTCTCTCCCTCTGCCCTCCCCCCTCAAATAGATAAAATCTTTAAAAAAATAAATATTTCATCTTCATGGGAAAATTTAATGAGGACATTATACTTATCCTCATTTTAGACACATGGAAACTGACACTCAAGGAGATTTAGCACCTGTTCTGAAGTTACACAGGTAGTAAATTGCGCAGCTAAGATTCAGACGCAAGGAGTTTCAAACCTCTCCACTCCACCACCACATTTTTGAGCCCCTGGTTTTTGTAAGACGGCTGAATTTCTTGAAATACATCATCTTAATTAAAGGTCTATATCATATGCATTTTTAGTGAGGCTGGTATTACCTTGATTCCAAGTCCTGACAAAAATGTTACAAAATTTGTAATAATCATAGCCCATGGGCTTTGCTTTATATTGTCAACAGTCCTTTAGATTTATCACCCACTGGAACTTTTTTACTCCTTCCACCTTTGGAACGTATTTCTCTGACATCATTCTTCTATCTGAAAGACACCTTTTGTTTTTATTTATTTATGTATTTATTTATGTATTTATTTATGTATTTATTTAGTGTGGCTTTGCTGCTGGCTAATACCTCAGTTTCTTTAAGCATTGGTGTTCCACCTTCACTCTCAAAGAATATTTTCAGTATAACAGAAGTCTACCTTGGCAAACTATTTTCCCTTTTTTTGAAAGATGTTGTCCTAGTGTCTTCTCACTTTCATTTTGTTGGTTGGAAAGTCAGTTTTTAGTCTTTATTTTTGCTCCTTTAAATTCACCAGGTGATTTTTTTTTTTTAAATGTCATAGCAGGCATTAAGTAGGAAAAGTTTTAGAACCTCCAAATGATTTCACCTTCTCTAGATGGGATTCAGTTATCTTGTAATGAGTAGTTAATGTAGGAACATGTCACCTAGATTCAATGAGGGATGGAGAGGAATAGAGGCTGACTTAAGGTATTTTTGAGAGCTGGTCTATTTGTCGTTTGCTTTTATTCTTAAGGTGTAGCCCTTTTGGAGTGCCTGCTAAAAATGTAAGGTGTTTGGAAAGGTCCTCCTTGGTAAATCCTGAAGGTAACTTCTCAGT
The DNA here is from genome assembly GCA_028533885.1 of Nasua narica. Classification (NCBI taxonomy): domain Eukaryota; kingdom Metazoa; phylum Chordata; class Mammalia; order Carnivora; family Procyonidae; genus Nasua; species Nasua narica. The sequence continues at coordinate 114,680,520 of CM052802.1, read as the reverse complement.
CTCAGAGAGCCTGCTTTATTCCTGGAATTTGAAACTCTCAGAATTTGGAATCACCAAAAGCCTTGGGGAGAAAACTTCGCGGAGAATTTTGGGCTCACTTAATCACACTTATCTTTCCTCTAAGTCTTGACCTCTCAAGTCCTGTCTATCTTACTTGTTTTCCGTTGCCCCCAAACTCCCAGCTTTTATAGTTGTTTTCAGCGGGCTATTTAGTCTAATACAAGCTATTCCCTTGCAGCCAGAAGACAGTCTCTATTCATTCTCTCATTAAACCTTGTTAGAAAAGTGTTTGGTGATTTCAGTGCTATTTTTTTAATATACAAGCATTTTGTGTAGAGAGATAATATTTTATTTTTTTAATTTTTAAAAATTTTTTGAAAGATTTTATTTATTTATTTGACACAGAGAGAGATCACAAGCAGGCAGAGAGGCAGGCAGAGAGAGAGAGGAGGAAGCAGGGTCCCCGCTGAGCAGAAAGCCTGATGCAGAGCTCAATCCCAGGACTCTGAGATCATGACCTGAGCCAAAGGCAGAGGCTTAACCCACTGAGCTACCCAAGCGCCCCTAGAGAGAGATAATATTTTATGTTACTAGTTTTACCAGTTTTTTTTTTAACGTATCTAGCTTTTAAAGTGTTTCTCTGCTTACCTATCATAATGTATTGCTTCAAGTTGTGGTTAATATTTTATTTGTGTATATGTTTCCACATGAGTTCCCCCACTGTTCTCCCAAAAAACATACTATTTCTCTTATTTTCTTTTTCCTTTCCCTACCTCTCTTTCTAGAAAGCCATCTCTTTCCTAAAAATTAATATATATATGCATATATATATATATACATACATATATATATATGGCAAGGGTAGGCAAAGTGGAGTACGAGAAAGATAATGATTAACAGATTACTAATTACTTGCAGAAATAAATGTTTTAGACATAAATGGAAATGCCTTGTAAATATAAAGGACCAGTATGCACTCTTATAGAGATCCAACTCTGTTAGATATTTTTCTAAGTAAATTCATGTAAGGTTTACCTGGGCATGCTGTAAGTTGTAGTTAGAAGTTTCAGGCCATCATGTTGATCATGAAGGAACTATATTGGTACAGCAAACTGTATTAAAACAAACTGATCACACACATGAGACACAGTAATTTCTTACGGATTTTTCATAGGTAAGACCAACTCTTGCATATCTCCATCTTATATGCAAACACTTATTTTCAAATGTTTATGTGTTAGAAGTCTTATAGCCTATGTTTCCTATCCTTAGAAAGTTTTGTCTTACTCCTACTTCCCTGAAAGTGATATAAATCACCAACTTGTTTGAATAATAAACAAATAAAATGGTACATAATTTTTCATTCCTTTCCTAGAAACTTGAATTTTATTACTCGGAATGCAGAGCTATAATCTAATATTATCAATACATACTGAGCAACCTCAGCTTTCTCAATCTGTTTGCATTTGTAATGTAATATTTCTTCAGAATCACTCTTTTAAAAAGTCAAACTTATCTGTATCACCATGCAGTGATATGTGGCTTTATTTTTTTTAAAGATAATGAAACGTTGGGTGAGTCTCTGCTAAGATTCCTGATATTACCAAAGCATTTATTTCCTCTGCCTCTTTAAGAGACTATGGCATGTAACAAGCTGGCTTCTGCGTTATTATATTTCTATAAGTGATAGCAATTAAATATAGATTAACATTTGCAAAATATCAGAGGGCCACCAATCATAAACATTTTAAAGCAACATTTTCCCACAAAACAAGAACAAAAAAGACATTCATTCATAATTAACGTAAACAAGATGATGCAGTGCTTTCAGAATCTGAATGTAGTAAAAAGAGAATTGTAGTCCGCTATTTCTACTTCTGTCATTCTGACATGGTGATATTATGACTGACAAATGAATAAGACCTCAAAATCATTAAGAGCAAATGTTCTGAATTTCCATATGAGAAAACATGGAGACAAGGTGGTTAGATGATATACAACTAGGTACATTTGAAAAATAGAGTGTTTGGGGGCACCTGGGTGGATTTTTTGGTTAAAAGTCTGCCTTCTGCTTGGGTCATGATCCCAGGGTCATGGGATGAAGTCCCATATTGGGCTCCCGCCCAGCCGGGAGTCTGCTTCTCTCTTTCGCTCTACCTCTCCCCAGCCCCCACTCCACGTTCTCTCTCTCTCTTTCTCTCCTAAATAAATAAATAAATAAATAAATAAATAAATAAATAAAATCTTAAAAAAAAAAAAAGAAAAATAGAGAGATTGAAAAGGAAGTGGTGTGCCTGGTCCTGAAAGGTAGCACAGAAAATCTAGGTATAGCTAAGGAGAGCGCGGTTGGATTTAACAGCATCTGTCTAGACCCTGCCCTCTCAAAGGTACATCAGGTTGGGTGGCAGGACCCACTGGGCTTTCCCATGGAGAAAGCACCTCTCACCCTCACCCCCTCAATAAGATATTTCTTAAAATAATCCTAAACTCCAGGAAAACAGTCAGGACATCAGCTTGTGGTCCCCCACGGAAAGACTTATGTTTTATTATTATTTTTTTTGGTCGTTGATTTTTTTTTATGGTGTACGATGTGATGATTTAACGTATGTGCACATTGTGAATGATTACCACAATCAAGTTAGTGAGCACATCCATTACCTCACATAGTTACAGTCTTTTTTGTAGGGGTGATAACATTTCAGATCTACTCTTGTAAGCAACTTTTAAGTACACAATATAATATTATCAACCTATAGTCACCATGCTGTACTTTATATTTCCAGGACTTATTCGTCTTATAATTGAAATTCTGTCCCCTTTGCAGGTCCCCTTTCCTCTGTCCCCTGTCAGCAGGTACTAGGATTTCTTTTTCTCCACACCTTCACCAACACTTGTCATCTCTTGTCTTTCCCATGATAGCCATTCTACAGGTATAAAGTAATAGTTCATTGTGGTTTTGATTTGCATTTCCTTAATGATTAATGACTTAGAGCACCTTTTGGCCATTGTATTTGTTTGGAAAAGAGTCTATTCAAGACTTCTGCTCATTTGATTTTTTTTTTTTTTTTTTTTTGCTATTTAGTTGTATGGGTTCCTAATATATTTTGAATACTAAACTTCTACTAGATTTATGATTTGCAAGTATTTTGTCCTATCCCATAGGTTGTCTTTTTATCTTGATGATAGTTTCTTTTGCTGTAAAAAAGCTTTTTAATTTGATGTAGTCCCAGTTTTTAATTTTTTTTATTTTGTTGCCTTTGCTTTTGATGACATATCCAAGAAATCATTTCTAGAACCAGTGTAAAGGGTTGGGTTTTTTTGTTTGTTCGTTTTTTTGTTTTTTTTTTTGCCACTATGTCTCCTTCTAGGAGTTTCATGGTTCCAGATCTTACATTTAAGTCTGTAATCTCCTCTAAGTTAATTTATGTATATGGTATAAGTATCTAATTTCCTTCTTTTGCTTATGGATATCCACTTTTCCAGCACCATTTATTAAAAAGACTATCCTTGCTTATTGTTGGTGCCCGTGTCAAGTATTAGTTGATTGTATATGTATGGGTTTATTTCTGGGCTCTTTATACCATACTATTCTGATTACTATAGCTTCGTATTATAGTTTGAAATCAGGAAACATGAAACTTCTAGCTTTGTTCTTCTTTCTCAAGATTGCTTTGGCTGTTCAGCATCTTTTGTGGTTCCATACTAATTACAGGTTTTTTTTTTTAATTTCTGGTGAAAAGGCCATTGGAATTTTTACAGGGATTATATTCCATCTGTAGATCATTTTGGGTGGTATGGACATTTTAATATTAATTCTTACAGCCCATAAACAAGGATATTTTTCCATTTATATTTCATCTTCTTAAATTTCTCTCATCAATTTCTTATATTCAATTCAATTTCAATTTCTTGTTTTCAATGTCTTATAGGTCTAAAAGGTCTTCTGAATTACTTACACTTGATTTTTATTATTTTATCTTTTTTAGTTATATTTTTCATTCAGTTTGATTTTAATAATTGTCACTTTTATATTAAGTTTTATTAGCTAAATGCACTTATATATCGATTTCTAACATTTTGCCCTGCTTTTCAAATGTGGTAAGGACAAAGGATGAAGGCACACTTAAAAATATTATTTATTTCTTGTGTAAGGGATCTAGGGAGCATTTCATCTCTGCATTTCTGATGTCTGATCTAGTCCTGCCCACATGAATGCCAACTGAAGAATTGAGGTATTAATGATGAACCCAATGTCTCTGTTTTCCAGCTCCCAATTCATCCAGGATAGTACCAAGACTGCCCTCATGTATTATTGTAAAAATCTTTTAGCAAGTTAACCTGTTAACTTGTCAAAGTTAACAATCTTTTAGCAAGTTAACCTGTCAAAAACCCCATTTCTTTTAGAAAGAAATTTGAGATTAAAAGTTCTTAGATGTAGCCAAAAAATTTTCAGTATAGACCAAGCTGCTCTAACAAATAAAGGAAATAGGATAGAATCAACATTGATGGGAGGATCTTCTGTGTAATCATATAGATACAGATTTAGTAAGCAAGCACTTCTGATTTTTGCACTCCATTTTTTTTTTTTGGAAAGTGATCCAAGAGAGTTTTCAAAATCTCTGTAAATTAGCCTATCTCTTTGGTGAATACTGTGTCATTCTCTTTCAAAATGAGCCCTCACAAGGAGACTACTTGTTTCCCACTCCTGAGGGTTCAGTAGATTTTGCAATGCATTCAACAGGCATATTCGGATGGGAGCTATATATTTTGCTGGCTTCTCTGTAAATACAAAGAAGGGAAACTCATTTTAATCATCTAAGTTTGACTAGAATCCTAGATTCCCTCAGGAAAAGAACTCTGTCCTTACCCTTAATGATAGTGAATTTTGTGGTGTGTGGCTATAATTCAGTTAGCTGATTCCCCATAAAATCCCTTTGGCACTCAGATCTACACACGGCTGAGATAAGACAAGAGTATTGAGATTTTGATTCCAAGCCAATGTCTGTCCACTAAACTGTATTCTTACTCCTTAACAAAACTTGCTCCATTGAGTTATATTGTTTTATTACAAAGTTCTTGTTGTTGTTAGTGTCATCATCATTATATCTTAAAGGAAGCATTCAGGAGACCTAACTCATAGCTCATATCTGGAATCTCAGCACTTTTAAATCTTCTCATTTGTAATATATAGGTCTTAAAGTAGATAGTGCAAAAATAAAACAGAACAAAAAGTAGATGATAAAATATCTCTTCCAGCTCCAAGCTTCTGTTATGTTTTTAAAAAGATTTTATTTATTTGACAGAGAGGTCACAAGTAGGCAGAGAGGCAGGCAGAGAGAGAGGAAGTAGGCTCCCTGCTGAGCAGAGAGCCTGATGCTGGGCTCCATCCCAGGACCCTGAGATCATGACCTGAGCTGAAGGCAGAAGCTTTAACCCACTGAGCCACCCAGGTGCCCCCAAGCTTCTGTTATTGATCAAACACTTATATGACCTTTATCAATGAATATAAAACTTGTTGGGTGTCTCTTGTTAGTAAGGAAATACCTGATGTGCATAGAAGTATAACCATGGTCCTTGCCCTTCAGAGACTCACAAACATTATAGAAGACAGAACAGATCATTAACAAACTTGTATCTTTTAATAGCAGTATGTGTTTTTGAACACTGGTCAAAAAAGGCCTCTGGTTTGAGATATGAAATATAAATGATCAGTCATTTTGCAGTAGCAAAAACATGACCACTTTTGGTTAACTTGACATTGCATATTGATTGCAATTGGAAAGTGTTGGATCTTTTAAGCCTTCTTCCTTTTTCTATTGGTGTTTCTAGAGTAATAAGATGACTGGGTCTCAGAATGTGGGTTTGCTGCAGGCAGCATCATGTATCAGACATTTTATGGTCCACCTATTTCCTGATCAAAGGAGAAGTTCCAAATCCATTTTCATCAACATTTGCAGATGCTCTCCCCCTCCAAATGTCTTTTTAAGTATCCAGACACAGCAGTCTGGCTCTTCCTCTGGGTAGTGATCTCCTCTTCTGGCTACAGGAATAGCTACATGCTCCAATAGACAAGATCTTCCAAAGAACCCACATTCTAAAATAAAAATATTATTTCATATCTGGATATATGCGGACTTGAAACTAAGATGATCATCAATGAGAAGTGTGATGAAGCCCTCCCTCTTGTTCGTAGAGACCAAGGACAGGGAGGAGGGAGACTTGGATGAGGTTTCTGGGACAGTTTCAGGATTGGAGTGCCATTGACAACTGGAGGAAATATCTTTGTCTCAGTCATTATGCCACCAGGAGTGCTTGAAACTCAGCTGCACACAGTGGGAGATGGGAGCTCTCAGAAGAGGCAGATGGAGCAACGTGAGAAAGCGAGGAAGCAGAAGCTTCAACTCTACTTGGAACTATCCTCATTCCTCCTTTGTCACACAGCCCTTGAGATTCTGAGTTTGCTTGCTCTTTCCTGCAGTGAAAGCACACTTATTGCTGAGAGAGGAACCCAAGCGTTCCCCTGGATAACCCCTCCAACCTTGTCTCTCAAGCCTAGAAAGAGCAGAATCAGAGAAAAACATCAGTGTGGTTTTTGAAGTCAGTGTCTATCCAGTTAGCTGGTAGAGTTTCAACTTTGCTGGAGAAAAAAAAATCTATTTTCTTCTTCTTCTGTGTATTTTCTGCTGGTTTAGAATAACATGTACACTGTTGCCAAGAATAAGGGGGAATTATATTTCCCACCATTTCTAATCTTCTTGAGTGGAACCAATTTATTTTGTATTGAATGGGGGTGCTCATAAGCCAAAAGGTAGCCCTGGGACTGGATTGAGATATGAAGGGAAATTGAAGCACAATAAAGCCCCATGCATGATGGTTTGCACCAGATCCATAATTACCACATAAGATGTTCTTATGTAGACAGGTGCAGGTAATTAAGCAACACATTGACAATTTTTCAGTCCCTTAGCCATTTCCAAGGGAGCTGGGATAATGCCATGCTCAATAGACAAGCCTTACTAGATGGGATCAGGAACAAAGAACTTCCACTCCACTGTCCAGTCTCATATGAAACAACCAAATTTTAACTTTGTTCTTTTAACTGAGTGTGAAATTTACCAATTGTATCTGTTTGGGCTGGTTACCTTCCAGAATATTGCCCATTATCATACACTACCTATCAAATTAAAGTTAAAGTTAGGGTTATAAAAATAATTAGATATTCAAATTTGAAAACTTCTTAGGCCCCGGAATTTATTAATCAAATTATGATACACTAATAAATTGACAAAATGAGATGTGAAAAGTCATATGGAAAGATAATAATACCCATATATTTTGTACCTTAATTTAGTTTAAGCTATTTAGCGATTCTTGTTGTAGGTACTGTCTCTATTCTATAGATGAGGAGGCTTAAAGAGATTGACAACTTTTTCCAAAGGCCCCAAAGCTAGAACTGGTGTTTGGGGCCTAGGGTCTGGGTATGTCTCAATAGAGTCCTGGTTCTTAATGGGGGGCTAAATTGCAATCAGCTGGATAACCAGTGTCTTTAGAAGAGAGTTGAGATAGTCAATCAATGGTTGGAACTCAATCTACAATAGAATTTTTCCAATTTTTCATTAACAATATTAGTCTGATATTGGTTTAAAAAATGGTATTATAAACACATTGATTAATTAAGCTGCTAAAAACATTTCCTCAGTAAAGAATAAAAATATATTCTCTTAGGATGTTGGGCCCTTCTGCAGACTTCTGGGAATTACCTGATGGGTATTTCTTACTGGTTGAACTGTGTTCCCCAGAATTCTTATGTTGGTCTTCACCCACAGCAGCTCAGAAGGTGACTATATTTGGAGACAGGTGCTTTAAAGACGTCATTACATTAAAGTAAGGCCATTAGTGTGGACTCTGATCCAATCCGCCTGGCAGGCTTATAAGAATATGAGATTAGGACACAGACCACTCAGAGGAAGGACCACATGAGGACACAGGAAGAAGATGGCCATCTGCAAGCCAAGGAAAGACACTTTGGAAGAAACCAACCCTTGGTCTGGGACTTCCAGCCTCCAAGACTGTGAGAAAGTCAATTTCAGTGACTTTAGCTGCCCAGGCTTTGTACTTTGCTATGGCAGCTCTTTCAAACTAATACAGTGTTTTAAGCCTGTATTTATGAAATTCAAACATACAAATTCTTACACACTAATAAGGATATAATGTAATTTAGAGATAATAAATGAAAGAGAAAGACCATTTTTAAAGGATTTCATATATAAAAGTAAACTCAATTAATACATCTTCAAATGTTCATTTCTTGTTTATAAACATGAGAACAAATTCAGCTTTTGCCAATTGCAGTACAGATGGAACAACCGAGAACAGTAGGTAATTGTTTTGAGCACATGTGGTGATGAGGCCTTTGTTAGTTACTGTATCTTGTGTGGGTTGTGAAAGCCATGTATATAAAAGAATAGAGCACAAAATAGGCAATTAATTGGAAAATCAGGCCCATATTTTGCCTCTGCCAGTAGCTCATTCTATGTCATTTGAGAAATTCAGTTAACCTCTCTGGGCCTCAGTTTCTCGACCTGCAAAGGAGGGAGCTGAACTAGATAAGTCCTGGGTCCCCCCTCACATTAGTGTTTTATATCTATGACTGAACAAAGCAGAAACAATAAAAATTGAATATCTTGGAGGAAAAAAGAAAAGTGAATAGTTTCCCTGGAAAATATAATGGAATCAGCTCACTCAAGAACTCATTCTAAAGCAGAGAAATAAAAAAATTGTTATGATGAGGACATTGGCCATTATTCTCTCATTTCTTACAAATGAAGAGTAAAAATGGGTTTCAGGGAGAAAAAAAATTTGGAAAGAAAAAAGATACTTAATTTTGATGGTGTTTAAACACTAACTAGACCATAAAACAACACTAAATGATTTCTTCTTTGGATATGTTTTAAAGTAATAATAATCAATTATTCATTTTTTAAAAGATTTTATTTATTTTAATGAGAAAGAGAGAGAGTAAGTGCACAAGCAGGGGGAGCAGCGGAGGTAGAAGGAGAAGCTGGCTCTCTACTGATCAGGGAGCCCAGTGTGGGGCTTGATCCCAAGACCCTGGGGTAAAGGCCTGAGCTGAAGGCAGATGCATTGCTGACTGAGCCACCCAGGTGCCCCTTGTTTTTTAAAAAATAAACATATCAAGTACTTACTATATGTTAGGCAGTATGTTGGATGCTACATATAAATTAGTGAGCAAAAATGGAAACAGAAAAAAAAAAAATGGAAACAGATCCCAGTCATCATCATCAGATAGAAGAGAACATAGTAGTCAAATAGCAGAAGCATAAAATTAAAATTACTTGAAGAAAATGTATCTGGGGCTCTGAGAACTCATAATGGGGAACCTAGGATAAGTTTGGGAAGGCGTCCCTGAGGAAGTGGTCTTTGAGCTATTTGAACTGACATCTGAAAGAAGCACAAACCTTGCTAGTTTCTTGTACTATGTAAGTCCCCCTTATTTCTTACCAGAAGAATCATGTTTCTTTTTTATTTTTTTCTAGCTTCCAGTATGCTTCTCTGAATAACTAACTCCTGCCTTTGTTCCAACTAGGAGTCCCTGATGTGACACAATTTCTTGTACATGAGAAGTAATCAGAATGCTGCTAGTGAGTCTCAGAAAACATTATTTTTCCAATATATGGGCTACACTTTTATTTTCATCACATACTTTTTCTTCCTACCTAGAATAGAGATGCAATGTTTGGTCACAACGGCCATCTTGTGACCATGAAGAGCAAGGTCACATGACAAATCATGGCAGATCACTATCAAAACATTTCTTGACTTATCTTCTAGTGATAACAGTTTACTAATTCATCTGGGCAGCAGCACCAGGTGGAATCAGGGTTCAAATCTTGATTCCAGCTAGTATATCAAATCTACAGCAACTCTTAGCAAGCTTCCACTGAGTGACTCACGCATCTATCCACACCTTCTATAATTCATACTGTTGGATTCTCAATTGTACCACTGCATTGTGTGGCTACACAGGCTGCTCCCACAGGTGTGGCTGCTCACTCATTAAGCGTCAGTTATGCTTCCTGCTAAGCCTATTGTCAGAGGTACTTGGTATTGGAGTTATGCTATTTAATTGCATACTACATAAAACAATGAAACCTAAGTGTCCAAAAGAGTTTTAGTTTTTGTTTTATAAAACCAAGTTAAATGTTTTTTTAAAAATACAATGATAAAAATATGTCAAGATGGGTTTGGGCAGAGCATTTTTTAAAATTTAGGAAAAACATCATCAAATCCTAGGAACACTGCATTTTACTAAATGAGTGTCTTCTTGCACTCCATTGCTCCAGTTAAGATAAAAACCAGGAATTATGCAGAATACAGCATGCATTTTTCGTTTGTTTGTTTGTTTGTTTTTGGCCAGGCCACACGTGAAAAAGGAACTTCAATTAACTGACTGACACTCAGAGAAAGAGCTTCTCAAAAGATTAGAAAACAAAATGTGCATTTATATGCTTTAATTTAATGTCTATATGTTTTTGTTTTCCATGGTTTTCTACCTTCAGTAGCTTTGTGGATTAACTAAACAGTTCCAGTGAACTGATGGAGGGAGATACCTACTATTCTTTTATTCAGCATGTACCCAATTTGAAAGCTGAAAATTTAGACACAGCCAATGACTTAAATCTAATCAGGCCTTTCGGTTCAATGTGCTAGTTGTTTATGGATATAAGCTAGGATTTAAGGATCATCTGTGGTTTTCATTTCATTTTGATTGTTCGATCTCTGGCCATCATGTTGTCCAAGAAAACAGTGATGCATACAAATAGTAGACATCAATCATGAACTGGGTGTTCCATGAATACGAACCTACATTGGCGTAGAGTCTCTCATAACCTCTCCTCTGATCATAAGCTAGACACATTAGGAAGTGCATTAGTTCTTCTGGGGCAAAAGGATATCATTTAATACCCTCAACAAATAATGTATACAGCTGTACAGTACTGTTGTTCCCGTGTACCCAATGACACCCTACAGGGCTGAAAGAGTTCATTAGCTTTCAGAATGTCAAACTGGCATAAAGTAGTTCCTTTATTTGAGACACACTTTCTGGAAAACAAGATGGTGGTTTGCCACACAAAGCAAAACAAAACAAAACCCCCTCCCCCAAACCTACCCAGTTGCACAGATCCTTAGTAGCTGAATTTTGGCAATTGATTGCAAGGTCTGTTTCCTCCCAGCTGCAGAGTAATGACACTTTGTATAAATTCAACCCCAGCTGTAAGATGGTTACTACTATGTATCTGTGTAGAAATCTACATCATGGTTTTCTGTGCTAAAGTTGGGTCCAGTGACTATCAGATGATTGAATTGCCCACAGTTGCCCTAGAATTCTGACCATTCCCGCATGCCTTTACCTAATAACATGGAATACACCTAGCCAAGGCAGAGCCCTGCCACACTAGGCTTATAAAATCCTGGTTGAATATATTCATCTCTTCGTGCATGAATCTTTAGAAGGTGGGGATGATGTTGTGTTTGTGCACACCTCTTAATCCAATGTGACTGTATTTTAGGTAGCCTCTGTCCTCAAACAGCAAAGGAGCCAAATCTATAAAGAATAAATACATACCATAAAGTTCTAATGAGCAATACAGACTTCAGGTCTTGAGACACATATAGTGAATGGGTGAATGAGTGAGCGTGTACACATATGCATGTGTGTGGGGGAAAGGGGTATTGGAAAGAATTTTCCACATTTTTGTCCCTTCTTCTAAACATCTGGCCATCCTCTGTTTATTGCCATGCCAACACATGAATTGATAATGACAGGAGCTTTTAAAAGAGAATGTAAAAAAAGAAAAAAAAAGCCCTACTACATATTTAAAATTAAAATTAACAGTTTCAGACAGTGTAAACCCAAATTTTAGTTCTAACCATTAGCAGTTACATTTACGTTCCACATGCAACTTCAAACAACGGCTACATTAAATTATGTAGGAAACTTTCCGTCAGTCTCCTTCCTGGAATTTATATGCTGAAAAATTTCATTCTCTCTTGGAGCTCACATTGATAAAAGATCTAAACAGAAGAGTCTTAAAACATTTGAGACTTAAGAATACAAATTAGTAAGATCTATTTCTTGCAGAAATAACTTTGTAAGTGGAATGTGGATTTAAACCCATCTAACTTAACATTTATATCGCTCACATTTTAGATTCAGAAATTAAATCATGAGGCACGTGGGTGGCTCAGTCAGTAAAGCATCAACTCTTGATTTCAGCTCAGGTCTTCATCTCAGGTTTGTGAGTTCAAGCCCTGCACTGGGATGCTGGGTGTGGAGCTTACTTAAGCAAACAAACCAAAAAAGAAATTAAATCTGTATCCCTGTAGAATACTTTTATGGAAATCTTAGGTAGACAGATAAATAAATATAGATATAATAGTTCAATTACCTAAATAGTACAAGTTTTTATTATGTCTGAAAGAGTACAGACATTATCAAACACTGGCTGTGTCAGTAGAATTTGCTATAATATTTTTTGGAAGGAAATATATACCAAATGTAATATGAATGTACAAACATAGTTTTGTCACATACAAAAACTACAGATGAAAAACATGAAAACCCTTTCTGAAAGAAACAATTCATACTTCATGAAGTCAAATTTCAAAAATGTCAGCCATTATAATGCTCTAAATACAAAAAAAAATTTTTTTTAAGATTTTATTTGTTTATTTGACGGAGAGAGACATCACAAGTAGGCAGAGAGGCAGGCAGAGAGAGAGGGGGAGGTAAGCTCCTTGTTGAGCAGAGAGCCCGATGCGGGCCTCGATCCCAGGACCCTGAGATCATGATCTGAGCCAAAGGCAGAGGCTTTAACCCACTGAGCCACCCAGGCGCCCCTAAATACAAAAAATTAACTAGCATGTTTTCCCACACAATTTTTCAAAAGTGAAAACTTATAAATAACAATTAGTATTATCTTCTCTGCATCACATTTTATCCTAATTTTGTTTGAGTATTTAGAAATGCCTTTCAATGAAAAAACTAGTTCAAGTTCTATAAAACAGTGTGTCTTATAGTCCATTATTCATATGACACTTGTTTTCAACATTTATCATCAGTTATGCCCAAGGATTTGATGTTCTTGCACCATTCTCAGTAGGTACATGTAATTAAAAACATAAAAATAAGTGAGATCTCCTAAAAAGGAAACTTAATGTGAGAAGAAAATAGGACCAAAGCAGGACTTTAAGTAACACCAACAAGACACAAAGGGCAAAGGTGTTAATGTAAAGCCTAGATAACATAGGATCATGGAGATTTATTGCAGTTTTATTTGTAATTGCTAAAACATGGATGCAAACAAGATGTCCTTGGGTGGACAAATATCTAAATAAACTGTGGCACAAACAGACAAGGGAGCATTGTTCAGTGCTAAAAAGAAATGCGCTATTAAACCATGAAAAGACATGTAGGGAACTTAAATGTGTATACCTAAGTGAAAAGGCTAATTACTGTAGGATTCTAATTCTATGACATTCTGGAAAAGGTAAAACTATGAAGACAGTAAAAAGATCCATGGTTGCCAGGACTTGAGGCGGGAAGAGAGAAATGAATACGTGAGGCCCAGAGGATTTTTAGGGAGGTGAAAATACTTTGTACAATACTATAATAGTGGATATATGTCATTATGTGTTTGTCAAAACCCATAGTACAATCCCAAGAGTAAACCCTGACACAAACTATGGACTCAGTGATAATGGCATGTCAGTGTAGATTCATTGATTGTGACAAATGTAACACTCTGGTGGGGGAAGGTGATAGTGGGAGCAGGGGGCTATGCATATATGGGGCAGGAGGACATCTTGGTAACTTCTGCTCAATATTGCTGTGAAGTTAACACTTCTCTAAACAATAAAGTATATTAAAAGAAAGAGAAAAAGTAGTTCTCAATGTGAACTGTTTCTCAGTCCTCGAGTGAGGTCTAAAGACTGAACATTGTCCATAAGACCCAACCACAATGATGCCCCCAGCAACCTTGGCAATCATAATCTCAGCAGAGCAGTATCGGCAAAAGTCAGGTTGCAATAGAAAGACTTGTGGAATTTTTCCAATGAGAGAAATTTAACATATTTAAATATTAAAAGCCCAAAGATGAGAGCCTAAACATATAGTAACAATAGTCCTACATTAACAATATAAGAAAAAGGGGGAAATTCAAGAATTTGAAGTACCTTAGTTTAGTGACCAGTCTCCAAAATGGCCTCCAAAGAACTCCACCCCTGCTGCTCACGCCTTTATGTAATTGTCTCCATTTTACTAGGGTTGGTTCTGTGTAACAAATAGAGTATGATGAAAGTGATATTATGTCACTTCTGAGATTAGAATAGGAAAGATACTAATGGGAAGAGGTGGCCTTGTACTTCTGTCTTGGCTGTTCTTTCCTGTACTGTCTCTGGGGAAAACGAAGTTTCTGGGGAACTCAGGCAGCCTGTGGAAAGGTCTATATGGCGAGGAACTGAGGTCTTCCCACAACCACAAGAGCAAACTTAAAAACAGACCCTTCCTAATTGAATCTTGATAGACCAAGTCTCCATCGTTGGCTTAAAACAATATCATGAGAGGCCCAGAGCCAGGACCACAGAGCTAAGCCATTCTTGGATTCTTGCCCTTCAGAAACGGTGAGCTTCTATGTTTCACGTTTTAACCTGCTACGTTTGTGCTGATTTGTAACAATAAATAAACTAATATATAAGGAAACCCGGGCAGAAGGAAAAGGGAACTAGTTCCCAAATGAAGATATTAACTTTAGACAGAAAAAGAGATGCCACTTCTGGAAAAAGACAAGAAATATCCCTTTTTTGGTATGAATGTAAGCAGATGGGTGGGTCTCCACAGCTTTGCAGTGCAACTGCTTTTTAGCTTGTTTTTAGTATGAACGTTCCTTCATTATCCAAGAAGCTAGGCATTTGTGGAAAGATGACAGATTGTTAAGCTAACCCAGACCTGGTGGTTGATAGAAGGATGATGAAGCAAGAGGGTTAGCAAGGACTCTTACTAAGTAGTGGGAATAATGAAACATGTCTAAGCTGGAGGTACCAAAACAGTGTTTGATAGGGAAGCAATTATGAGAGTAGGTCAAGAAATGAGTAGAAGATAATGAAATTAAGAGCTTGAAGGATAAGCAAGTGGGGCCAGAGTGGGATGTCCAAACTAGAGATTTTAGCAGTGAAACTAAAGAGTACAGGGTGAACATGGCACTGTGTGGCTGAAAGGAAGCTGGGTACAGTTGATTGACCATGGAAAGACCACTGAAAACCAAGGAGTCTGGCTGTTCAGTAGGTCATCTAGATGGGCATGGAATACTTGTAGGAAGTAGCAAGAATCTAGAGAAAGAAGAGGCCAGAGAGTCAGAGCCTAGAATATTCTGGATGCCAGTAATGGGAAGGGGTGGCCTTGTACTTCAGATGATGGAACCATAGATGAGTGGCAGTTATAATAAGCTTTGTAGAAGTGAGGTCATAGAATCAGGGTTTGAGGAAGATGACTCTAAGGCAGCTATACTAAGGCAAGCCAGTTATAAACCATGTACAAGAGGTAGCTTCAGGAGAAGTGGAATCCTTGTGGGAAAAAGCTGTCTTCTGATTAAGGAACTTTTCTTCCTCATATGTATCTAGATTACTGGCCAACATGTATAGACTTCTAGTAGCCAGAGAAGTCCCACACCAAGAGGTGGGTTTCCATCTGAGCACTTGTGTGAACCATTCTCCACACATTTGTGAGAGAAGCGTAAGTTCAAACAGAAGCTGGAGGAAGTGTTCAGTGAAGATACTGGTTGAAAGTAGCTCTTTCCATGTTAATTCTGGCTTGTTCCTAGGGAACATGGCCAACTCCGTGTGTGATGACTGGGAAACATTCCGTCTGGGAGAATGAGATTCATTACTAATGATCTGGGGCTTGTAGCAGACACACTCTTTGGCTCTAGATCGCTGGAGAGAAAGCAAGTCAGGAAAGAGTCAACACAGCCCAAAACCAATTACAACCTGTTAGATGTTTATCATTCCTGACAATATGTCTAAATTTATTTTGGTGCAAATGAAGAATATTTTAGATTTTACATGAAAACATTATCGGAGTGATGGACATTTCCCCCATTGCCTATATGTAACTGATCATGCTGAAATAAGCTGTGAACTAATAAGGCTGCTCTCAGGGTGGGAATCATCTGGAAAAGAGAGAGATGAGCCAAAAACTTTTGCCAGTTTTTTAAGTGGTCATCATTTCTATCACCATGTGTTAAATTACTAATGGGGCAGTGCCTTACAACTTAACTTTATGGGCTCTGTTCAGACATAATTTATAATTTCCAGTTAAATCGTATTCTAAATATTGGTACGGTTGCCCTGCTTCTTTACTCGGGGTTTGTAAGATCTATAAAAGCTTGCTTTATTTCTAGTTTCTCTACTCAGAGCTAATTGCATGCTTTGAATACAGTAGGCATTCCAAAGTGTTTGTTGAGAGAATCAATTCATGAATGAATGCAATAGGAGTAGCTTAAGAGGGCTTCAGACAATTTTCATACCACCTATTGTTAAAGAGGTTTTTGTATGTCCTTTTAAAATGAATCTCTAACTAGTAAACAATAGGTTAGTAATATCTTTGCTATATAATACTTGACAACATCCTTTAATATGTTTATAATTTTATCTATTACTTCAAAATTTTTATTATTATGTTTTCAACCAAATTTCTTATGACATGATCATGAAAAATTAAAAAAGAAACACAAAGTCTGCTCAAGAAAGAATCTGGCTTTGTTTTACACCATAGAACAAATATTGAGGGTAAATGAGAGTCTTTTTAAAGGAAAAAAATATCCATTCTCAAACTTCATTTAATTTTTCCATCTCTGCATAAACAAATGAACACATTCATATAGAGCTCATTTCTTTCCATTACCTTTTTTATAACAGTTTTCTTTAAAAAACTATTTGGTTGACATAGTCCAAATGAAATAATTTTTTTATTTTCCAGCAACAAATACTTATTCATTTAACATAGCTATGGACTAATTTATTTTTTTTCCTTTTTTTTAAAAAAGATTTTATTTATTTATTTATTAGGAAAGAAAGAGAGTGAGAGAGAGCATGAGAAGGGAGAAGGTCAGAGTGAGACGCGGACTCCCCATGGAGCTGGGAGCCCAATGTGGGACTCGATCCCGGGACTCCGGGACCATGACCTGAGCCAAAGTCAGTTGCTTAACCAACTGCGCCACCCAGGCACCCTGGACTAATTTATTGTAAAGAGGTACTTTTATATATTAGCCAAAAAAATATAAAGTAAAGAGTTATTGTTATATTATAAAGATCTTTGAATGCCTAGAATTGGCAGTGATATTCAAAGATGAAACAAAATTAAGTACTTTGCTTTTCTGTCAATCACCATTCCCCAAATGCTTATTCTTGACAATGCATACAAGAAGCACTTGTACTATTTTTCTGAATGTTTATTTTATTTTATTTATCAACATATAATGTATTATTTGTTTCAGGGGTACAGGTCTGTGAGTGCTGTGAATTATGTAAGACTGATTATGCAGTTATACTCTTTTAATCACAGACCTAACATCATTGTTAGGTTATACACATATGTGTGTATGCATGCATGTATGTATTATGTGTGTTTGAGTCACTTATACATATATGTACATTGAGGAATTATTCTACACCAGCTAGACATTTTATTAGGCGTTATCCTATATGTTATTCACCTTAAGTGTTGTACAGTTGAGAAAATTATAGCTCACAATAGTTAAGTAAATACTTGACAAATGTTGAATTTAGAACTTAGATCAAATTCCAAGACCATTTTTAATAACTATGGTACACTAAATACGTGGATCACAAACAATTGGCTTTATAAATTAATATTCCCCCGAAAGAAAATATTCACTGGCAAGAAACAATTTTCATGTCAATAGAGGAACAAGAAGACAGAAGCTGCATTTCAATTATCTTCAGTAATGCTATTATTAAGAAACTTTCCAACACTTAACAAGAGAATAGGATGAGCCACTTTTATAATTTTATCTCTTTTGCAAACATATGAGATCATGTATCCCAGAAGCACATGATAAAAACAGGGATTTTAAACCTACAATTAAAACTAGGTAGGAGTTACCTATGGTAGTTCTCAATTTTCTTTTCATCCTGGTTCTAAAAATCTTATTGCTTAAAGGCCATTTAGGAAACTTTGGGTGACACAGGAAAGACATTACTTAGGAGAGGCAGAAGATATGTAAGTATTTTACACAATATTTTCTACTGTCTGTAAAATAAATGGAAATATACAAGGAATGTTATATTCAAATAGAAAATAACAGAGCAGAAGGAATCAGTCATCTTCTTAATTAGATGGCAGAGTGGAAACATCACAAAACCTCCCCTCCTTTCTTACTCTTAAGTCACCTTTACCCTTTAAAAGAACTTTTAAAATACAAGGTATTTTGTCAGAAGCTATACTTAGGAAAAATGCTTGGTTAGAAAACCGTGATCTTACAATGACGCCTTGGGATGGTACCCCTCAGTGATGGAATTTATAAGCTGTAGTGGCAAACGTTCACACAAGACTATATTCTTTCTACCACCATATACATCATGTCTACAGAGAATCACGGGATTCATGCTGACAAAAGAAAGAACTCATATTCCTTTAATCACATTAATATTGGCTTTTATGCATGTCAGACTATGCCCCCCAGGAAGAGATTTTGCATCTAACAAATTTAAAATGACCACCAGATGAAGAGAGAGAACTCCAGATCAGAATAAGTGGAGCTTTATTTTGGGAGAATTATCAGTAAATTTTCAAAGCATATGACTTCACATTAAGCAGAAGTACTAATTCCAAGTGTTCTGTTCACCAAAGCACCAAGGAAATGTTTCCTTTAGGATTGGCAAAGAATACTTTAGCAGACCATTAAATTTCTGACTCTGAGTTTGTATTTATGGGCACCACTATGTTTTCTTTTAACTGTACTCTTGTTCAAAAAAAGTACAAGCATTGAGGGGAAAAAATCATCAAATATCTTCAAAGTTACTTTGACTTATGGGAAGACTTGTGGGAAATTTTGATTTTTACCAGAATTAGTTTTCCTACTCCTACTAATGATATGGCCCTCTGTGCAGATTTTTTAAAGATTGGCGTTGTTGTGTGGTCCATTAGAGGAATGTGTTGATACATAAAAAGCTTTTTAAAGAACAGCATTTTAATTAAAGTGTCTATATTCACATGGAAATTATTTCCTGAATTAAAATTTTTAAAAGCCAGAAGATTGGCAATTCAAAATTTTATGTCTCAGTTTCTTAGAAAAACTCATTTATTTTCAAATCCACAGGCCAACACAACTAGAAAGAAGCTATTTATTGCCTGGATGACACAATCAAAATAACAATGAACTCTTTTTTTCCAAATGCAAGTGGAAAAACAATTGAAATTGTTAAAAAAATATTGAAATATTGGAAAGAAACTTGTAAATGGAGAAAACGTGTTAGAATTAAAGAAAGAACAATCCCTAAAATGAAATTGATTGAAATTTTGGGTTTGTGAATTCTACCGTGAAGTTGTATGGAGTCCACAATGAACTCCTCTTTAAGTCCTTTGAACTCTTGCACAAATTCAATGTTAACTTATGCAAGCCATAATCGTAGAATTAATTTTTAATTTTATTAGGTACAAATGCATTAATCCATTTGTTTTTCTCAGGTGTCCTGTGATATAACAGGATATTAATACAATTTTAAGTAGGGAAACTGAGAACCAGAGATGAAAAGGGATTTCCCAACAAAGCATATGGAAAGTGGCAGGGATGGGAAGGAACCAAGATATCCTGACTTCAAGTCCAGTGTCTTTCTCATTAAAGTTATACTGTAGAACTATTAAGATCAACTAATACTTATTGTGTATTCTAAATAAAATTATCATCTCTTATATCGTTAAGTCTACTACCAGCTATCAGTTGTTATTTTTATCAGTTGTTACCAACTGTTATCAGTTGTCTAGTTTAGCTCACACTTACCAGTTACTTACCAGTAAGTAAGCTCACACTTATTTACTAGTTTAGCTAACACTTACAGGTAAGTGTTTCTTATTCTACTTGAATGAGAAAACATGCGAATGCAGTCATTGAAAAAAAATTCATAGATGAGTATACAAATAGTAATAGTTGTTTTAATATCTTCCAGAAAAATATAGAATTTTAATCTTAGGACTCTTCCCAAGGCAGTGCAGTCAGAACTGCTTGGAAAATGATATGCTTTTTGCGTGTGTGTGTGTGTGTGTGTGTGTGTGTCACATTATCCTCAGATAGAGTCAAATATAACTCAATGACCAAAGGGAGAAGCAGGAGCACAAGAACAAAAATTTAACATTGTGCTTGGATTTAGTAATCAAACCAGAATAATGAAGATCTGAAAATGCATAAGAATGTCCACGATTTGTGAATTGACATACAGTCAGTTCTTTCAAGAAATAATTCACAGTAAGAGAGTAACTTTATTTTAGAGCATAAGCAGTAACACTGTTAAACTGGGTGTGTGTGGAAAGAAAAGGAATATAGATAATCAGAGATTGGTAGGGAGGTGGCTTTTATGAAATGATGAAATTCAAAGAAAATAAATAAGCTGTCAAACAGACTCAGCACCTCACCATTATTGTGGATCTAGCATCATGCCAAGTTTTTGTTTCATTAAATATGTTGTATCAGAACACATATTTATATATATAAATATATATATATACATATATATATATATATATATATATATATATATATTTACTTACTGTTTCTATAGAAACTCAGTACGTTGAAGAGGGGAACTTGAAGCAACGTGATTAACATGTTTCTAAAACACTTGCAATGGCCTGAATGAAGTCAGAACTTGAGTCTTACAGGTCTAGACTCAGCACCAACTAGACAAAGTAGGTGGTTTGGTACTTTTTAACAAATTAGTTTAATTCATTGACTGGCTATTTGGGGGAGAATTGTTGATTTCTATTTTCTTCTGAGACCATATCAGTTTTGATGTGGGAAACAAAAGCAAAAGAAAAAATTAAATTTCTTTTAATTTTTTTTAATT
This sequence comes from Nasua narica, assembly GCA_028533885.1. Classification (NCBI taxonomy): domain Eukaryota; kingdom Metazoa; phylum Chordata; class Mammalia; order Carnivora; family Procyonidae; genus Nasua; species Nasua narica. The sequence continues at coordinate 114,659,361 of CM052802.1, read as the reverse complement.
AAGAAAAAAAATTTTCTTACTACATAGAGTCCACTGAGAAATCCTTGAAACAGGCAGAGTGACATTCCTCTAGGAATTCAGCTGCCTCGATGTTGATGCTTTGCTAAGGGCAAGAGGCAACCTTAGGTTAACATTATCCCAAACCCCCAGGATCCCATAAGTCTACTTTAACAGATTCCTTTGGAAATTTCTTATATCTCTAAACCCACTGAGATATATGTTGGCAATCATCCCCAACCATGTGGCCCACCAATATACATCTGAAGAGTCTCATGACTAAGGTTTTACTAGTCAGTAGTAAATGACATTTTCCTAACAATAGTTTGATCCCTCAAGGTCCTGGAAATCTTGCTTACAAATTCCTTAGAGACTTAAACTATCCCTAACCCCTTCCCAACTTGAAAGTATAGAATCAGCTACCCATCACAATCCCAGCGCAGCTCTTTCCACCCATGGGTCCTGTCCCTGTGGTTTAATAAACCATCTTTTTGCCCTAAAGACATCGCAAGAGTTCTTTCATGGTCATTGTCTCTGAACCCAACCACTTCAAATCACATCAATGTTCTCCTAACAGGGAGAAGTTTTAGGATGCCCAAACTGGCTATAAATTAGCAACTTTTCATTTTGTTTTTGCTTATGACAGTTCTATTCCCACTTAGTAGACAAAGAGCTGTGCCTCCACGTCATTCTTAACCAACAGTGTCACTCCGCCAAAGTCACGGAAACTGTCTATGCCCAGCATGCACTGAAACAGAAATACAAAGGGGGCAGGAATGCTGAGAAAGCATCATTCTTGAGGCCGAGGCACAAACGCTTACCTGTGACTAAGGCTGCATTAGGAAAACCTGAGAACCACCCCTGTCCCACTATGAGGGCTTCACTGCGTAACAGATAACAGCAACTCACTGATTGTGGAGGGACAAGAGAACCCTCTGTGGCACAGGTGTATAGGACCTACTGAAAGCTAAATGTGGGGCAGGACTTTTGAGAAAAACTCTTTGGCAGGCCAGCCCTTAATATAAGCACAAGGCAGTGACAGGGCTCCACAGGGGCGATGGTACAGTGAAGATGATGAGAACAATAACAAAACCCAAACTCAGCTCAATTGTTGACCATGTTGACTCAATTTTACATAATAAAGGTCTTATGGAGTAAGAAGTCTTATGCTTGTTCTGGGTATAAATACTCTACCAGTGTCTATGCCCTGCACTTCGACCAAAATGCCTGGCATTCAGTCATCAAGTATGAAGTACTCAAAAGAAGGTGAGAATAGCAGAATGACTGACCCACTAACAAAAGATAAAATCATTAACTGAACCAGATTCAGAGGTGGAGAATATCAGATAAGGATTTAGAAATAACTCTATTAAAGATCCTTTGTAAAACACAAATAGCACTGTATTAGTAAGGATTCTCCAGAAAAACAGGAACAATAGGGTTTCATGTGTGTGTGTGTGTGTGTGTGTGTGTGTGCATGTGTGTATGTGTGTGTATTGGGAAATTTGAAGAAATTGGTTCACACAGCTGTGGGAGCTGGCAAGTTCAAAATCTGCAGGGCAGACTGGAAGGCTGGAAATTCTGGCAGCAAAGTTGCAGTCTTGAGTCCAAAGGTAGTTTGGAGGCAGGATTCCTTGCTCTTTAGGAAACCTCAATCTTTTCTCTTAAGGCATTCAACTGATTGGATAAGGCCCACCCATGTTATGGAGGATAATCTACTTTACTTGAAGCCTATTGATTTACCTGTTAATCACATCTAAAAAACACCTTCACAGCAACATCTGGACTAGTATTTGACCAAACAACTGGATACCTAGATGAGTTGACATATAAACTTAACTATCACAACTAATAAATTTGACCAATTACTAAAAGATGATCGTGAACTAGAATGAAAGTAAGAAAATTCTGAGGCTACAGTCGAAAGGGACCTCCATACTTTCTTGGGGTATTGCTCCAGGAACTGTACTCATTTTTTATTGTGAGAATTCAAGTAAGAGTCTCTCATGGTCCTGGCAAGTGGAGTTGAAAAGTAGCCATTATGAAACACACCCCCAGAACCTTCTCCATACTCTCCATGAAAAATACTTCTTCACAACAGGGCATTACTGAAATCTTATCCCATCTGGGAGAGGAGATTATCTCCCTACCCCAGCCCATACTGGCCTTCCCACCTCTTCTAAGGGTGTGCATATGTATGGCAGGGGTGAAGAGGGTGCTAAAAATTAAAACAAAAACAAAAACAAAAAACCTCATAGTTCACAGGGAACTGGGTTTCAAGGAAATGGATTGGGACTGTTGCAGCCAGGGAAAGAAGTAGAAGACAGAAGGAGATAAAAGCAAAAACAAAAACAAAAAAAAACTATATCCCTAAGGGAGTGATTAAAAACACTTGTGAAAGCCACAGCTCTGAGACACAGGTCCACTAGAAAACTCAAAGTTAAGCAGAAGATGATGGAACTCTTCTCCCTTCCCACACTCTCCCACCACTCTAAAACCCCAGTATAATAACAATGGAATACAGTGAGAGCTTCACAGCAGAGACTCTTGGGGGAATAGTACAGCAAGAAGTCCCAAAGGCAAGAAGGCAAAGGAAAAACAAGGACACTAGAGGAGTCTGAAGCCTCGGGTACTTTACAATAAAAACAGTAACCACAGCCCTGTGCCTAGCTGGATTAGCATAAATCCTCACACAAAAGGACTGCTTACTTCAGAAACTGTACTCACACAACGTGTTTCGACAGAACATTCAAGAAAAAGTGCAGTTTGAAGGGTCAGAGCAATCTGACACTCATATATGACACAGATGTTGGAATTATCAGACAAAGACTTTAAAACAACTATAATTAACACATTAAGGGATCTAATGGAAAAAGTAGACCACATGCAAGACCAAATGGGTAATATCAGCAGTAAGATGGAAACTCTAAGAAAAAAAGAAAAGTCCAAAGGTAACACTAGACATAAAAACGTCATGACAGAAATGAATAATGTCTTTGATTGCTCTTCAGAAGATTTGACACAGCTCAGGAGAGAATCAAGGAAACTGAAAATGAGTTAATAAAAACTTCCCAAATTTAAATGCAAAGAAAAAGTATGGCTGATAAAGAACAGAACATTCTAAAAGTGTGGAATGCAAAAAACAAACAAATAAACAAAAAAAACCCCACATAATTAGAATAATAGAAGGAGAAAAAAGAGTAAACAGAGCATAAGAAATATTTGAAGTAATAATGGCTGAGAAATAGCCAAAATGAAGTCAGACACCAAGCCACAGAGGTAGAAAGCTCAGACAACACCAAGGTATATCATTTTCAAACTGACTAAATCAAAGACAAAGAGAAAATCCTGAAGAGAATCAGAAGGACTAAAAGCCTACTGTTACCTAAAGAAACAAAAATGGGGACAGAGCTGATTTCTCATCAGAAACCATGTGAGAAAATAGATGAAATATTCCAATTGTGTGAAAAATTAATCGTCAATCTAGAATTCTGCATCCAGTGAAATTAACCTTCAAAAATTAAGGCGAAATGAAGATTTTCTCAGACAAACCAAAATTATAGGTGATCGTTTTCAGCAGACATGCCCTGAAAGAAATGTTGAGAGAAGTTCCTCAGGTAAAAGAAAAATGTTGGAGATCATAAACCCAGATCTCCACAAAAAAAGAATGTCTGAGAAGGACTAAATGAAAATAACATGTAATTTTTCTCTTTTTCTGACTCTTAATTGATACAAAAATAAAAATTAAAAGAATATAGCAACAGTGTATTGAGTGATTCTACCCCATGTGTAAGTGAATTGAATAGCAACTATGACACAGGGATGAAAGGAAAGATTTAGGGACACTCTTACAAGGCACCCCCACCACACCTGAAGCAGTGTAGTGGTTTCAAAAGTAGACTCCAATTGTTTAAAAATGTACACTTTCTTTTTTTACCTTTAAAAGTATCTTTAAACAAAAAAAAAAGTAAAAAAAAAAAAGTATCTTCTTTCTTTCCTTCCTCCCTTCCTTCTTCCCTCTCTTCCTCTTTTCTTTCTTTAGTTCTTTTTTCATTATTTTTTTTCATTCTTTCTTTCCAGAGAATGAACACAAGAGTGGGGAGGGACAGAGAGAGAGAGGGGAAGAATCTCAAGCAGGCTCCATGCTCTGAGTGTAGAAGCTCAATCTCACTACCCTGTACTCGTCACCTGAGCTGAAATCAAGAGTCCGTCTAACTGGCTGAGACACCTAAGAGCCCTGTAGAAATGTACACTTTAAACCTAATAGAAACAATTAAATTTTTAGAAAAGACTTAACCAAATGTAATAAAAGATAATGTATCACAGAACCTAGAGGCTTAGAGAAATAGGAGGAGCACAAAGAAAAACACTGCTAAGTACATCTAATAGGCAAACTGCTGACAACTCAAGATAAAATCTTGAAATGAGTCAGAGAGAAAGATACATTACATGCAGAAGAAGAAAGATAAAAACGAGAGGAAACTTCTTGACGGAAACTGCCAGCCAGAAGGTCACAGAAAGACATCTTTAAAGCGCTCAAAGGAAATTATCACCTGGAAACCTAGTCTTTGAAGTTATCTTGCAAAAATAAAAGCTAAATAAAATTTTGGACAACCCAAAGCTGGAAGAATTTATTGTCAGCAGGTTTGCAAAGCAAGAAAATTTAAAAGAAGTTATTCGAATAGAAGGAAAATGATTATCTAGTAAGAGTTAGATCTATAAAAAGGAATGAAGATCTCTAGAAACTAAAATTGTGGGTAAATATATAAGCCACTTTTTTGTTATACTTAATCTTTTAAAAATATTAGTGTCTAAAGTAAGTAAGTAAATAAATAACTTAAACAATGTACTGTGAGGTTTAAAACATACGCAAAATTAAAATATATAATGACAGCAAAATAATAGTAGGTTGGGAAAGATGGCAATACGTTGTTGCAAGATCCTTACCTTATAACAAAGTTTACTATTATGTGATGGCAGCCTCAGGTATATTAAAGTTGTATATCGTAAACTCCAGAGCAACCATGAAAAATAAAATAAGGAACTATAACAAGTAAGCCATAGTAGTGATAAAAATAGAATCATAAAGATAGCCTAATATTCTGAAAGAGATAAAGAAGGATCAAAAGAGATTAAACAAAAAGAAAATAAATGGCAAGATGGTGAAATTAAACCAAATCAATAATTATATTAAATGTGTATGAGCTAGGCATTTTAAAGTCAAAAATTGTCAGATTGTGTAAAAGCAAGAGCCAACCATGAGCTATTATTTTAAACATATATTATAAATTCATAAATATGATAAAAATTAAAAAGATGGTAAAATAATACTAACAGTTATCACTAATCCTCTTATCCACTAATAATCGACTGACAAAATCAAATGGTTCTATTATTCATGTTTTCAACCAATAATCTGTGATGTTTTGAAATGACTAATTAACAGAATAAGGTTTTATATTTAATCAAGTCATTGTTTTAAAAATCAAGTTAGATTTGTCAAGCATCCTTTACTTATAATCAATGGGAAAAATAACTCCCTTCAGACTTCAAAGTAAGAGAACCCAAACAAGGTTTAGTTTACACACTTTGATAAGTGAAAAACAAGTCCTTGAAAACCCAAAGATTTTGGAATTTAAGAAGGTAAACTGTCCCATGGGATAGGAAGTACATGAACACAGACATTTTTACCCTATAAGAAGCTACTATTATTTTCCTGATGTAGAGAAAAATATTAATAGTAGCCATCAGAGTACCTTTTATTTATCTGCCTCTGTTGATATTATCCTATTTTTCAGGGTCTTTAATCTTTAGGACTATTGATGCACTTAATGAAGCTATGCGTTTGACCTCATGTGGGGAATCCCTGGGTATCTTGGGAAGATTATCTGGGATGTATGCCTGCCCAAGACCTAAGGAGGTTACTGAGTGTCACAGACGTTGAAACTGCTAAGAACAATGATGTATAGACAAAGCACAAACCCCAGTCATTATTAGTTCTATTTGCCCTCACATACGGCTCAGATGCCTCAAAGGGCCATCAAACTCCATGCAAGCGAATCTTAACTCACCTTTCCCAGAATTCCTTCCTCTTCAGTAGGTTAGTGACCATACTGGACATCCTGCTGCCTATGCTAGCAAACTTCCCACTTCCTTTTCTTTCAGGTCCCTTATCCAATCAGTCATCAGATTACATTTATGAATTTATGTGTTATGGGTGTCATCCCTGTATTGGTGCTACTGTTTATCTGATTATTTGCCACCAAAGTAATTGCAACATCTTTCTGGCTGGTTCTTTTTGTTGCTATTATTGACTCTGCCCTCACCACAGTTGCCTGAATAAATGGGCTATCACTCTTTTGCTGAAAAGACTTCAGTTTCCCCAAGACCTGCCAGAGAAAGTCTAGCCAGTTTCCTTGGCCCACAAGGCCCTGCACGATCTGACCCCTGTCTTTGTCTCCAACCTCACCTCTTTGACCAAGTATATGTCCCAGAAACACATCCTGCTTGTGTCTACACACACACACAGACACACACACACACACACACACACACACACATTTTGCTTTATTTTGCCTCTGTGTCTGTGCCTTTGCTCTGACCCCATTCCCCGGAATAAATAATCAATCATCATCCATCATAACTACCATGAATTATAATTTTCAGTTTGTCTTTCTTCCTTATTAGAAGGCAAGCACTTTCATGGGCCAAATCTCTGTATTCATCTTTCTTAGCTACAGCATTTAGCTCGGTGCCTAACACACAGTGAGCCCTCAAGAACTGTTGGTTAAATATTTAAATTTATAGGAACCAGGAATTTCCTTACTTAGACAAGTGTATGGGAGAATAGCCATATTGTTTTCAGTTTAAAAATAGATCTGCAAATTCTTTGAAAGTCCTTGCAGAGAGGTGCGGTCTATGCCTTCTCTTCTTGAAACCTGGCAGGGTTTTGTCACTGTTTCAACCAAAAGGGTATAGCAGAAGTGAGGCTCTGTGAGTTGAAATGCTAGGGAACTAAAGACACAGTTCCTCCTTGATTACTGGCTGGCTTGTTCTTAAAGTCTTCGCTGGCCAAGTGAGCAGTTGTTCAGCCCTGAGGCTACCATGCTATTGGGAAGCTGAATGTAGCCCATGTGGAGACCACAAGGATGGGCTATGAGATGAGGGCATCAAGAGAAAGGAAGAGATACCCAGACAGCCCACAACTGTCCGAACCCTACCCCGGTCACCTCTGTTCCAGCTGCAGCTGTTCTGTCTCTAACTGCATTAGAGACCCTTAGATGCAGCTACTTGGCTGATCCCTCCAAGAATCCCTTCCAAAATTTCTGACCTATAGAGATCATGAGAGACAAAAATGATCCCTGGTGTTTTAGGCTACTAGGTTTTTATTTTATTTATTTATTTAGAAAGGGAGAAAGAGAGAGAGAGAGTGGGGTGGGAGGAGCAGAGGGAGAGATAGAGAGAGAGAATCTTCAGCAGACTCCCCACTGAGTGCAGAGCCTGATGTGGGGCTCCATCTCACGACCCTGAGATCACAACCCTGAGATCAGGACCTGAGCTGAAACCAAGAGTCAGAGGCTTAACCTACTGAGCTGCCCAGGCCTCCCCTAGGCCACTAAGTTTTTAGATGATTTGTTTAACAGCAATAGAAAATTAGGGCACTCATTTTAAGGAGTAATTAAAGATAATGGATTATAAATCTTAAAGTTAATTACTCTTTTAAAATTAAATAATATTTAATATTTTCATTTTTAAGCACGCCTCCATATAGATACACACATACAAATGTGATTTCAGGAGAAATGAAAATGCCTTACACCAATGATAAAATGTTCTACAGTTCTGGAAATACATGTTTTTTTCTTTGGAAAAGAGAGATGTATTTTATAATGTATTTTTACATTTTTTTTTTATTTCCAAGAAAAGGATATAGTGTATCATCCTTTGGGTAATTTGGGTTCCTTCTGTTGCTATTTGTCTGTGGTTATCAAAAATGAAGAAAAAACTATAGTCTTACTTTCCTAACAACATGTTTCTGGGCTGTGACCCAAAGAAAAATCTGGTATCTAACACAATGGTCTGAGGAGGAATATTCTTGATTCCAATCAGACCTCTATAGATATAGAGGGAGGCAGGGTGAGAAATCAGTGACCCAAGACAAACTTTGTGACCGGTATTCATCAGACACACCAGGAAGTTGCTCCCCAAGTTTCATGATGAAGGGCCAGTTCCTCAGAGTCCTGGAAGATTAGTGCTAGGATAGAAGGCAGACACAGTAGAAGAGTAACCTCATAGTCACCAGACAGTAAAGAAAGTACATATGGTATGAATTCACGTATCACTCAGACCTGAGAGACTACCTAAAACAAATCCGATCACAGGGCTTTCCTCATCATCCTTGAGATCATAATTCTCCAGGATCTGAAGATCAGAATTCTGACTTACCTCCCTGACTGCGTGTCAACTCACAAATAGTCAGCTAGGAAGCTGAAATCAGTTACTACCTTAGTAACTCTGATCTTTGGTGTCCAAGTCCATCCTATATTACAAGTAACAAGTGATAACGTAGAACAGAAAATTCTAGAGGAAAACACACTGATAGCAGGAGTTACGAAAGAGAAAGAAAGAAACATAGTGAAAAGTAAATGCTGGACTTTGATAACATAGTTGACAATATAGTGGGTAGAAGCAGACTTTAATGTTTCTGCTCATGTATAGCGCTGCCCATAAATTATCCTGAAAACAAAAACAGAACTGAATTTGAGGGAGAAATGGAAACAAGAGGGTAACTCAGGGCCAAAGCTGAATCTGTCCCTCAGCATGAGAGATGGGGATTACAGTCCTTTTCAGATGAGTTCAAGGAAGTGAAGTCACTCTCAGGTTTTATTCCAGGAAATTAACCAGTTTTGAAAGTCCCCTCCTTCAGGATTGTCCAGCTGAGGCCAGGTGATGGACCAATAGCATCAGGACGATGGCATACAATGGAAATCAGATATGACGAAGTGCTGACAGAAACCCAGTGAGTGGGGGAAGGTCCATCCCACAGTCTGAGGTCTGGGGTTAGGCTCTTCCAGAGAGTCAAGAGGGAGGGAGTAATGGAGAAAGAGCTGTTTCCAGATGAGCTGGATCTGCAACAATTTTGTTAAGTGTTTTTCCACTTTAAATGCGAGATATATAGAAAGGTAAGTATTTCTAAGTTTTTGGCTTAGTAAAGCAATAGTTACCAACATTCCATCAGGTTAACTTCTTTACTTCCAGAGAGTTTTGGATGGCGTGTTGCCCAACATGCTTTCTTAACCCCTTCCTCATTTTTCCTTTCAGAAAGTCTTCTCCGGTACCACATGGCTCTGGTGGAGCTGCCCAGACGAGTTTCCACCTTCCTGCCTCAGGGCAGGCCCCTGCTGCCTTGATAGCTTCTCCATAGATAGACAACTAATCCAGACAGGGACAATTCTCTAGGATTGATTATGAGATACAGAGAGTTAGACCTCCATTTTCTGGGGAGTTGCCAAGGTGATAGGATGTGAATCTGGGTTTGTTGATGGTTGTTCTGCCTGTCGTGCGAAGCTAGTATACACAGAGAATGGAGCCAAGTAAAGTCAAAGAATGGAGAGAGTGGCCAGATGGCTTTGCTTGAGCCCCTTGAGCCAGCCCTCTTGATGAACTAGCTTCAGGCTTCCCAGATATTAATCCAACAAAATGTGTTTTTCCTCTTTCTTTAGGCTGGTTTAAGTTTCTTAAGTCACTTGCAATGACAACAAAACCAAAAGACTACAACTTCAAATGCTTATTGCAGAAAGCGAGTTAGGGCTGAGAGAGGGCCCAGCATTTCTCAAAAGGAGTGCTTACTGGCGGGACCCATCATATTGCTACTGAGTTCAACTGGTGTTCTTACTGATAGATCTGAACCTCAAAACAACAGTAAAAATAGCCTTCTAAGATGATAGAAACACACCATGCCTGTGTTCCTAAAAGAAAATTGCCATGTTAGTCATCACTGTATAGCACAGGTCCCATGTGGCATCTGTCCTGTAAGGATCCTCATGATTGAATTTAGATGTATATATAACCTATTTTAGGATGTTGTGATCAAAGATAGTTAAAATAAATCAAAGTTTTGCTCTTTGATGGGCTACATCTCAGCTATGCAGTTGACTTCATTAGTTGAGAATGATGTGTTAATATCTCATGATAATGCATCTTATTTCAGTTCTTTGAAATAATTAATCAGGCTCTACTTATCGAAGAGATATGATTTACAAAGCAATAGGTATTGACAACCAGTGGCAGTTCTTTCTCTGACTTATTTAATGTAAAATGGGTCTCTATATAACATAAATATAAACTTTTCTTTCAAACATAATGGTAATATAATAGGAAAGGACCCACGTAACAAAATATTAGCTTGAGATTATGTATTGTTTAAGATTTTATTTATTTACTTGAGATAAAGAGAGTGAAAGCATAAGTGGGGGGTAGGAGCAGAGAGAGAGGGCAAAGCAGACTCCCCACTGAGCAGGGAGCCCAATGCAGGGCTCAATCCCAGGACCCAGAGATCATGACCTGAGCCGAAGGCAGATGCTTAACCAACTGAGCCACCCAGGCATCTTGAGATTCTGTATTTTCGTTATGCAAGAGAGCATCATAAATTTTTAAGCTATTATAAAATGCTCCTTGTTAAATAATTCCTTAAAACATTTTCTATTTATGATGTTTGAAGAGGTAGTGAGAACTCAGAAGTTCTAGGAGAGTCCATTGGCATAGCGTGCTAAAATAATTCTATAGACCTGAGAAAGAACATTGGAAAAACTAGATAGAAAGGATGTTGAACCCAACAAAGATGAGACATTGAAATGATTTCCCAACTTGTGTTTAACTAGATCCAATTATAAAAAGCATTTATAATCACCTGGGAAAGGCTAGCATTTAATTAAAAAATAAAAGATTATTAACCAAAAAAAGCATCTATCAGTGTTGGTTTTAAAGGAATAAAGAAATTATATTTTTGTCCATGTTTTTCTAATTATAGTTCACTGACATAGTCTACTCTTTAAATAATTGGCCACACAGTCTTTTGATTCAATTTATTATTCTGTCACATAAAGTTCTTGATTCTTAAAAGCATATTGTGGAAATCATTTGAAGTCCTAAAATATATAAAAATAAATGCATTAAGAACTAGGGATAAAGTGAATTTCCCTTTGTAGTTCCTTTTCTATATGATAATGCCACTAGAAAAGCTAAACAAATAATAATTATTTACATCTGTGGTCCTTTTACATATATGTATTCACTTTGCCTTTCTTATGTAGCTTTGCACAAGGGGAATTGTTTCTATACTGTCAATAAGATAACTAAAATGAAATGAATATTTATGCTTCTGACTCTTCCCCCTACTTCATAGGGAAATTTATGTGCTTTTAATCAGCAAATACTATTATTTATTTTATAAAGAATAGTGAATTGACTACTGCAGTATATGTAGAAATGAATAAAACCTATTTTCTGGTCTCAGAGCTTACAATCTTGAAGGGGAGGTAGGGTAAATAATTAACAGAAAGGTATATTAAAAAGGCAAATTCTTAAGGTGTTGGAGTAGAGCAAAATCTGGTGTTTGAAAGGCTCATAAAAATATTTTTTAATTAGATCTCTAAAATAAGTCATATTGTTTTCTTTAATAATAATTAAAAAATACAAAAGATAATGTCTTTTTGTCCAAGTACCCAGTTTGGTCTCATGAGAAGACTCATGTAAGTGGACAAGGGTATTTCGTAAGTTATAGACCAGAGACAAAGAACTAACTACATGGAAATTCTCAAGTCTGATTCTTGGTTTGAACTCCTGGGGGGTAAGTTGGGCACATGGAGAAGGGGGACAGCCTCCCACTGCAGCTTGAAATCATCCTGCTGTCCAGTCTGTCTTCTGGTTATTAGCTCTTTCAACTCACCCAATTTTGTATACGCTTTGAGATGGAATATGACTATTCTACATACCCAAGTCCTTTTGCTCCAAATCCAGCTCCAGCAACAAACTGAGAGAACTCTGGTAACATTCAGAAATACTTGGTCCTTTATCAGCCCCACGATTACTTATCTTTGGCATTAAAAATATCCTGTATTCCTAAAGAAAATGTATTTCACACACACCCATAAAAAGATACTACTAAGGTTTATACTGACAACGTTCTTATTTCTGATTGGAAATAATGTAAGTTGCTTTGTTCTTCTTTGAAATTTTCTGTGCTTTTCAGCTTCAGAAGACCAGGAATTCAAACGAATGGCCTGCTTGCTGTTTTCAACGCTTAAAAATTGATTGAAATACAGAGTCCAGGTCAGTTTCTTCCTTTGACTGGATCACATTCTTCCCATATATTGTGACAGCTATCTGTGATCTCCAGAAAGATGTGGGGCTCTTGAAGACGACATCGTAGGTTTGTTTCCATCAAGGGCTGGGTGGCCCCATTCTGCTTCATTGCTGATGTCTGAACTCACAAGTTGGTTAGTTCTTTCACAGAACTTGAAGGGGAATTCTCTATGACAGATGTGAATGTGGACATTTGTCACACCTGGAGGCAGATGACACTAAGCTAGAAGTCATGTGACTTGGTAATAGTACACCAAGCACAAATTCAAGGGTAAGATAAAGCAGAGGTTGAGTCCCACAACTAATTAGGTAACCTTGGATTACATCAAATAGTTGGAATTAAACTCCCTGAATCTTTTTTTTTTTAAAGATTTTATTTATTTATTTGAGAGACAGAGAAAGTGAGAGAGAGCATGAGAGGAGAGAAGGTTAGAGGAAGAAGCAGACTCCCCGTGGAGCTGGGAGCCCGATGTGGGACTCGATCCCGGAACTCAAGGATCATGACCTGAGCTGAAGGCAGTTGCTCAACCAACTGAGCCACCCAGGCACCCCACTCCCTGAATCTTAAGAAGTAACAAATGTCAGCTGTTTCCTGATTACCTGCACAGATGCCTCAAACTTGCAAAACCACAATTATGTCCTCCCAGCACGTCAGGTCTAACCCCGCGCTTACATTTCCCATATTGGAGGCGAGGACCACTCTTGATCCTGTCACCCATGTTAGGAAACTGTTTCCCTAGTCCTCCCCCCCCCATGCTTTTTTGTTTAATTAATAATAACATTTTAAAAATAGCTTCCTAAAAATATTTCATATATCCCCCAGTTCCATCCTGATTCCCTCTTCCTTAGTTCCGTCCTTTCTGTTTCTTGCTTAAATTTCTAGAAGCAACACCTCACTGTGCCTCTATCCTAGACTCATGCCCACTCTTCAATCCTACCTAGCCAATTTCCCCTATATGGCCAGTAGAGTGGTGTCTCTAAGAAGCATATGGTTCATGCAACCTTGAGGCTCACTATCTTCCAATATTCAGGCAGGTCTTATGGGATAATGTTCCAACTTCTCCTCCTCTGCCTTCTACAGCCTCATATTCCACATTAAATTCTCTCCATCACATCACTTTCTCCTGTCTTTGCAATTATGCTTGCCATTGCCTCTGCTCTTCCCTGTATCAGGAGAGCCCTCTCCCTCTGGCCACCTGAGAAATTGTTATTCATTCTGAGTCTCAGTTTAGATGTTCCGTCATGTGCAAGGACTTCTTCGGTCACTCATTGGGTGACCTAAGGGGGGTCTCCTCAAGATATCTCTGTAGCTAGTAATAATCATCTATTGTAGAGCAATTATTTCTTCTATTTAAAGAGGAGACACTTTTTAATTGTTTTCTGTGGAGTTCTGTTCTGTGTAATCACTTTCATAATGATTACAATAAATCACAAATGTGTGTGTGTGTGTGTGTGTGTGTGTGTGTGTGTGTATGAGTGAGGGAAAGAAAGGAGGCAGGCAGAGAAATACAGAGTTAAAGATGGAGATCGGGAGGTAGTGATAGAAACAGACAGACACAGAGATAGAGAAAATGGAAGAATCTTTGAGGGTGCCTTTGAAAATAAGCAGTGCTGTGTTTTATGCTGAGCGAATGCACCACGGAACCTCAACCATGTTTCACACTCAAGTATCCAAGCAGCAGAGGAAACCACTTGAATTCCTGGAGAAACCTTCGACATTGGCTTTGGAATTGAGGCTTTGATTCAGTCTTACCCTCTGAAGACTGAGGAAGCTCCTCATCCAGTCTCCAAGTGATAGTGGGAATGGAAGACTCATGTTGAACATCAATTTTGTGTCCTACCCTGCTCTGAGTATCTGATTCTTTCTACCTGAACCACTGAGACAATCCTAAAACATATCCTTTGATAGATTAAGTTACTTCCTTGTATGTTCCTGCAGTGCAAGTAATTCAGTAGTCTTGTCGCTTATAGAAAGTCAGTCCTGGGGCACCTGGGTGGCTCAGTTGGTTGAGCAACTGCCTTTGGTTCAGGTCATGATCCTTGAGTTTCTGGATCGAGTCCCACATCAGGCTCCCAGCTCCACGGGGACTCTGCTTCTTCCTCTAACCTCTCCCTCATGCTCTCTCTCACTTTCTCTGTCTCTCAAATTAATTAATTAATTAATTAATTAAAAAAAAAAAAAAGAAAGTCAGTCCTGTATTTCCACCTCCTCAAGAATCTCTGCTTTGGAGAACAAACATCATAGAGTGCATCCCCTCCCCATTACCTTAGAGACTGGCTTTGGAGGACTATTTTTATGATGCCTCCTTGGTTTTCATTAGTTCCTATGACTTGTTGCACTGTACTTGTGTAGAGACCCTTGGGGAGTTTATTACCCATTATATTATGGCACTGCGTGGGCCAGGTAGCTCCATCATTAGGCTGAAAGAAACAATAAGAGCTGCCTTCCTGGGCACAGCTTGGGCAGTGCCATCACATCAGAGGGGCCCCGCAAGCTTCGAGATGGCACTTAATGGTCCACAACCTGCAATGGCTCCATCAACTTCGACTGAGCCTCAGCTCTCCTTAAGAGCTTTTCCTCTTAGAGTAAAAGAAGAAAATGATGTGTAACTCTGCATCATGTAGGAATTCACTGTAGGATGGTTTTACTGAAATGACTTAATTCCCAGACCTCTGTACTCCTATTTCCTCCTCTAAAAAAAAAAAAAAGAAAAGAAAAGAAGCATGGTGTTTCATCTGTTTTAATTAATTAATCTATTTTTTAAGATTTTATTTATTATTTATTTATTTGACACAGAGAGAGAGAGAGAGAGAGAGAGATCACAGGTAGGCAGAGAGGCAGGCAGAGAAAGAGGGGGAAGCAGCCTCCCTGCTAAGCAGAGAGCCCAATTCAGGGCTCCATCCCAGGACCCTGAGATCATGACCTGAACCAAAGAAGGCAGAGGCTTTAACCCACTGCACCACCCAGGCGCCCCCAACTAATGTATTTTTAAAAGCAGTTTTGTAACTATTCTTGCAAAATCATTTTGTTCCATTTCCATTTCTGTCCAAAATGTTCACAAATTCTATTAACTGTCTTTGGCTGACTTTATTTCTTCAGACGGCCATGACTTCTCTCCCTTCAAGACTAGTAACCGGACCAGAAGGTATACCACAAAATTAATTCATGGTTTTAACTAGGTTTCTTTCACCAAGGTATTAACTGATAAGAGCTTAGTCCCTATTATTGAGCATCTGGGAACTAAAAATATATCACCCTCTTCCAATTCTCCCAAACCTGAGACCCTGAGGTGCTCACAAACATTGATGTGAGAAACCACGCCATTTTTTTCTCCTTGTTCCAATATTTCCACCTGAACTAGATGTATTTTCTTTGTTTAATTTATTATAATAAATGTTTATAATATTGCAGAGAGACACTGTTAATATCAGTGACCACAAGGCTCCAGAGAATCAGGCATTTCTTTAAACAATTCAGTTCTGAAGCTTAATCAGCACTTCATAATTACTTACTAAGGGACTTCATCTTTACCCAGTTTTTCTTATCTCCCAGTGCCTTGGTTATCTATCCCAAATCAGAAAGTTAAAGTCTCAAACCTGCTTATTTTTAATTACTTCTTCATATTTTGGCTCTCCCTGGGCCTCGTCCATCTGCATAACCATATTATAAATAGACACAGAAGAAAGATTTGAGTATGTTGAGAGACAAATCACATTCCTGAATGTGGAAGGTAAATGTTGTGAAGATGTCATTGTCTCACAAATTTATTGATAAATTTGATATCAGTCCAATTAAATTTTTTAAAAATAATTTTTAAAGGACTTGGGAATCTAAGTTGACCTGAAAATTTTAGTTTGGGTCTTGGTAAGAAGACTAAAGCCCTTTTTAAAAGAAAAGTGATGAGAGGAGCTTGTTTTTATACATATTATTAATATATTACAAAAAGTTAGAAAATCAGAACAGAAGAGAATAGTTAAGCCCTTATGTGCATAAAATAGCATTCAATAAATATAGTCACACAAATGAAAGAAATGTTAAATGGCACTAGGACAACTGATGATATCTTTGGAAAAATAAAATTAGGTCCTCAACTCTTATCTTACACTAACAAAAAGTATATGGGATAAAAAGTCTAAAAATGTAAAACATAAAAGATTAGAGGGAAATGTAGACAAATGGTAGGGAGAGTCTTCCTAAGCAAAAGAGAAGTTCAAAAAATTCACAGTGAAGGAGAGAGAGATCAGACTACAAAATAATTAAATCAAAACTTCCAGATGGCTAAATATTTGACAAATGAAATTAAATTTGAGATTGAAGAATTTACTTCAGACAAACTTGATAAAGTGTTCACGGTCTCAACATGCCATAAGTTAAAATAAGTAAGACACTAATAATCTAGTTTATAATAAAAATAAAACAAAATTCTATTTTTCTTGCAATCTAGCAATCAAATGAATGCAGATAATTAAGATATGTTTGCCTTCAAAATGTGTAAGTTTTTATAATATATAAATTGGCTACAGTGATAAAAATTCTGTGTTAGACTCTCATTGCCTCTGTAACAAATTACCACAAACTTAATGTCTTAAAACAATAGAAATTTATTCTATTAAAATTCTGGAGAACAGATGTCTAAATCAGTTTCATGAGGCTGAAATCAAAGTGTCAGCTGGGCCACACTCCGTCCAGAGCTCTGGAGAAGAATCCATTCTTCTCTTCCAGCTTCTGTTGGCAGCGGGCATTCCTCCATTTGTAGTTGCGTCACTTCAATCTCTGCCTCCTTGGGCAGGGGATCTTCTCTTCCTTTGAAGTCAAATCTCCTTCCTTCTGTCTGCTTGTGATTATTTTTAGAGCTTACATGAATAATGCAGGATAATCTTCCCATCTCAAGATCACAACTTAAACACATCTGTAAAGACAACTTTCCACATAAAGTAATATTGACAAAGTCTGGGAAGTAGAAATGTGGATCTCTTTAAGGTGGGGCATTAATTTTTTTTTTTTAAATCAAGCCAAAATTAAGAGTCTGGTGCTTAACTGACTGAGCCATCCAGGTGCCCCAAGTACGGCATTTTTGGTCCTGGCTACATGCTCATTCTACTAGTGGAAACATAGATTGGAACAAACTCAGAAAAACAAGTTGGTAATGTGAATCACAAATCTGAAATAACAGGACCCTATAGTTCCACTACTAAGGAAACAAAAAGTCACTGATATGAATTATATTTATTATAAATTTATTAAAATTGTTTTTAAATAGAGAATCTAAATATTTAATGAATAAAAGTATAAAATTATTTAAATAAATGAGTCAATGTTAAGATTATGTTGTGAAAATATAATCATGTAGAATTCATGAGAAAATATTAAAGAAGAAAAGAGTTAAATAGATATTTCTATCCCAAGAAATGCATTTTTATATAGTTATTACAGCTATATATATATTTATTTTTATATTATTAATACCTTCATGTATATATAGATACAGATTATTCCAAGGGTTTTTTTTAAGATTTTTATTTATTTATTTGACAGAGAGAGACACAGTGAGAGAAGGAACACAAACAGAGGGAGTGGGAGAGAGAGAAGCAGGGTCCCCGCAGAGCAGGGAGCCTGATATGGGGCTCAATCCCAGGACCCTGGGATCATGACCTGAGTCGAAGGCAGACGCCTAACTACTGAGCCACCCAGGTGCCCCTTTTCCAAAGGTCTTAATGGAATTTTAACTTTAATAACCTCAGAAGTGTAGTGCTGCAATTAAAATATTTTTGAATAACTGATTATTTAAATTTCCTTTATATTTTTTTAGTTTTGTGAATTTTGAATAATATACTTGTTTTTTCTTTTAAGCAGTCTTTTTGTTCCCAAAATTTATCCACTTCATTTAAATCATAATTTTTTAAACATTTTTCATGATGTTCTATTATTTTTTAAGAAATGTTTAATTTTAGAATAGTTGTAGATTTACAGAAAAGTTGCAAAGATACCACAGAGACTTCCCATTTATCTTAAACCACATTTAATAAAAACATGTAGTTCATTCTGTGGGAAGTGGTTACAGCAGAACCTAAGAATTAAAATGATGACTTCTTAACAATGAATCTTGGAACACTGAAAAGATAAAATTAAAAAAATGACTTCTTGACTTTTAAGTTCTAAAGATACTATGCACTTGTGAGATAGAAAGTATTTTAAAGGCAACTTGAACATTTTGAACCAATATTTCTTCTCATTCCCTTCAGATTAGGAAAAAGATCCTTGTGGAGGGGGATGGAGGATCCAGCCTTTTGGAAGAGAGAAGAAGAAAGTTAGAAGTCAACACTGGATCTTTGTACGCTGTTCCTATCTTGCAAACCAAGTCCTAGAAGATTAGTGAGCAGTTATTTACTGAACCTCTGCTCTGTGCTAGTCTCTAGACATATCAAGTGAGCAAAAGGAAGCCCATTCATTATCCACAGTGAGAACATTTCCATTAGAAACAGAACCTGTGGGACGTCTGGGTGGCTCAGTGGGTTAAGCCACTGCCTTCTGCTCAGGTCATGATCCCAGGGTCCTGGGATCAAGTCCCACATTGGGTTCCTTGCTCAGTGGAGAGCCTGCTTTCTTTCTCTCTCTCTGCTTCTGCCTGCTACTCTGCCTGCTTGAGCTCTCTCCGTCCCTTTCTCTCTCTGACAGATAAATAAAATGTTAAAAAAAATAAAGAAGAGAACCTGTGGGAGGATGGAAAAGTAGAGGAGGCAGCAAGATCTTTCAAAAGATGAAGGGTGAGAATGAGATCAGTAGCCCGAAGGAATCTTCTTCAGAGACAAAAGGGGTTTGGAAAAAGCTCTTTAGAATCTTATTGAGGAGGAATGTAATAGTGGTTTCTGTTTTGGGCTTTTTTCTAAAGATTTTATGTATTTGTTTGTCAGAGAGAGAGAGCATGAGAGCAGGCACAAGCAGGGGGAGAACCAGCGGCTGAGCAAGGGGGCGAATGCAGGACTCGATCCCAGGACCCTGGAATCATGACCTGAGCCGAAGGCAGATGTCTAACCAACTGAGCCACCCAGGTATCCCTCTGCTTTTGGCTTTTATTTTTTTACTGGAGTAGGAGGGAATGGTGTCTGGAAAGAATAAATTGGGAGTTTTAGTGAACCAGAATATCTGTTAAAGAGGTCCAGTAGGAAATATTCAAGAAGGATAAGTAAATGTGAATTCACAGGATGGGGGAAAAAAAAAAGGAAAAAAAAGAAAAAGAAAAAAGTCTGGTGGTGTACTTAAACCTAGGGAGTTTGAATAATGGGGAAACCAATAGGTCAAGTAATGAGTTTTCTTCTTTGTAGTCATCAGATGTCAGACTGAGCCTAATACCTTCAACCACTAAGCCTCCACCATTCCAAACATAGGTGACCAAAGGAATAAGGTTCTGGCACTTTCTTTCTGGATCCCAGCCTCAGTCTTGAACTCAATCATCTGGTTCCTCTTCACACGCAGTTTCTACACCTCTTCTCATTATTTAAAACTCCTTCCTTGGGGCACCTGGGTGGCTCAGTGGGTTAAAGCCTCTGCCTTTGGCTCAGGTCACGACCTCAGTGTCCTGGGATCGAGCCCCACATCAGGCTCTCTGCTCAGCAAGGAGTCTGCTTCCCTCTCTCTCTGCCTGCCTCTCTGCCTACTTGTGATCTGTTTCTCTCCATCAAAAAAATAAATAAAATCTTTAAAACTCCTTCCGAAATTCTCATCATCTCACCAATAGCTTGCACCTCTCCTCTCTAGGCAAATTTAAAGTAAGGAGATATAACACTAAGATAATTGGTGGTGTATATCAATTATCCAGATTAAATAGGGGAGAAATAAGAATTATTTTGAAAGGGGACCAACAAATGAGGATAGGAAGTTGCAGTAAATGTGAGGAGATGGAAAAGTTAGAAACATAAGAGTTTACGGTTAGAGATGAGAATCACAACTTTGCCCTAATAGAGTGGAAATACTTTCACATGATGACAAAAATCTAAGGTGTGGGGACACCTGGGTGGCTCATTCGGTTAAGCATCTGCCTTCGGCTCAGGTCATGATCCCAGGGTGCTAGGATCGAGTCCCACATTGTGCTCCTTGCTCAGCATGGAGCCTGCTTCTGTCTGTCTGCCATTCCCCCTGCTTGTGCATGCTCTCCCTCTCTCTGACAAATAAATAAAATTTTTAAGAAAAAAAAAAATCCAAAGTGTTGTCATTAATGTGGGGTGTTGGAGTTGAGGAAAGGTTAAGGTCATTAAAATTATGTTTTCAAGGGACTCCAAAACTAGAGGAGTATTGGATAATCAATGATTCAGATAATTTTTATAAGCCCCCCACACCTATAAAAGAATATTCACAAAAATTTTATAATAATCATTTAAGAAAAAGCAACTGGTCCGCGTGTATACCACACACAGGGGAGAGGGGATTTGGGGGTAAAAGAGGGAATGAATTACTACAGTACAAAAAGCATCAGTGTCACACTTTCTACACATTTAATAATCTCTTCTGTTCCTTCCTATTATCATGGTACCTGCCATGTGTTTGACTCCATGTAAAAAATTCCCAGCCATCTTTGGAAGGCTGATAGTTTTTGTGATTCATTGATCTAGTGATAAACATGACTATAAAAGAAGAAGAAACTAGCAAACCCAGAGAAAATCAGTAAGAGTGTTTGTTCAAAACAGGTGAAATTTTTGTAAACTTAATAGGTTTTTATTTTTTTTATTTTTTTTTAAAGATTTTATTTATTTATTTGACAGAGAGAGATCACAAGTAGGCAGAGAGGCAGGCAGAGAGAGGGGGGAAGCAGGCTCCCTGCTGAGCAGAGAATCCGATGCGGGGCTCGATCCCAGGACCCTGAGATCATGACCTGAGCCAAAGGCAGAGGCTTTAACCCACTGAGCCACCCAGGTGCCCCTTAATAGGTTTTTAGATGCAGTCCTGACAGTTGGTATATGACAAATTTTTAGCTCTTCTTCTCAATGAAGAAATAAAAGGCATAGAAAGGCACATGGATTTCCACAAGCAAGAATGCAAACCCAAGATTTGCCCTCTAATCATTAATTAGGAGAATAGAAATTCCTCCTTTAAATTCCAGAATTAGTCTTTGTTGTGGTTTTATAGTGAAAGTCTATCCCGCCCTCACCTGATTCCCAGGTTCAGCAAGACTGAAACCAAACGCAGAGAGACATCTATTGTTGTAGGAGGGTGGAAATGCAAGAGGTGGTGATGGTAGTTGTGTTTCTTTTCACTTTGTTTCTTCCTTTTTCTCTTCTTTTAAAGGGATTTCCACTACTAGCCCCCAACCCCATGAGTAGCCCTAAAGTTTCTGCCCATGAAAATTCGATTCTAATACCTATGATGCAGCATAAACATAGGACTACATATACAGGGGGGGATCATTTGCCTGTTTTTTTTTTTTTCTCTCTCTCTCTGTAACTGGAAGAACCCACACAACCTTGTGGGGGTACACAGAAAATGCCATTCCTTGATTTGTCAATGCCTGAAACATGCCCAAACGAACTACAGTGTGGAACCGGAACCCATGAGGATCTTCCAGGTTCCATAGCAACAAATCACAATGGTTTCTGAACAAAACATCCCGTGAATGAGATTACTGCAAGACTCCTTCATATGTTGGTGGTTGAGAAAATTGACTTCCGCTACTCTAACCATTGCAGTACTATGAAGTCTCATCTCACAGTTGCCTTACACTTTAATGCTTTCATGCCTCTGTTGTGGTAAATAGGCAATTACTTTGACAGTTATGATTTGCAGTGGTTAGAAACATGTGAATTAAGCAAGCCTGAAATTCAATCCCACCTTTGAAACACTAAACCTTTGTCGCAATACCCTCTTCTTCATAGATCTCTCTCTTGAAATAGCATTGATTATTTTTTTGAAAGATTTTATTTAATTATTTGGGAGACAGACAGACAGACAGAGAGGATGAGTGAGGGAAGGAGCAGAGGAGCAAGCAGACTCTGCATTGAGTGTGGAGCCCAACGAGGCGCTCAATCCCAGCACCCTGAGATCATGACCTGGGCCAAAACCAAGAGGTAGCAGCTTAACCAACTGAGCCACTCAGGTGTCCAATGGCATTGGCTATTAATAGCTGATTATTCAAGTAATTGACATTTATTTAAGGAAGTAGAAAAATGTCAACTAGCGCAAAGAGAAAATTAAAACTCACCGTCAATTGAACCCCTAAAATACAAATATAAAATATAACCAATCTTACAGTTTGTAAAAAAGATTTATTATTTAACATTTTATCAGGAGCATTTCCCTACCACCCTATTAAATGAATAAGTAAATAATATTCATTTAATCATGTTCCGTTGTTAGACATTAAGATTGTTTCTAATTTCTGTATGTTATAAATAAGGTTACACTGAACTGTTTGCCTATGTTTTAACACATATTTGAATTGAATTGAAAGTACTTTCAAATTGAAAATTTGAAGTAAAGAATTGAAACTACTGGATCAAATGATGTACATTCTTCCAAACTTTTAATATAAATTCCTTCTAAGAAGATAAGGATAAACAAGTCCATATTTCCTTTTATTCATATCTCTGGGTGCTGCTGCATTTTACAAGCCCCTATAGATAGTTTCATAAGTGAAAATAATTCTAATTTCATTAATATACAAATATTTGTATTTCTAGTATTTAACTTTTCAGGTCTCTTGTCAATTTGCTTGTTTTATTTTATGAATTGTATCTATTTTTTGCCCACTGGGATCAGATTTAGTCTTCCTTATTATTTTGCACAAATCCTTTGATTTTTATGACTTGAAAATACTTTCCCCACTTTTTGGCTTTCTTCACAATTTTACTTATGTATTTATTGCATTTGGAAGCCTATGACTTATATATAACCAAATATATGGAAAATTTTATTTGAAGTTTTCCACTTATTTTATGATTACTCTATGTGAGATTAGATAAACATTTCCAAAATTTTCTTCTAGGTGTTTTATTATCTAAAATTTTTCGTTTAGTTTTATTATCTATCTGAAAAGTACCCTAATGCTTTCTATTATTATATATTATTCACATTGCCTCAGCCAAAATGAACTTGTACCTTGTACAACAAAATAAAATTAAGTCTAATTTTTCTTTGTAACAATAAAATTAACTTTCAAAAATTTTAACTCCAATACTGACAAACAAAATGCTGTAAAAGTACTGAAGACATACCTGAAGAAATGCAGTATGTAAATTAATTGTAAGTGGGGACGCCTGGGTGGCTCAGTCAGTTAAGCTTCTGCCTTCGACTCAGGTCATGATCCTGGGGTCCTGGGATCGAGCCCCACATCAGGGTCCCTGCTCAGTGGAAAGCCTGCTTCTCTCTCTCCTACTCCCCCTGCTTGTGTTCCCTCTCTCACTGTGTCTTTCTCTGTCAAATAAATAAAAATCTTAAAAAAAATAAAAAATAATAAAAATAATAAATTAATTGAAAGTGGATACAAGGGAATAAGAGATGATGATAAAAAACATTTACATGGGAGAAATACCTACATATATTTTTCTTTAAACCAATAATAATACTTAGGCATTTTCTATTGCTATATAGTTTCTCACTTCTCTAGATGTTTATAGTCTAGAAACATTTTCCAAGCCTATTGACTTTGAAACCACATTCAGAAGGAGCAGTGAGTGTATTCTCCGGGTTTGGGGCTCCATTTTACAAGTTTTCTCTAAAGTCCTGTGTGAAAAGAGTTGAAAGCAATTAATAATATTGCTCATGTCTAGGAGAACAGAGAAGAGGACTGAGTCTTATCTGGGATATGATTTACAGAAAATGATTCAGGGAACTAGCTTATATACCTTAAAATCGACCCTTGCATCAAACTTAGCAATGAAAGGTACATACTCAGAGGAGAGGATCACTTTCTGGCCCAAAGCAGGGAGTCATCTTTTACTAAGCTCCACCTAATAAACCTCTATAAAATATTCACAACATCATTGCAAAAACAAGAAAACAGGAAACACGAGTGAAGAAAATTATTCATTTCTATACCCTCCACAAAGCCTAGCATGGTGTGTTTTGCAACTAGAAAATGTTCTATGTGATCTTTGGTAGGACAAATAAATAATCACTGAATTGTCATTATACTACTATATTGAATTATGAAAATATAAGCAACCAATTTTAAATATTTGGCTTTGACTCTATAAGACTTTTTACATATTGTTTTCTTACTCAACATTTTATTATTAAGTATTTTCCCTACTATCTCATTTAATAAATGTTTTCTATTTAATCATATTCTTTTATTAGGCATTTAGGTTGTTTCTAAATTCTATGTATTATAAATATGGGTAAACTGACTTTTCCATCATCCCAAAATGAATTCTAAGCTTTGTAGAACAAGATATAAAAATATTAATTCTTGTTTGCCATTTTTAAATATCTCTGGCATCTATTAAGAAATGTTTTTTTAAATTAAATATGTGATCATTTACATTCACTATGAGGGTACAGGATGAATATTTTTCTTTAATAGAAAAAAATCCTTACACTTCCTTGATTTATTCAGATATCCATGAATTAGATTTGCATAAATCATTGTATTTATTCATTTAAAGTTATTTAATGTATTATATCACAAATTGTACCATTTTCAAATCAGTTTTGAAGAATGTGCATATTCAATAATTTTTGCTATTATGCCAACTTTTCCAACATTATTTTTTGAGGCTTCAGTTGATTTCAAGCCTACACATCCATATCAATATTTTGCCTTTGTCTAATTTGAATTTGTCAAATGAATTTTACCCAAAGTTCACTCTCATCTAGAGATACGAATAAAAGAAAAAGGCAACCACTATTCAAAATTTCTACGCACCACAACTGACATGCCTTTGTTGTGAACTGGATTCAATTATTATCAAGCCTCAGATTAATCAATATTAATTATTTCTTTAAGAGAGGATATAAATCAATATTAGTAGTTTTCAGGATGTTTTACAGGTCTCGATCAAGAATGTATTCAATCAAGGATGAATTGCAGCAAGCATTGGCTGGGAAGTGCATCATTTGCTTGAGAAAGTATGACAACAGAAATTTTTACATTATATCATTTTTGCAGATGAAGAAAGCAAAGCTTGAGAAGTCACTTGTCAAAATAATGCCATTAGAAAAGTAAAACCATATATAACCAATTTTCCATGCAGAAAGGAACGATCAACTCAGCAGAATAATCGAGAAATAGCTTCATTCCTATTTAACATTCCTATCTTCTGTTGATTCTTTTTGCATATGAGCCCTATAGCTCCTGGAAACCCCCAAAGAGTAAAAAGAGAGGGAGAAAGAGCTCATGGCAGCCCAGACTAGATGTTTCTCCTATGTGACCGTTATTATTGCATCGTTTCCCTCTGATCTTCCACAGCTGGTTCACTTGACGACTCCTTCGTTTTGTGGGACTTTGTTTAACTTGTTCCTTTCTCTGTCGCATTTGCCTCTAGAGTGTCTGGTCACATAACGGTCCATTGTGACATTCCCTATATATCAGTGGAATAAATAAAAGGAAGGAAAGACAGACAGAAGAAAAGACAGAAGGAAGGAAGGCAGGAAGGCAGGAAGGGAGGGAGGAAGGAGGGCCAATTTGGCAGAAATCTCAATTTCTTGCACCTATCTCATTAAAAGTAGCTTTCATTTCCATCACACAAAGAGCATGAGAAAGAATGAAGAAATAGGCCTCTTTGCTGGTTCTCAAGTTCTGTCTTCACACTATTGGTTTCTCATTTTGTTTAGAATTTGGGAATTCCTGGGCATCAGGCATAATGATGTTCCAGTGAAAGATTTAAAACTGCATTCTAGAGCATTTCAATCAGAAGTATTTCAGTCACAATACTGTAGAAGCAGAGAATGACCCCATTTTACATTACAGCTTTACTAGCTTATCAATTATAGAACAGATTTCATATTAGTTACTAACACGTACAACTGAGAACTTTAAAAGAGTATTCAAACTGCAACTTTGAAAAATTAGACATTATAAAATGTTATTATAAGATGACAAGGGGCTGATCTTACACCATTTGACAGCTGTTAGTGACGTCATCTGTGACTTGAGAAGGGTTTCCTTTTTTGCCTTTGTTGTCCAGTATGAGGAAATTTATCTGGAAGGACTTGAGCCCTTAAAAGTCCTAGACAGAAACCGGCTGGAGACACACTTCACCCAGCAAGTACACAGGCCATAGGAGGTCCACATTTATTATATTTTAAGTGATCTCTGCACCTAACATGGGGCTCGAACTCATGACCCCGAGATCAGGAGTTGCAGGCTCCACTGACTTGAGCCAGCCAGGCACCGCAGGAGGTCCACATTTTAAAGGAAACATCTTCAGCTCTTTCTCCTTTCCCCCTCCTTCTCCATGTTCAACAACATTGCAGAAGAGGAGAAACTCTCTGTGCTCCTGTCCAATTATATCAGAACTTTTTTTTTTAATAGAATCGTGGTGTGTTCCAGAATAGCATGTAAAAACATATTTCCGAAATGATGAATATATTACAGTTAAAGTTGACAAACTCATCCACCAGAAGTCTGAAGTGTACAATAGAAATGGGCTAATTTTAAATATAAGCGCTTTAGCTGTGTTTGCACTTGACAGTTCTTGTCTCAAATTTGCTATTTGAACATATACTTAAAGTTCTTGGGGCTCATGGGGGGGCTCAGTCGGTTAAACGTCTGACTCTTGATTTCAGCTCAGGTCAAGATCTCAGGGTGGTGAGATGGAGTCTCAGACGGCGGCGGGGGGGAGGGGGGCATGCTCAGCACGGAGTCTGCTTGATATTCTCTCTCCTTCTTCCTCTCCCTCTGCCCCCTTGCCCTCCCCCTGCTTTCTCTCTCTCTCTCAAAAAAAAAAAAAAGTAAATAAAGTTCTTGGTTGTGTGTATTGATAACTAACATAGAACCTACGCTAATACTGATAAGCTAATATAAACTATATTGTAAAATGACTCTTTTCCATATGAGATTAGAAAAAAGGAAAACTGAAAAAGTAAGTCATGATTTTCATAACACAAATGGTGCCCCTTCCTTCACTTGTCATTTGGATATAGGTTATTACTGAGAAAATAGTTTGGTGGCTATGTGCCATTCTTCATTTTTCTTAATCTAGGAAATGTAAGTCAGGTATCCTCCAGCAGAATCTCTTATTCTGTTCTCTTGCACCATTTAATTCCCATCAACTGGTCATTTTAGAAACTTTTTAGCAGATGAAAAAACAGGTTGTTTGAAGGCCATAATTAAAATTAAATATGTCACTTATATTTTCCCTCCATATGGTAATAATACCACTTAAACGTATTCCATTTTGACAATGGCATATTTTTGTGTTGCTCTGTCAAAATCTCTTTTCCTGAACTGTAATGGGGTAAATTATCAACTCCGGGTTGTCAGTACTTTTTTGTGTGTGAGTTTAATCAAAATATTGACCTCAGTGGCAGGGTGCAGATGAGAGTGATCGATAAAAAGAGCTTACATTTTATGTCATGAAAATATAGTATCTAGAGGTACTTGTATTACACATAGTCATCATAAATTCCCAGTATTAAAAGTAAATTCCTAAAACAGGTAAAAATGGGATGATTACTTCTACTGCTAAGAAAAGCAGTGGGAATTTTTCACTTTACAAAATAGTTATCCCTCCCATTCTTTTCTATACTCATTCCCCCTAATGTATACGAAGTGTGAATTGATTTGTAAAACCCCACATAAGTGCAATATCACAGTGGCTCATAGATCCCCCCAGGCGTGACAGACCTGAAGTTTGGTTCAGCTGCTTGTCCAGGAAAACTGTGTTGCAGGAGCTCCTTAAGGCAACTTTAAAATATCTTTACACTCTATTCTGTGAATAATATTTAAAGAAGCAGTAACTGAATCCAGTTTCATAATACCTTTCCACTGATCAGATATTTTAGCCTCTAATTTATACTACCTCACTGGTGCAGCAGGCCTCTGTGGAATTTTCCTCCCCATTTTGGGGATAAGGATCTCGGGCTCTCCACTCTGACTCCATGGAAGGGTGGAGACTTGAACCTGGTCATTTTAACTCTTAGCCTAGCACACTTGCCATTCCATTACAGTTGCTTCGTGTCATTAACACTTGGGACAAAAAACAAACAAACAAAAATACCCTAGAAATTACATCATGGGTAAGTCAAGAAATGGCTGTAATTATCTCTTCAAAATTGTTCGATGTTCTTACTTGTCATCATCCCCATACTGTTGTACCAAGTTTATTCCACTTCTGAATTCAAGCCAGTAACCATTAGCATTGATGGAGAGAGTTGTCTCCCCCACACAAAATATGTTTTGATCCTGCACTCTTCCTGAGTCATGTTCTGTGAGCTCCTGGTAACCTGTCCTGGTTGGGAAAATCCTATTTTCCAAATGTTTTAACCCAAAAGAATGACATTTATCAGGTAACATACATATAAATAAGTAGTTAGATGATAGAGGGATGATGGATAGAAGATAGATAGATGATAGATAGATGATAGATGATAGATAGATGATAGATAGATAGATCATAGATAGATGATAGATAGATAGATAGATAGATCATAGAAGATAGATAGATGATAGATAGATAGATCATAGAAGATAGATGATAGATAGATAGATAGATAGATAGATAGATAGATAGATAGATAGATAGAATATAGATAGATGATAGATAGATCATAGAAGATAGATAGATGATAGATAGAAGATAGATAATAGATGATAGATGATAGGTAGATGATAGATAGATAGATAATCATAGATAGGAGATAGATGATAGATAGAAGATAGATTGATAGATGATAGATAGATAGAAAGATAGATGATAGATAGATAAAAACAGAATTTGACTTCCAAAAACACCTAAGTGCATCCAACAAAGCAGTGAGACAAAATGTTTTGAAATGTGACACCATGTGCAAGTTCAGAGAAATTAACTAATGTTTAATAAAAAGGCACTTAAATTTTCATCCCGCTTGCAGTCACTGGAACGATATTTCTAAGGAATCACATTTATTTTTAGTATAAGCTTCTTCAGACTACACAAAAAGCAAAAACTAGAGCAGTCATTCTCACGTGGGATGATTTTTCTCCCCTAGGGACATCAGTTAGCATTATCTGGAGACAATTCTGGTTGTCCCTACTGGGTGAGGAGAGGCCACTGGTGTCTAGCAGGTAGAGGCCAAGGATACTGCTAAGCAGCCTACAGTTCACAGACAACGCTCCCATGACAAAGAATTTTCTGGCCCAACGTATCGATAGGGCTGAGGCTGAGAGGTCCTGCACCAGAGAAAGCATTTGGAATGTCAAAAGTTTATATAGGAAAAAAAAAAAAAAGTTTATATACGAAACAATAGTAATAAACAGAAAACGTGCAGCCGCCATGTGCTACCAAAAGATGTGTGAGTGTGCAAATAGTTGGTGGCAAAAATAGAAAGACCAAGGATGCCATTAAACACTTGTGTCATTGCAATCTAATGCTGAGAAATACGGCTTTCGCTGGACTTGGTCCCCCAATGGCTTTCCTTAGCTCCACTCTGTCACCAAGATGAGCACTGCCTACTCTATTTCCTTTCACACACCTGTCACTCTTCTCAACAATCAGAACAGAGAATGGGTAGCAGCCCAGAAGGCTGTCATGACAGTCCTAACCTTTGGAATGTCCTTCTACACTCAGTGGTGTCTTGAAGTAGGAATCTTCAGGCCTTTTCTGCCTGCTCCTATAGGTCTCCTTCCCATAGAGCATTCCTGGTTTTCTCTTCCTCATTCTCCTGTGGGAATTAGCTTCATCTTTCTCTGAACCCGCCTAACCACAGAAGAAATGCATTGACACTTTGTGCACTTTGTAATTTCCTCTTCCCAAACCAGCTAATCCTTTTGCTTGTGTCCATATATTTAAGAGAAAGCAGGACAATTATTGTGTGCATCCCCATTATTTGGTTTCTAAGACTCTGTTTTTTATTCCACAGAACTCTATCCGCTCTTACTCACAGATGGTTTTCCTAACACCCTTTCCCCCTACGGAGTAATCTGGCTTCGTTTAATGGAGTCGCTTCACACTGTTAGATAAGCAAGCCCGTGTGGTTCTGTTTTCTTTGAATCGTATACCTTGGCCCAACAAACACTTGCCAAGCTCTGTTTAACAACCTTCGAAGGCATAAAATGGGTTCTGAGGATCCAGAGGTTACCTAGAAGAGCTCAAGTGTGTAATTCTTGAGGAAGTGTACGATTTCTTCGGTTTCAAGTTTAGAAAAACAGCGATTTGTCATGTTTCATATTTCCAAATCGATAGGCCAAACTCATGTGGTTTGCGTCTGAGCTACACTGTAAAAAGGAAGCAAAATATCAAGTTGTTTATTTCTGCAAGACTTTCTTATCTCAAAATAACACTGACTTTGCTTAATCAGATCTGCATTCAATAACATCAGTGGAATTCCTTTGCCGATCTCTACTCTCTTTCCAAAAATGACGACTTCTGGGAAAGGAAGAGTTAAACGTTTTGACAATTGTGTCAAAACAGAATAAAAGGCAAGAGTTAACTAGAACAGCAGCTCTCTATTCCTGCGAAAGAAAGAATCTATTCTCCTGGTCTCATCTCACACGCCATCTCCTTTGCAATGCTGTTTCATTATAGATGAAAGGCGAAGATAGGAAGCTCCAAAAAAGACACCTAGGAAAAAAAATATATCCTCCTTCCTG
Organism: Nasua narica; assembly: GCA_028533885.1. Classification (NCBI taxonomy): domain Eukaryota; kingdom Metazoa; phylum Chordata; class Mammalia; order Carnivora; family Procyonidae; genus Nasua; species Nasua narica. Next base: position 114,628,282 of record CM052802.1, on the reverse strand, counting down.
ATCATAAGCTTTTGCTTAGTGACAAGCAGAAACCCTGTCTGCTGATGTCAACAGAGCGCCATCGGACTCCGTGCTCTCCATTGTGAGATAAATGATCAAAGTCCTCTATGGGAAAGTAAGGAGAGCCGCCAAAGCTTTTACTTTCCCTTGGAGACCTTCAGTTTGATTTCAAAGTTTGAGAGTCATACTTCCTAGGGCTTTGGAAATTGTAGTGTCAGTGTGTTTTTTAAAAATTAGCTATCAGAATAAAGCAGAGCAAAACACTGATATATTATTAGGTGTCCAAAAAAAAAAAAAGAAAAAAATTCTTTCTGACCCTGGACACCAGGCAGGTCCCCTCTTTTGTATACAAATGACATAAAACAGCCCAGGTTCATTCAGCTCCCCCACTGAATTCAGAATGAAGTTAGTTTGGGGAAAACTTCTCATAAACATGTTTATTATTTATATAGTTTATATAAAGTGATTTCTCTGCCTTAGAACTTCTTGGACACATGTTTATAACATTCACTTGGCAATGAATCATCTGTTCCCTTAAGATATCTTCGAGTTGCTACCTAGGACCTTTATTTAAAGTTTCTGTTCGTTGCTTTTTTTTCCTCCTGTTTTAAGTTTTTGTAACTTGACTCTTGAAGGAAATTGGAACATCTTTTATGCATTTCTTACACGTTTTTTTGCAATGAACGAGATAAAATGTTGGTGACAGAGGGAGTTGTGTTTTGTTCACTCTGTCAGGATGCCTGAAGAAAGCCTGACAGGTCGTAGACACACACTATTCGATAAATTCAATAAAATTGATGATCTTCCACAAAACTTCCTCTCACGGTGCCTAAATCTGAACCAAACCCACGGCAAAGTCCATGTGACCTACAAATCATTATCTACTCAACATGTTGACTTGACTCTGTCTTATGCATCATTATTTATTGAGCATTAATATGTACAGGTACACTCCCATTCAATCCTGAAAAGGAAGCTACAGGATGGAGTGTATTTTCCAATTGTATAGGTGAGAAAACGAATGCATAATTTAGTAGATCCATTGCTCCAGCTCAATTACACAGCCTAGATTCAAACACAGGTCAGTCTGATGCCAAAGTTGTGAACAGCCTCGGCTAGGAGACCCTACTGAAGTCTCATGTTTTAAGTAATGCTACATTGGTGACTTTTATTAAAATATTTAATACTCAGTTCTAGCACTGTGCGTTGTCAAAACATTTCAAAAATCAAAATTCATTAGATTCCTGCATTATCTCTAGGAGGTAAGCATTTTGATTTTCCTTTGGCAGATACTGAAACTAAAACCAAAAGAGAACAAACACTATTCTCCAAGACAACAGACTTAAGTAACCATTCCCTAACCCTATTCTCCAAATGGTTGAGGCATATATCAAAATACATGAGAAATGTTAAAACTCACGTTGTCACTAGGTTGTCGTAAAATGGGTGATCCCAGGCCAGAATTCAGTGAAATACCACCACCAATAAAAAACATAACAATCATCATGTTTGAATCCTTGTAAGGTGGCAAGTAATACTCCACATTTTTATGTACCTGATTTTATTTAATCTTTGTGCTAACTATGTGAGACAGACCCCCTCCACCTCCCCGGTATCATAAATGAAGATCTGACTTAGAAAAGTTAAAGTCACAGAACAAGTTTTTGATAGAGATGGAATTTAAATTCACATTCCTCTTAATTTAACATGGGCATACTTACTTACCCCACTATACCTCCTCTCTGGGGAACTCACTTTGCAGGACAAGTCCTGAGTCATGTGACAGTTGCCCAAATGTAGAAGAAAGCAAGCATGGACCAGCAAGTTACTATTACTCATAGTGTTTATTAAGCAATTTATGAGCGAATAATCCTACAGGAAAGAATACTGGTTGATCAATCTACCAATAAAAATAAGCCAATAAATAGAAGGGTAGTTCCAGGCCATACGTATGATAAGATTTCAGGGAAAGGAGGGGCTTCTGTGACCTGGACTAGGCAGAGACAACATCACAGGCAAAGTGGTTTTGAGTTCTCCCAGTCTCTGAAGTTACTGAATGTCTACCACGTTCCCCTCCAGAGATACAACAGTGAATAAAGCAGAGTGGGCACGTAGGGGAGGGATAGGATCTGGATAGTCAGCAGAGAGGGTAGAGAATTTGTGGGAAAGACGTGGGGAAGGAAGACTAGTCACCGAGTGAAGAATGACATACTCTGGGATTGCGAGGAGTGGAAAATATGACAAGATATGCTTATCTTACCATCTTGCAAATCAGGCCGAGAATTTTGATGGGATGGGCTACTGATGGTTCCTAAGGTGAGTTTTTTAGGAAGAATTTTCTGGTGACATCAAAAGGCAGCAAGACCAGAAACAGAGCCTGGTTTGTTATGAGGTGTATCCTAATGTGAGGTGATGAGTGGGAACCAAAGGAAGGGATAGAGGCCACAAATGTTGAAAAAGAAAATCTATGATATCACGCTGTGTTTATTACCAAAGGGAAAATCTACCTATATACCTGAAGTAATGAAATAACTTATGTGTCTAATTTATTCTAGAAAAGAGGACAAGACCAGCAATGTTTCCAAGCAGCAGGTTGGCCTGGAAGCCTGCTGGAACGCATGCGGAGAATGGTCCAATGGCAGAGAGTCTAACTCAAGACAGGAACTCAGGAGTACAGACAACTGGCTATGGTGACCTTATTTCCAGGACTGCAGGGGGATTTTGTCTTTTTATTTTTTAATATTTACACAAAGACCCATGCAAAGTTGAAACACTAAATCACATTCAAATGTTTGTTAATGGTCTGTGTTATTATTATTTATTATAATATCATATTTTAATTCGGTCTGTCCTAGAAATTACATGATATATGGAAGGTGTATCTTCGATAGCTTATTAAACTTTTGACAAATGTTTTTATTTGTTTCCTGCTTTTGTGAAAATTTGCTACTCCCTCGAAAATATTGGCTCGTATCTTGTATTTCTATGTAATCACATGATTTCAAAGAGGCAAGTAATTCAAAGCACTGATGAAATGGCCTGAAAAAAATCAAGATTATTTACAGCTATTGAAACAAATTTTCAATTGTATTTCAAAATCAAGAGAGATAATTTTAAAAGGAGGGTATATTAGGGTACATATTTGTTGCATATATAAGAATGGTTACTACATAAAGCTTAAAACAAAATGGTGACTTTAATTTTTTTACAAAATGGTGACTTTAGAAAATGCATTGTATGCACAAAAATCAAATCCAAATGGATTCAAGACTTCAACATAAGACCCGAAACTATTAAACTTTTAGAAGAAAACATAAAGAAAAAGCTTCATGATATTGGCCTTGGCGATAATTATTTTTTGCTATGACCCCCGAAACACAGGCAAAACAAGCAAATATAGACAAGTTGGACTATATCAGACTAAAAAGCTTCTGCACAGTAAAGAAAACGATCAATAGAATGAATAGGAGAAAATGTTTGCTAACCATA
>CM052802.1:114544121-114624293 GCA_028533885.1 Nasua narica | reverse complement strand
AGAGAGAGAGCAGGGTGAGGGGCAGAGGGAGAGAATCCCAAGCAGACTCACTGTTGAGCACAAACCCGATGTGGGGCTTGATTCCAGGACCCCGAGATCATGACCTGAGCCAAAGTCAAAAGTCAGCCCCTTCACTGACTGAGCCATCCAGGCGCCCCAAGAGATAAGCCAACTTTTTAATTAATCCTTAAACCAAGAGTAGACCAATGTGCTAGTTTGGAATAGGTAAGGGCCTTAGGCATAAGGAAAGTCTGCGCTTACTTGCAGAATATTTTGCACAGGCCCCTGCCAGGTGCTCAGGAGAAAGACGACGGTTGAACAAGAAGGCAAAGAAATCTCTCAGTAGTGCAGGGGAAGAGGATGATGATCACCAGTGCGGATGCAGGCAGAGGCCCTGCCGACCTCTCTGGACCTCTCGTACGAAGGAAACGTATAAGCTTCTGGGGGTTGAGTAACAGAAAATACGTTCAGTCTGTGGGGACTGGAAGTGAACTCTTGAGGATACAGGTAAAAGTTCATTACTATTAGGAAAAGGGTTCAAACCTGTACCCTTAGGGAGGAGAAAAACAAAACAGTCTTAGACCTAGGATCCTACATTGACACAGAGTGAAGTTCTGATATTGCTAGCAGATTAGCAGGAAATCCCACCCAAAACAGTCAGGAACTGTGAAGGGTCTGAGATTTTACCCTACTTACAAACTAACAAGTTAACTTGACACAATTCCATAGATTCTGGAAAAATAGCACAAGGCTCCAAAGGCATAGACAAAGAACAGTTTAACACTCACAGCAACAATGCTAGTCAGACTATTATTATTTTCTTATCCAGATCCCTGAGCCCCATTTTCCATAGGGTGACATGACGAAGGTTAGATGATGTCTGTACACGTAGTGGGTTGCCTTACAGAAGAAGAGCTTCAATTGAAGATGTTTCAATCTTTTATAATGGACCACAAACAAGCCTATTTAACTTTTGCCCCAGAAGGAGATTTGATCTTTCTTTTAGTGAATAGCTAACAAATCCATCCTGTGCTCCAGAGAGACGTCATCTTTTTCTGACAAAGTTGTTCATTATATAAAATTGTTGAAAAGATAGTTCAAAAATAAAGAAAAAGGTACTTAGTGTCTCTGCTGATTCAGTGTTCAGAAGCACAAGAGACTGATGGACAATTGTCTCTTAAAAAACACCAGCCACAGATAAGAAGAGAGAGATTGCTGCCATGGGGAGAAGGGACAAGAACACTAAGCATGACCCATCCTGGAGGTCAGGTCACATATGTAGATCCTTCCTAAAATTAATGCTGGACCAGAACAACAAAGAACCCTTTCAATTCTATCATGCACCAAGCACTGAGTACCTAGCACAGCACTTTGCGACTGAGAGAATAGCAAGAACATGGAGAGGCTCTTCTCTGTGGTACAGGTGTGCAAGGATGGCCAAAAGCTGATGGAGGAAATTGGGCACTGGGAAAATTTGGGGGGACATATACTCCCTTCTAAGCAGCTTAAGGAATTTACAGTCTCTAGTGCATTAAAATTAACCATAGAAAAAACAGGCTCAGCCAAGACTGGTTCAATCCCACACAATAAGTACCTCAGAAAAGAAAATGTGGAACCATTACTAGATTTAAATACTATTTTTATCTACTTATACTGTTCTTTATGTGCTATCATTCCATAAAAATATTATGAAATACACACACAAAAGAATTCAGAAAAAAAAATCAACTCATTTCCAAGAGATTAAGCAACCAACACAACAAGAAGCAGAGATGACTCAGATATTGGAGTTCACGGAAAGAAGTTTTGAAGTAATTATCACTAGATATTAAAGGAGCTAAAGGTGGACAATGAATGGAAAAATGGGAAATTTCAGCAGTCGGAAATAGCAACATTGAAATGCTATAAATTAAAAATAAATAAATAAAAAGTCATATCAGATATAAAGAAGTAAGTCCTCAGCAGAATTATGAGTGAAGAAAGACTCAGTGAGTTTGAAGTTAGGTAAACAAAAATTATTCAAACTGAAACACAAAGAGTTTGAAAAAGTTTTAAATGATGAATAACAGAACATCCAAGATCTCAGCACAATATCAAATGGTATATACAGGAAATTAGAGTCCCACAAAGAGAAGAGAGATGTAACAAGGCAGGAAAATATTTTGAAGAAAGAATAGAAATGAGAATTTTATAAAAATAACAGAAAACATCAAATCATATATCAAAGAAACTCAGAAGACTTCAAACTAAACAGAAACAAGACACATCATAGTCAAACTAAAATATAAAGATGAAGAGAACATCTTGAAGGCATCAAAAGAAAAGAGAAATATTACATATAAGAGAAAAAAGATAAGAATCATAGCAAACATTTCCTCAGAAATAATGCAAGCCAGGAAAACAATGCACTGACAATTTTAAAAGACCAAGGGAAAAAAAAAAAAAAGCCTGTTGAGGGAATTCTGTAGGGAAGAAGGGAAGATAGCTTTCAAAAATGGAGGTGGATAAAGACTTCTGTTGACAAAAGCTGAGAAAATTCATTGTTATTAGACCTGATTCTCAAAATTAAGGAAAGTTCTTCAGGCACCAGGCATATAAAAGATGGAAACTTGAACCTTACAAAGAAACGAAGACCCCCAGAAATGTCAAAATATCAAGGTTCAATGTCCACTTTAATGTTGTAGTATAAATAGTTGGCAATGGGAAATAAAAAATGTTCTTTAAAAATCTGCAGTATTTATAAATTTATATTGAAATCATTGATATATGAGATGACAACCATAATCACATTATTACCTTATAAGTAAACATGATGATGATGATAATGAAAATAGTAATAAAAATTTGAAGTCTTAGGAAGATACTTAAATGGGAATCTAGAAAACAAATACCCACATACATAGACATCTTATAATCAAAATGCTCAAATCAAAGACAAAGAGAAAACAGGAATGACAATTGGCAAGTACTATGAACCTGGCCAGCTGATAATAATGATGGGGGAAAAATAAAGTAAAAACTACCAAAATAAAATCACGTATACATACTCTAAGCTTATGAAATCTTTTGGGGAAAATGTCCCAAATAATTATATTCTTTTCCAAAATCATATATGTTTATATTATATTCCTTTCCAAAACCATATGTGTGTGTGTGTGTATTATATATGTATATATCCATATATGTATATGTATTTACCCAGTTACTACACTCTGAGAAATATTCCCAAACACAGAAAAGAATACTTTGATCAGAATTACTTCATACTATACATCTATTACTACAATCACCTCTTTAGAGGCTTATATGTTTCTAGTCTCGTTTATGGAATGGTTTTGTAAACCATAAATCTCTTCACGCCATTTCATTTTCTAAAGGCTTTACACAGTTTCCATGATCTCCGAGATCTCTTTCAGACGTCATAAGGGTACTTTGTAGACTTAGCCCAAGCTTTTTTCTCCAGGCAACCCTGGATGTCCTTTCAAGGCAATCTCTGGGGAGCCACTGGCTTGCTATCAGCTAGCCCCCCACCATATTTACACAAAAGAGTTGACATTTTCTAATAATTCCAAGCACTTCCACTCTTGTGCACATACTCATCCCTCATAATAACACCTATTTTATAAGATTTGGTAAAGATTAAATATGATGATATATGTAAAACACTCAGAACAGTACCTGGTGTGTAATAAATAATAATTTCTAAATTTTTGTATTATTGTACAATTGTTTACTACTTGTACATATTTTTCTCTAGAACATTGTTCATCTCTATATTGTACCTGACATAAATTGGCTCTCAAAAATATTTATTGATTAAGAGATAAAATCTGAATATTTATTAACAAGGGTTTAAAAAATGCAGTTTAACCCCTTATGGATTATTTTCTCTTTATTTAAAAAAAAATAGTAGTCTACTCCTGGAACTAGTATAATATGTCAATTATATTTCAATAAAAACTACAAAAGAAAATAGTCATCAGTAAACATTAATGTTTTAAATACTTATAGTTAATTTTTTAAGATTTTATTTATTTATTTGCCACAGAGAGAGCTCATAAGCGAGGGGAGTTGCAGGTTGAGGGAAAAGCAGGTTCCCCACTAAGTGAGGAGCCTGATGCCGGACTCAATCCCAGGATCCTGGGATTATGACAGCCGAAGGCAGATGCTTAGCCAACTGAGCTACCCAGTGTCCTTAAATGCTTACTGTTTCAGTAAAATGAACATTTAATAAAAACCTATACAAATGATATTAGTTCAGTATTTAAGAATATGTAAAAATAAACAAGATTAAAAGGAATTAAATTTACTAATAGTGACTTTGAGGTCTTCCAACAAATATCTGTTCATGTTTTACTAAACTTGAATATGAATTAATTTTTCTCCTCTTTTCTAATACTTGTGTCTTGTGCCTGTCACTTTTAAAATGAAAAACATAGAACTGAAAACAATTTCAAAAACCATGAAGAACAGTATATTTTGATTCCATCCTTTCAATCCTATATTTCAGAATTTTTTTTCTTTACTGGCTATTAAGACATGATAATGCCTACTTACTTCTTCTTTCTACCTGTCTGATTACTTCTCACAGGCCTTACTTGGTAAATCCAATCATTGCAATCACTTAATGTCAGAGTATCTCAGAGATCAGTCTTCAGACCTCTTTTTTCTATGTGCATTCACTTCCTTTCTTACAACCTTAAATATGTATTTGAAAATCCGTATTTTTGTATTTAGCTATGACTTCTCCCCAACTCAGGGCTAGATATTCAACAGGGTACTCGTCAGATCTTGAATCCAGGAAAGATACCTTGGACTTAATTAACAAATACGCCTGCAGTCAAACATTGACCTTCTCTTGTTCCACCATTAAAGCTTTGGATCTTTTGAAGTCTTCTCCATTTGTCTATTTTCTCAAATAATATATTTATTTACCTTTAATTTTTTTTATTTTTCATATTAACACTCAACCTAGTGAATGGAAAACAAAATAACTTAAAAATCAGGTAATTTCTAAGGACTTAGCATGTAGTTGATCATAGTTATTAAATTCTCTAATGTGACTTGTAAAAACATGACACTAGAATCCTAACTCACATCATAGAGATGCTTTTAGGAAAGATAAAAATGCTTTTCACAAAAAAGATATTATTGTTTTAAATGCTCAGTACAGAAGCTTTGGAAGCAACCAAACGCCCAGTAGAAGAAACATTTTCTCCTTGTGCTGCTTATTTTCATTCATTTGTTGACTTAACAGCTATTATTTGAGCACCTAGACTTTATAAGGTATATTTTCCTTGACACTGGGGAGGCAGGAATGAATAAAGCATACAAAGTTCTTGTCTTCATAGAACTTCAAGTGTGGAAGACAGACAGCAACCGAATAAGAAAAATGCATAAATATTAAAATAGGCAGTAAAAACGTTGTTAAGAGGGTATTATTTAGGTATCATTAAGGAGGGATACTTTGAATAGAGACCTGAATATTTGAACAGAAATTAAAGTTATTTTTCTCATAAGAAAATTCACAATACTGTTAAATCCACCTGCATGGCTTACTTAATAAGTTGTGACAGCCCAATTGGTTGGCCATTCGTGGTGGAAATAGTCTAGTATTAAGCTTTCAGACCTTAAATTTGCCAGCTGACAACGCGATTGTGCAGAATAATTTTCTATTTTGCTATGGGGTGGTAATGTTTGCACTTAACTCAAACTCATCTGAGCTAAGTTGGCTCATATGATGCAGCTGAGCTCCAATGCCCATTTCATTGGAAGATTTGGATGTGGCCCAGACTGTTTCATTGAGTTCAGGAGTGGCTTTTCATTTCATTTGATTTGGAAGACATATTGGTCAATGAAGCTCAGAGCACTATGATAGCAATTCATTTAGTTAAGAAAATGAAAGACTAGTCTGTCAAGCATTTTGTTGGGTAAGTGTATCTCAGAACTCTGAATTCAGAATCTTAGGAAAGTAAACGTGGACCTTTTTGATTTAAACTTTTAGACATTATGCATTTCTTAGTCTATTTAAAAGACACAGAGAAAAATGGCTTAGCTAAAAAACATGGAAAGTAGAATTTAAAAGTCTGAGGACATTATCTATCTATCTATCTATCTATCTATCTATCTATCTATCTATCATCTATCTATCATCATCTCCACATACACTAGTACATATAAATATGTACACATACATCATATTTGCAACATGTTCGTTCATTTAGTTACTAAGCACCTACCCTACTTGTGACATGCTTGTTATAGACAATTTAGATGTATCATGTAACAAAACAATCCTTGCTCTCATGCAGCTTACATTAGAGCAGGGGGAAATAGACAGCAATCAAGAGACATAATAAACAAATACATTATTTGGCATTTTAGGTGATAACAATAGAAAAAGGAAAAGTTGAACAGAAAAGAAAGATTAGGTGTGCCAATATGAATGAGAGGGATACTTGTAAGCAGGGTGGAGAGGGTAATGAAGGATGTCAGAGTATGAGTTATGCAGCTAAAAATATTGAATGTGTTGCCATTTTATGTGGTATGGATATGCATTTATTTATAGAATACGTTTGCATTTCAGGTTGACACATATATATTCATCAACACTTGTATTGAAAACTGTATTTCCTTAAGCACTGGTAATCTCTTTAATATTTTGAATAAATAAAATATTTGTGGCATTCACTTGAAAACATCTAATATTAACTTCCAATAGACAGATGGATTAAAATGTGCATATAAATTATTACATGTGCAAATTCTTCCTTGAACTTGGTTGATGTGGCAAAGTTTTAAAGAATAAATTTATTTTTCTATGTACAAGTTGGAAAGGTCTCTTAATTGGTTATTTGTACTTGACTTTGACAGTGAGATGCTACAACTCTTTCTGAAGAGACAATAGTCAACTGGCTGCCTTCCAGACAGAAAAAGAGATGTGTAATCACTTTGAAATTTGTTTTATTGGACTCTAGTTCCTTTCACAGTTTCTGTCTAGCTGATACATGCAAAGGACAGAAATGTAGAAATATAGCATCAAGCTGGTATATTAAGTCTATAACATACGTGATTAAGAAAAGTGTCTATGCTAAGACTGAGTCAAATAAATTAATATTTTGTCTTTGGTTTGAGGTTTTTAATCTGGGAGTTTACTACTCTGCATAGCCCTTTTTATGTTGGGTAACAATTACTTATGTTGATGATATAACACATGCTGACTCCAAATATCAATTCTAGGTAAATCCAATTAAGCCCAGAAGCAAAACAGCTGGATTAGCAGCCCTTGCATAAATTATTTTTCTTCCATTTACTTTGTTTTTTTGCAAATGAGCCCTTTAATATGAAAAATTTGAGCTATCAATGTCCCCATTCCTTATTAATATCAGAAGTCTAAAATGAATCCCTTAAAAGTAAAGGCTGAAGGTTTTCCTTTATGTTACTAATATGAATGCTATGATTAAGGCTTTATATGAATATGCCTACGTCATATATGGACCTCTTTTTTTGTGAAAGAGAGATATCAGAAGGACATTTAAAGTGGTATCCAATAAAGAATTTCCCCTAAAGGCTAAAAAACTGATATTTTTGCCCATTTACAGTTTTTTTGCTTTCTTTTCCTACCCAGGAAAATAAAGCCAATAATAAAATATAGACAATTTACCTAGTAAAGTATTCAAGATAATCTGTTTTTGGTATTAAATCCAGGTACAGGGGTTCCTGGGTGTCTCAGTGGGTTAAAACCTCTGCCTTCAGCTCAGGTCATGATCTCAGGGTCCTGGGATTGAGCCCTGCATCCAGCTCTCTGCTCAGCGGGGAGCCTGCATCCCCCCCTCCCCCCGCCTGCCTCTCTGCCCACTTGTGATCTCTCTCTCTCTCTTTCTCTGTCAAATAAATAAATAAATCTTTTAAATGAATGAATGAATGAAAAAATAAATAAATAAATAAAGGTAGAGTTATCCAGGCAGAGAGATGTTTTGTCTCTTTCTTTAAGAGCCATGAAAAGGTATCTCATTATTTCTGGAAATATTTTGATTTTTTTTTATTATTGTGATGTCCTCAACTGCATAACAAATAAAGATATATACGTGGTATTTTAAAAAGTGTAAGATATAGGGACTTCTGGATGATTCAGTCCAGAGATAATTACTCTTGACCTCAGGATCATGAATTGGAGCCCCATTTTGGGTATAGGGATTGATTAAATAAATAAATACACTTTAAGAATAAAAGTAAAAATAGAATTAAAAAGTATAAGATGTAAATTACAGTTTAAGTCACTGGTGGATTTTTTTTTTCATCTCTTCATGATAGTAGATTCCATTTGTTTAAAATATGATTAAGGAGAGATCCTAATATAATGCGTAATAAGCTTCTTAATTTATTTGCATCTTCTTTTCTGGTAAGGGTAAGAGAAAATGTTCTTTAAAACAAAAGGAAAAACAAGGAATGAATGGTTTCAGCTCAGGTCATGATCTCCAGGTCCTGGGATGGAGCCCCACATCAGACTCCTTCCTCAGTGAGAAGTCTGCTTGAAATTCTCTCCCTTTGCCTCTCCTCCCTTAAAATAAATAAATGAATCTTAAAAAAAAAAAGAAAAAGAAAAGGATAGGAAAACAAGACACTGTTTACTGCCCAAGACTGGTTCTATTCTCTCACCTCAGTATCTAGTCTTTATGTCTACTACCCTTATTTATTATGTCATAAATCTCATTCAATCATAATCAGGCTTACACATCAAAAAGACTACCTTTACGAGGCTCAAAACACATGACATTTCCATCTTTGCTCTTCTCCCTAAAAGACATTATTAATGTAGTGATTTCCCTTATTGAAGTCAGCATTTTTTTTTCATTTTTTTAAAATGAAAAAAAATCTGTCTTCATAAAAGTCTGTCTCTACTGAATGGAAATGACTGCCTTCAAAACACTGGATATGCCACTGAAAAGTATTTATATAAGAGCAAGATACAATCTTTTATTTCACTTTTTTATTTTTTAATAGAAGTTTTGGGTTCACAGAAATATTGAGCAGAAATTACAGAGATTTTTCCTAAATCTCTCCCTGCCCCCTACACTTAAACAATCAGACTTCTCATTAACATCCTCCACCAGAATAGTACATTTCTTACAATCAGTGAACCTGCATGGATACATCATAATCACTCAAAGTCATTATGATTCACACTTGGTGTTGTACGTTCTATGTATGTGTTCAAACCCATAGAATGTACAACACCAACACATTTGGTGTTGTACATTCTATGGGTTTGAACACAAAAATAATCCATCATTATGCTATTATAAAGAGCATTTTCATTCTCCTATAAGTCCTTTGTGCTCAGCCTCATTCCCTCACCCTACCCTACCCCAACCCCTGGCAACTACCATTCTCTTTCCTTTTTTTTAATATCTTTATAGTTTTTTTTTAAAATGTCTCTGTAGTTTTGCCTTTTCCAAAATATTATTTGGTTGGAATCATCAGTATGCAACCTTTACAGATTAACTTCTTCCTCTTAGTAATTATACACTTAAGTTTCCTCCATATCTTTTCTTGGCTTTATAGTTAATTTCTTTTTAGCACCGAATAATATTCCATTGCTTAGATGTGCCACAGTTTATTTATCCATTATCCTACTGAAGGATATCTTGTTTTCTTCCAAGTTTTGGTAATTATGAATAAGGCTACTATAAACATCCATGTGCAGCTTTGGGTATGGATATATTTTCCACTTTGGGGAAATACAAAGGACTATGATTGCTGGATTGTGTAGTAAGAGTATGTTTAGTTTTGTAAGGAAGTGCCAAACTGCCTGGCAGGGTGTCTGTACCATTTTGCATTCCCAGCAATGAATGAGAGTTCCTATTGCTCCATTTCCTTGCCATCATTTGGTGGTTTTTCAAATTTTGTCCATTCTAATAAGTATGTTATGGTCAGGATACAGTTTTCAAGGTTTTTTCTAATACCTATTACTAGATTATAATAGCACACCTCCAATAACTATAAGTTTGATAATTACTTTTCAAATATTAGATTACTAACTTTAGAATAAATAAGAAAAATATCTGTAAAAGAATGCCACCATGTATAAATCCACCTGACATTTAGTAATGAGTTTGCTATATTTGGTTAAATAGAAAATAAACCATAATTAAAATATAGCTAAATTGAATCTCCAACAATTAGTATTCTAGAAATCTTTCATTTTTATTTCACCAGAAAAGGAAGGGAAATAAAACTTGCTTTAAATGTTTTCAGGAATAAAGCATAATCAACCGACCATTCTCTACTACAAGTTAAAGTATGTTATCTTGAAAGGATCCTCTCACAACCTCTGGTAGATACTTTTTTTTTTTTTCATTTTTCTTCATTTACATGAATTCTCACATTGGTAATTAAGGCAGAGATTAAAAATTGGTGTTTTCAAGCCAAACACTAAAAAAGTTAAAATATTTGCATAGTTTTCAAATATACACTATTCTCAAACCCTTTCCAAGATGAAAGACTTTTTTTTTTCCCAGTAGAAAGTGATTATTTAATTTGGCAAACCATAGAAATTTCCAGCTGAGGTACATTAAAACATTTTTACAATTGCCTCTAAGGCAAAAAATTTTTACCACTCCTTTGGCTATAAAAATCTGTCTCTACTGAACAGAAATGAGCAGTTATCATTGAAAAAATGTTAAAGCAGATACATTAATAATTTTTGCTTATCCAAAGGCTTTATAAATATCTTCTACCCACTTCTGTGAGTTAAGTCTAATGTTGATTTCTTCATAATTATTACTTGGTTATAAAAAAAATACTGGTAAATTAACAATTAAAAGACTAAATATTGAATTACATTATTTTTGTAAGAAATTTACACATATATTAAATTTACACATAAATTACACATATATCTTTAACAAATATTAACTTGTTAAATCCTTTTTGACAGTGCACTTAGCTTCAGATAACTTTCACACTAAACCTAATATATAAGAAAGCTTATGACAAGATAGGTAATTTCACAGGGACCTGAAAATTATATGAGAGACCCAATGGGAATTCAAGAAATGAAAAGTAAAACATTAAAAATAAAGAATTCCTCTTATAGACTTGCCAAATTCTATTGGCAAGAATTAGTGAAATTAAAAGTAGGTCAACAGAAAATAACCAAATTGATGAGCAAGAGAAAAAAAGTGAAATAAAATTACAAAGATGAAAGTGAAATAAAAATGTAAACATAAAAGTGAAATGAAAACACATTTCCCCAAGTTCTATGGGATAACAGCAAACAGTCTAACATGCAAATAATTAGAGTTTCAGATTTAAAGGAGTAAAAAAAAAACATGAATTATATTTTTTGTTTCAGTTCTAACATGTAAAAAATCTTGGAAGTCATTATTCCTGTCCTTACAACAAGAAAAAGCTGTAATCAGTGAAAACCACCAACTTCTCTGAGAACTATGACACAGGGAAAACTGCCACCTTAAAATCGGAGGGACATGTTGGTGAAGCATAAGCATCAAAGCCAAGATGGGCTAACCTAGAAGAAAAATCACTGGAGCTTTCAGCAGGTGGAAACAGTGAAGTGGCCATCTTTACAAATTGCTGGGGACCAAATTTTGATTCCCTGGGGAGTAAGAAATCCCTGAGGATAGCAGTCTTAGGGGGATCTAAACTCTGTTGTGGTTGGACCTCAAGGAATCTTACCAAATTCTCAGGCTGAAGAGTCAATAAAAATATTCTGACGGCTCTGGAAGGAGGAAGGAATATAAACTTTGTGAAATATGCCCAGAGTATTATCTATAACAAAGACCTACTTGCCAGAGAAAACCTCTTTACCTGAGCCACATTTCACCTGGAGGAAAGACATGGCTGTGATTCCAGTCCCCTCTATTCTTCCTGTGTCAACTAAAGGAAGAAGAGCTAATGGTGGAATGAATAGAGGGTACAGCCAGGAACACAGGCCCACTGAAAGACTGAGATTTGGTCATCAGATTATAGAATGCCTTCTCTTCCCACCTTCCTACCTTATCAAGAGTCCTTCCATATGATAACTGTACATTTCAGGGGAAAGAGCTAGAAGACACCGACTTGACCTAAATGGAGGTACCTAGAGAAGCCAAAGGCAATGACAGTGAAAAAAACAAGGATACTAGAAAAATTTGGAGCCTCTTCTCCCTACAATTAGTTATAGAAACATTAAAGAAAGTCTAGCTCCTAGCCAGATGAGCATACAATCTCACACTAAAGCCCTATTTACCTTCTTTCCTATTACTTGATGCATCATTTCTGGATTAAAAAAAAAAAAAAGATTACAAGGCATATTAAAGGCAAGGGAAAAACACACACACACACACTGATGAGACAAAGTAAGCATCAGAACCAGATCAAGATTTGACACATATTTTGAAATTATCATATAAGGAATTTAAAATAATTATGATTACTGTATCAAAGGAGTTAATAGAAAAAGTGGACAACATGCATAAACTTGTGTAATGCAGTCAGAAATATCTAAATTTGAGAATCAAAAGGAAGTGCTACAAAAAAAAAGAAAAATGGGAAAGCAGAAGAAATATTTTATGTAATAATGGCCAAGAATTATCCATCATTACTGACAGACATCCAAGTACAGATCCAAAAAGATCAAAGGGCAACCAGCAGAATAAATGTCAAAACCTACATTTAAACATCTCATATTCAAATTATAGGGAACAAAAGACAAAGAGAAAATTTTGAAAGAAGCCAAGGGAAATTTTTTACCTTACCTATAGAGGAACAAGTAAAAGGAAAAAAAATATACAGTAGACTTATCTATCATCAGAAATTATGCAAAGAAGCAGCAAGTGGGATGAAATACTTAAGATATTAAAAGAAAAAAACCACATAAACTTAGATTTCTATATCCAGCCAGATTATCCTTCAAATGAAGAAATAAAGCCTTTCTCAGAGAAACAAAACTTGGAGGAATTTATCTTCAGCAAAAATTCTCTGCAAGAAATGTTGAAAGAAGTTATTCAGGGAGAAGGAAAGTGACATGGGTATAAAACTCAGGGCTACAAAAAGAAAAGAAGTGTTGGAAAATGAGTAAATGAAACTAAAATTAATTATTTTTTATTCTTACTTGAGATTCAAGATAACTGTTTACAGTAATAATGCTACAATGTAGCGGGTGATTATAACAAATTGGGTATTGAGGAATCTGTGTATGTTTAAAAACTTATGTGTAATTCTTCAGGCTTGGCCATAGTAAATCACAGAAGCTTTACTTGGCAGGCCTCACAGGGGAAAATGGTCTTTCCTCCCTACACCAGACTTGGTGCACAGCCAATGCATCACAATCTCTTAGGATAGCTAGAGTCAGGAGCTCAGGACTCTCTGGTTGGCCATGTTTTTGCATATTTGCTTTCCTAGTCCTGAGGTTTTCACACAGATATTTTTATCTGAGGTTTTGGACAGAGATTTTCTTCAGGCACTCTTATTGAGGCATCTTTATGAGACAGGGGAGGAGGGGGAAAACTTGAAGACAATTTTCCCTACTCTGACTCAGTATTTTACCACCCTAAACATTCTCTTCATCATTCCTCCACCCCTGGATCTATAAAACTACCACAGAATTTTGTTCAAGGATCCCTGTGTTACCCCCTCATCCTTACTCCCTCATAGCTGGTGCAGTAAATTAAGAATATGCAGATTATAACCTGCTTTATAAGGAAGCAAAAGCCATTGATGGGGATTTTCATGGCTCCCTCAGCATCTGAGCTCCCATTTTGGGGCAGTGAAAACTCCAAGGCAGTTCGATTGAAGGCCCTTTTTCAATAAACTTACACAAAGGAAGTAAAGTCATAAGATTTATTACTTATGAATCTTATAATTGGGATAGAGGTGTGCAATGAGCTATGAGAAAGGCAGTGCTCTGTCCCAGCTCATAAGTGAGTAGGAAACAGGTAGCATGGTAGCAACAAGCATTTACTCTTCATAAAGTGCTTAAGGCGGTAGTCATTAACTTTTTCCAGACTCAACTCTAAGTGATTATTTTAAAAGATTTCTGGGAAAAGTAAAGCAGGGATTTGTAGTAGGAAATTTAAGTTCAGGTCTTTATCTAACTGTCTAGACTCTGGGTGTAACAGGGTCGCCATGTTGCAAAATGGCTAATAAGCAACTCAAAATGGCTGTTTTCTCTTCATATTCCCTCAGGAGTGAGATGTGTTAATCTACCTGACCTTTGACAGTTTGCACATCCATGGGGGAAAATGAAAAAGAGGGTGTTGGAGATTTTTCTGGTTTTAGTCTTACTTATACCATCTTAGTAAGTTATTAAAGGCATAACTCATTTATCTTTAGCTTGTTGCTTTAATTGGTTATGCCAACATCTGGCATCTCAGTTCTCTCCCAGCTCAGCTGAGCACTTGATGAATGTAAAATGAATGACAAAAACATCATGAGAGCTAAGAGGGATGAATTGGGAACACTTTTATAATGTACTTTTACTACACATGAAAAAATATTGTATGATTTGAAATTATAATTAGATTATTTTAAAATGGATATTGAAAAATAATAGCACATTTACTAAAAATTTTTTTAAGGAAATATAATGATATGCTAAGACAGGAGATAAAATGGAACATATGAAATGTTCAAATAAAACCTTAGGAAAGGGGCTTCTGGATGGCTCAGTCAGTTAGGCGACTGTCTTTGCTTAAGTTGTGATCCCAGAGATTTGAGATTGAGGTCGACATTGGACTTCCTGCTCAGTGGAGAGCCTGATTCTCCCTCTCTCTCTGCCTGCTGCTCTGCCTACTTGTGCTCTCTCTCTCTCTCTCTCTGTCAAATAAATAAATAAAATCATAAATAAATAAATAAAACCTTAGAAAAAAGTAAAATAAAATAAAACATCAGCAAGTAGTAAAAAGAGGGAGAAACAGAACCGAGATTCTATGAATAAAGAAGTTATAAATATAGTAGATATTAGTGTAACTATATAAAATTTGCATATGAATGACCTAAATACATTAAAAGACAGAGATTGTCAGAGTGAATGACAAAAAAACCAAGACCCAGCCATATTTGGTGCACAAAAAACCCATGTTAAATATAACAGCACAGACTAAAAAGAAAGGGAATGAAAGATATTGCATACTAACACTAAATAAAAGGAAGCTTAAAAAGGATTTAATTTCAGACAAAACAGGTTTCAGAGCAAGGAAAATTAGGACAGGTACATAGGTGTATTACATAATGATAAACAGGTCAATTCTAAAAAAAAAAAAACAAAAACCCACAATAATATCTGATGTGTATGTGCCTAACAGCAGAACATTAAAATATGTGAAGCAAAGGCTGATAAAAGTGAAAAAAGGAATCGAAAAATCCACTGTTATACTTGGAGACCCCTCTTTCAGCAGCTAAAAAATTAAGCAGGCAGAAAATCATTAAGAATAATTGACCTGAGTTGCCCTATCAAGCAATGTAATCTAAATGACATTTATAGAATAATCTATAAAACAACAGGAGAATACACCAATCATCTCAAGTTTTAATGGAACATCCACCAAGATAAACAACTGAGCTATAAAACACTCCTTCACAAAATTAAAAAAAAATAGAAATCATTCAAAGTATAATTTTTCAGACCACAAAGAAATTAAAGTATAAATCAGTAACAGAAACATAATTGGGAAAATCCCCCAATATTTGGAGATTTAACAACACCCTTGTAAATAACACATGGGGCAAAGAAGTCTCAAGAAAAATTTTAAAATATTTTGAAGTAAATGAAAAAAAAAGTACAACTTATTGAATTGAATAAGATGTAACAAAGCAGTTCTTAGAGGGAAATTTACAACATCGAACACATATGTTAGAATAAAAGCAAAAATCTAAAATCAATAACCTAACATTTTTAAGAACTGGAGAAAGAAAAACAATTTAAACCTAAGCATATGAAAGAAAATAGCAAAAAATAGAGAAGAAATCTGAAATTGAAATCAGGAAAACAATAAAGAAAACCAATGAAAATGGAAGGTTTTTTTTTCTTTTTTTTTTTTTAAAGATCAGTGAGCTGCATAGACCTCTAACTAGGCTAGTAAAGAAAAAGAGAGAAGACACCAATTACCAGTATGAGAAATGAAATAAAGGCCAGCACTGCTGATCCCAGGACATAAAAAAGATAACAAAAGAATACTGGGAACAACTCTTAACCTCAGTATTTGATAATTTACTTATTTCTTTATTTTATATTTAATTTTTTTTAAAGATTTTATTTATTTGACAGAAAGAGAGAGAGAGAGTACAAGCAGGGGGAGAGGCAGGTGGAGGGAGAAGGAAAAGCAGGCTCCCCACTGAGCAGGGAGCCCAATGTGAGGCTGGATCCCAGGCCCTTGGGTTCATGACCTGAGCTGAAGGCAGATGCCCAACCAACTGAGCCAACCAGGTGCCCCAGTATTTGATAACTTAGATGAAATAGACCAACACCTTGAAATATTAAAACTACCAAAACCCAAAGTGAAATACATTATCTAAATAGGATTATACTTATTAAAGAAATTTAATCAATAATTAAAAACTTTCCAAAAAAGAAAGCCCTGGGCCTTAACGGTTTCAGTAGAAAATTCTACAAAACATTTCAGGGGTGCCTAGTTGACTCAATGGGTTAAACATTTCAGAAAAGAATGGTACTAATTCTCTGTAACTTCTGACAAACTAGGCAGAAGGAACACATTTTTAACTCATTTTACGAGGCCAGTAATATCCTAATAACAAAAACAGATAAAGATATCACAAGAAAGGAAAACTACAAATTGGTATTTCCCATGAACACAGATGCCAAAAGAAAAAACAAAAACAAAAAACAAAAACAAAATATTTGTAAATAAATTTATCAATGTAGTAAAAGTGATACATTTTGATCAAGTAAGATTTATCCCAGGCATGCAAAGTTGGACTAACACCAATAATTGATTAATATAATGTATCACAGTAATAGAATCAAAGGCAAACCTACATGGTGATCAAAAATTGTTAAAAAATGATTTAACAGACTCTAAAAGCCTTTCATGATAAAAATGCTCAATAAACTAGAAACAGATAGAAATATCTTCAGCCTGATAAAAGACATCTATAAAAACTTATAGCTAATATCATACTGAATAGCAAAAGACTAAATCCTTTCCTATTAAGATCAGAAACAACATAAAGATGTCTGCTCAAATCATTTCAATCCAACAATAACTAGAGGCTATAGCCAGGACAATTCAGCAATAAAGAGAAATAAAAGGCATCTAGATTTCAAAAGAAAATAATTTTTAATCCTAAAGAACCCACTAAAAGCTTATTAGAAACTATGAATGAATACAGCAAAATTGGTGGACACACAATCAATACACAAAATTACATGTTTTTATGCAATAGTAATAAACAACATAATAAAACAATCTAAAAATGAAATTAAGAAAATAGCTTCATTCATAGTAGCATAAAAATAAGTAAATCAGCATAGTGAAAGACTTGAATGCTAAAAACTACAAAATATTATTGAATTAAATTTTTGAAAATCTAATTAATGGAAAGACATCCCATGTTCATGAATCAGAAGATATGATAGCATTAAGAAGCCAATATCCCCCAAATTCATGTACAGATTAAGTAGAATACCTACCAAAATTCTAGCTGCATTTTTTTTTTTTTTTAGTAACTGACAAGGAGATCTCAGACCTCATGCATGGTCTAGAAAAGCCAAAATTATCTTCATAAAGGGAAGTCTGGTGGACTAATACTTTATGATTTCAAAACCTACTACAAAGTTACAGTAAACAATCCTGTATGTTACTGGTATAAAAGAATAGAACTGAGAGTGCAGAAATGAACATATATACTTATGATAAATTTCACAAGGATGCCAAGAAGATACAAAGAAGAAAGAATATTCTTTTCAATAACTGGTGTTTGAACACTCATATTCAAAAGAAAAATGTTGGATAATTACCTCACATCATACAAAAAATTAATTTAGAATGGATCAGAGACTTAAATGTAAGATCTGATTCTATAAAACTCTTACATGGAAACTTAAATTTTTTGTGAGTTGGTGGCAGGAAATAATTTCTTAAACATAAGTGACAAAAGAAAAAAATTAATAATTTGAATTATATCAAAAGTAAAACCTTCTTTTCTGCAAATGATACTGCCAAGAAGATAAAAGGAGGAAGTGCTGTCATCAAGATGGGGATAAAGGTCATTCCTACTTCAGTTTCCCTCATAAGAAGACCATCTAGAAATATCCATAGTTAAGACATCATTGTGAAAATCCCAGGACCTAGTAGTGAGGCAGAAACTTCTTCCTGGACCACAGAGATTTAGAAGGACTACATTAGAATTCGTAAAAGGAACAGCTACACTCTGACCATATTATCTCTTCCCCAGTCCAGCAAAGCATGACACCCAGAGGTCTTCTGCTAGGCATATGGTTTCTTTAGTGGTGAAAAAAAGAGTCCAAAGTGGACATCCAAGACCCTCAATGGTGTGGACACTTCCCTGGAAGCCCATTTAGGAGTTACCGCATGTAAATCACAGGGGAATCTGAGGGGTTTGACCAAACAAGGAAGGGATTGAAACTGAGAAAGGGTACTGGGCTTACAGCAGCCAGCAATCAGATCTTGATAGACCTTATATCTCTTTACAACTGCACCAGAGTAGACAGCCCAGCCAGAAGTTTGTCCATCTACAGAACTGAGCCAGCACTCTTGTCTGGTAGGGAGAGTAGCAGGTAGTTCTCTCTGATTTGGTCAACAGACAATGAGCCATAACAGCCTTGGAGTCCATTCTACAGCTCAGCCTGGAAAGGAAACAAATTCAAAGCCCCACTCACACTGAATATAGCACCCAGTCCCTCTGGCCAGAGACCCTAACCAGAAAACCCAGCAGTTAAGCTTACAGTGACACTCCAGCAGGGAGCCCAGCCAAGAACTCTGCCTATCTGTGAACCACGACAGTGACCCTATCTGGCCAGATGGCTTGGAGGGTGGAGGTTTACCTGATTTGAGTCCCCAGCCAACAAGACATCCTGGCTATGAAGCTTACTCTACAGCCCTGCACAGCCAAGGAACCAAAATTGAAGTCCTCCTGAACTGCTAAATATAACTTCCTGTTCCATTTAACGAGGAAACATGACCGGAGAATTTAAGCAGCTACAGAGCCCATTTTAAGCTGAGGCGGGGCAGGGCACCAAACCAGCAGTCCTGCCAAAAAGTGAAACAAAGCCTCTGATCCTTCACAACCAAAGAGCCTTAACAGTGACTCTGGAAAGCATCAGAACGCAACTTTTGATACTTACCAGACCCCCAGCCCATCCTAAAACCCACCCTGTAGCAGAGCCCAGCATATAATTTTGCCCCATTGAATAACGCCACTCTCAGCCTTATCTAGGCAAAGAGCTTAGCCAATGACCCAATCTAACCAAGGAGCATAGTTTGTAGCCCAACTCAACAAGGGAATCAGACAGAAACCCCATCTGACCACAGAAAACGGATTCTAGCCCCACCCAACTGCAGGTTAAAAATGGAGGCTCCAGTTGTCCATATGGCATGGCCCGTGACCTTGCTCAATAGTGAAGTACAGTCAATAGCTTACCTGACTGTGAAGTCTAGCCTATGACCCCGCTCAACTTTGAGGCAGTCTGCATGACTGCCTGATTGAAGAGCACAGCCCATTTGTTTAACCACAAACGCTGCCTGTAGACCCATCTCAACACAGGGACCAGCCAGCAGTACCATCCAGTAGGGAATCACAGCCTTAGGCTCTACTGAGGAGCAATTGCACTGTGTTTGACTGAAAGTTACTGAGAGTGTAGAAAGCAAAACCGTGCATAAAGGGAGAATATATATTCAGAATATTGAACCGGGGGGGGTGGGAGGGGGGAACTGTCAACCAAGAATACTATACCCAGAAAAACTGTCTATGAAAACCCAGATAAAGACTTTCCTGACCAAACAAAAGCTGCGGAGGTCACAATCATTAGACCAGCCTTACAGGAAATGCTAAAGGGTATTCTTTAGCAGAAGTAAAGGGATACTAAGTAACATTAAAAAACATAAGAAAGTTTAAAAATCCCTGGTAATAGTAAACACACAGTCAAAAGAGATTTTTAATATTGTGATGGTGATGCATAATTGGTTAAAACTCTAGATTAACAGTCAAAAACAAATGCATTAAAAATAACTATAGGGCGCCTGGATGGCTCAGTCCATTAAATGTCTGCCTTTGGCTCAGGTCATGATTCCAAGGTCCTGGGATTCAGTCTCACATTGGAGTCCCTGCTCAGTGGGAACCCTGCTCCTCCCTTTTCCTCTTCAACTCCCCCTGCTTGTGCTCTCTCTCTCACTGTCAAATAAATAAATAAAAATGAAAACACTATAACTGTATTAATATATTATTGAATACATAATATAAAAATATATAAATTACAATAGCAATAACCCCAAATGTGAGGGGGTAACAAGGGAAAGCGTAAAGTTTCTGTATACTACTGGTATCAACTTAAAATAAGATGTTATAAATCTAAGACATTTTATGTAAGTATCATGATAACCACAAAAGAAAAACCTGTAGTAGATGCACAAAAGATTACAATAAAGGAATCAAAGAACACCACCACAGAAATTAATTCTGTCACAAAGGAAGAGAGCAAATAAGAAGCAAGCAACAAAGCATATTCAAAATAATCAGAAAACTTTATAGGTACTTATTTACTTATAAATAATAATTTTTTTTTAAACATTGATTTTTTTTTTAAAGTTTTTTTATTTATTTATTAGAGACAGAGACTGAGAATGAGAGGGGAGAAGGTCAGAGGGAGAAGCAGACTTCCCGCAGAGTTGGGAGTCCGATATGGGACTCGATCCCGGGACTCCAGGATCATGACCTGAGCCAAAGGCAGTCGCTTAACCAACTGAGCCACCCAGGCGCCCATAAATAATAATTTTTAAATAAGAGGTTTAATTATCCAATTAAAAGACATAAAATGGCTATATGAATGAAAAATAAGATCCAATGGAACACTCCCTCAAGGTTTAAGGACACACAGGAAGAATGAAGGGATTAAAAAGGAAATTTCAAGCAAGTGGTAACCAAACTTCATTCTTGTGAAGTTTATAGTGACAAATGCACACATCAAGAAAAAAGAATGATATCCAGCAAACAACCTAACTTTACACCACAAGAAGCTAGAAAAAGAATGAAGTCCAAAGTTAGCAGAAAAAAGAAAATAAAAAGATTAGAGCCACAATGAATTAGATGATACAAAAACAATAGAAAATATTAACAGAATCAAGAGTTGATGCTTTGAAAAGATAAACAAAATGGATTTGTCTTTAAGTACATTAACCAAAAAATAAATAAAAAATATAGGATCCAAATAAATAAAATTATAAAAGAACACACAAGATAACTGATACTATAGAAATTAAAGGATCATAAAAGACTGTTACTAACAGTTATCTACCAACAACTGGGCAAACTGAGCAAAATGGATAAATTCCCAGAAACATACAACTTATAAGGACTGAATCATGAAGAAATAGAAAATCTGAACATATCAATTAGGAGGATTAAGTTTAAACCAGTAATCCAAAACCTCCCAACAAAGAAAATCCTAGGACTAGACAGTTTCATTGGCAAATTCTATAAAACACTTAAAGAAGAATTAACTCTAATCCTCCCCCAAACTCTTCCAAAATTGAAGAGGAGGAAACACCCTCAAAACCATTCTACAAGGCCAGTATTAATAGACATATTACCCAAAGTAATTTATAGATTCAGTGCAATTCTTAACAATTTATAATGGCATTTTTACAGAAATAGGAAAAAAACATTCCTAAAATTTGTATGGAACCACAAAAGCCCCAAATAGTCAAAGCAATCTTGAGAAAAAAGTTTAGGGCAATCAACTTCCTGATTCCAAGCTTATGATAAATCTAGAGTAACCAAATTAGGATAGTACTATTACAAAAACAGATACATAGACAAATGGAATATAATCAGGAGCCCAGAAATAAGCCTGTAAATATTCTGTCAACTAATATTTGACAAGGGAGCCAAATATACCCAAAGGAAGAAAGACAGTTTCTTCACTAAACGGTTATTCACAAGCAAAGAATGAAAACGGACCCCTGTCTTACACTATCACAAAAATAAATTCTAAATTATTTAAGACTTAAATGTGATCACTTAAGCCATAAAATTCCTAGAAGAATAGATAGGGAAAGCTCATTGTCATTGGCCTTGGCAATAATTATATGGACATAATGCCCAAAGCACAAGAAACAAAAGCAAAAATAAACAAATAGGATTATATAAAACTAAAAGCTTCTGTACAGCAAAAGAAATGATCAATAAAATGAAAAGACAACCTTTGGATGGGAAAATATTTGCAAAGCATACATCTGGTAAGGGGTTAATATCCAAAAAATAAAAGAAATTCATAAAAATCACAAGCAAAAAAATTATTAACAAAATAATAATAATAATACAGTCAAAAAATGGGCAAAGGACCTGAATAGACATTCTTTTTAGAAAATTTTTTTATTTAAAAAAATGGTTTTTTCCACTTAAAAAAAAACATTCAACATCACTTATCAACAGGGAAATGAAAATCAAAACCACTATGAAATGAAGCTCACACCTTTTAGAATGGATATTATAAGAAATAAAAACAAAACAAACAAACAACAACAAAAAATAAGAGATAAGAAATGTTGTTGAGGACCTGGAGAAAAGGAA
Organism: Nasua narica; assembly: GCA_028533885.1. Lineage (NCBI taxonomy): Eukaryota > Metazoa > Chordata > Mammalia > Carnivora > Procyonidae > Nasua > Nasua narica. The sequence continues at coordinate 114,601,526 of CM052802.1, read as the reverse complement.
ATCTACACTGTTGGTGGGAATCCAAATTATTATAGCCACTATTAAAAACAGTATGGAGGTTCTGCAGCAAATTAAAAATAGAATTACTATATGACCCAGAAATTCTATTTCTGGGTATTTATCTGAAACAAATGAAATCAATATATCAAAGAGACACATGTACCCCTACATTCATTGGGCATTAGTTACAATAGCCAAGACATGGAAACAACCTTAGCATTTATCAATGGATGTATCAATAAAGAAAATGTGGTATACACACACGCACACACACACACACATACATACATATATTTATGATGGAATGAGTATTCAGTCATAAAAGAGGTGAAATCCTGCCATTTGTGACAAAGTGGATAAATCTTGAGGGCATTATGCTAAATGAAATAGGTCAGATGGAGAAAGACAAATACTGTGTGATTTCATTTACATATGGAATCTAAGAAAACCAGACTCATGGAAACAGAATGGATTGGTGGTTGCCAGGAAAGGGATGAGGGACGGAGTAAAGGAGTGAAGGTGGTCAAAAGTTACAAACTTCTAGTTATAAGTAAGTTCTTGGAATAAAACATATAGCATGGTGACATTGGCTAACAATATTATATTGTATATTTGAAAGTTGCTAGGAAAGTAGATTTTTTAAAATTTTCACCACAAAAAATTAAGTATGCCAGGTGATGGATGTATTAACTAATATTATTGTAGTCATCATTTTACAATATATACATATATAAAATTCCTACATTTTACACCTTAAAATTATACAATGTTATAATTATATCTTACTACAGTTTGAAAAAAAATTATTTTTATTTTTCTTAAAGATTTCATTTATCTGTTTGACAAAGAGAACAAGTGAGCATAAGCAGGGGGAGCAGTAGAGCGAGAGGGAGAGGCAGGGAGCCTGCTGAGGGGCTTGATCCCAGGACCCTGGGGTCATGACCTGAGCCAAAGGCAGATGTTTAACCAACTGCACAACTCAGGCGCCCCTGAAAAAGTTTTTAAAAGAATATCAAAGACAACCCACAGATTGGAAGAAAATTGTTGCAAGTCATATATCTACTGAAGGATTTGTACCTAGAATTTATGAAGAACTTCTATAATTCAATAACAAAAAGCAAACATCTCAATTTAAACAATGGGAAAAATATTTGAATAAAACTCTCTCTGAGGAAAGCATATAAAAGGTCAATATGCTCATGAAGAGATACTAACTATCATTAATCATCAGGAAAATGCAAATCAAAAATCAGAGAATACTTTATACTTATTACCTTGACTGTAAGCAAAGGCAAGGATAAAATAACAGGCGTTGGTGAGCACGTAGAGAAGTTGAATCTTTGGTATTTTGCTCTTGGGAATATACAATGGTGCCACTCCTTCAGAAAATGATTTGTTAGTTCCTCAGAATCTTAAACATAAAATTATCACGTGATAGAGCAATTTCACTCCTAAGCATATACCCAAAAGATGAAGACATCTATCTGCAGAAAACCTCATACAAAAATGTTCATAACAGGTTTATTAGTCAAAGGATAAAATTAAAATGTCTATCAACTGAGGAATAAATAAATATAGTGTGGTATATTCTAATATTGGAACATTATTCTGCAAAAAAAAAAAGAAAAAGAAAGAAGTTGTTGATATATGATGCACCACAGGTGTACTTCTAAAACTATGCTAAATACTAATACTATGCCAATACTAATTGGTTCTTTTGGAGATGATAGTATTCTAAAATTAGACATAATCCTATAAACTTATTAAAAATCACAGTGCATTCTTTAAATAAGTGAATTATATGTATTATATTTCAATGAATCATTAAAAAATGGCCAATGAGGAAAAGATTCTTAACATCATCAATCATCAAAGAGCTGAATCTACAAATTAAAACCACAATGAAATAATACATATCTACGAGGTTGGCTAAAAATGAGGAGGTTGTTGAAGAGAATGTAAAGTAATTGGCTGTCATGCATGTTTTTAACTAGAGTGTAAAATAATATAGACACCTTGGAAAATAATGTGGCAGTACCTTGTAAAGTTAAGTATGTATTTCCCACATAACCCAGAAACTTATCTTCTGGGTATTTTTCCAAGAGAAAGGAAAGCATATGGTCACACAGAAGCATGTATGTGAAGTCAAAGCATCATTATTCATAATAGTTAGAAATTAACAATAACCCAAATGATCACCAACTGATGAATGAACAAACTGTGATATGTCCACAACATGGAATACTACTTGGAAACAAAAAGAAATTTGGGGTGCCTGGGTGGCTCAGTCAGTTAAGTGACTGACTCTTGATTTTGGCTCAGGTCATGATCTCAAAAGTCCTGGGATTGAATCATGAACCAGAATTCCAGCTCAGCATGGAGTCTGCTTGTCCCTCTCCCTCTGCTCCTCTCTCTTCCTTACTCTCTCTGTCTCAAATAAATAAATAAAAATATTTAAAAAAAGAAACAAAAAGGAATATAATATTAATACACATAAAAATGTAATTGAGTTTCACAAGCTTGATGCTCAATGAAATAAATCAAACAAAAAACATTAAATACCATATAATTATATTGCTATGAAATTCTAGAAAAGGCAAAACTATTTAGAGAGAAAAAAGCTAAGTTCTCACCTGGGGTCAAGAGTAGAGAAAGGGCATCAAGTGCTAAGGGTCAGGGGAAATTTTGTAGGGTCAGGAAACCTCTATATCTTGCTCGTGGAAGCAGTTACGCTGTTGTACAAATTACCAAAACTAATCAAAATGTATACCTAATATTGTTGAGTTTTAATACATATACATAATGCATTAATAAACAAAAATGAATAAAAGGAATATAAGCAATATAATCTCACACATAAGTATCTTCCCAGTTCATTGTGTTTGCCTTCTCTGTGGAGTAGTAGCAGATGGCCTCACTGATGACAGGTATCTCTCTATCATAGTGTTCTAATGCTTAGAACACCAGATATTCTTCTTTTTATTTTTATTTTTTTAAAGATTTTATCTATTTATTTGACAGAGAGAGAGACAGATCACAAGCAGGCAGAGAGGCAGGCAGAGAGAGAGGGGGAAGCAGGCTCCCTGCTGAGCAGAGAGCCCGATGTGGGGCTCGATCCCAGGACCCTGAGATCATGACCTGAGCAGAAGGCAGAGGCTTTAACCCACTGAGCCAGCCCAGGCGCCCCTGTCCTTTTTAAAAAAATGATTTATTTATTTATCTGAGAAAGAGAAAGTCCAAGCACGTGAGTGGGGTCAGGGGAGGGCTTTAGGGGCAGAGGAAGAGGGAGAATCTCAAGCAGACTCACCGCTTAGTGTGGAGCCCCACATGGGGCTCAATCTCACAAGCAAGATCATGACCTGAGCCAAAACCAAGAGCCAATCACTTCACCAACTGAGCTACCCTGGTGCCCCTAGAGCACCTCATATTCTCTTAATGTTTAGGAAACTAGTGTCAAAAAAGAAAGCAAACTCTATCAATTTATTCTATTCTTCATACTTAACTGACTCATATCTCAAAGGTCAAGATAATTATAGCTTTAAATAACAGTATCCAATATAAGAGATGTATTGGTAAGGTTATGTGACAGACATTAAACATTATTATTAATATTAATATTTAATATCTGTATTAAATAACAGAGGTCTTGCCCAGATGATCTAACAATCTAATGCTGGCAAATAAATATGTGTGCAACTACTGGTGTATTAGAGTGCATAATAATATATGCTAATTCAACCAAGATAGTAGCCAATTTATGACTGAAGGGACAAATCCAACAAAGTTTGAATTTTAATTGGGTCTAGAAGTACTGGTGGAGTTTTAGCTAGACAAGGAGGATCATTCCAGATAGAGAAAACATTGCGAGAAAATCCCAAGTGTTTACTTCACATTGTTTGCCTAGGTGATGATGTTTGATGTGAGTAAAGTAGAGAAGGAGAAAATGAGTAAGTATGGGACATAGCCTAAAACCCCCAAATAAACAGAATCAGTTATTAGGGCTTTAGAATTTTTTTGTATAAGCACCTAAGCCACGAAGTTTTGGGGAGGGGCATAGGCATGCTGAAGGTGATCGAATCCTTATTCTCAGAAAAGATAAAGGATAAATGGCAGCAAAAAAAATACAAAGGAAGTCAGAGAAAAACAAATAGAACCCTTGAATAAAGGGAGTTATTATGGAAATGGGCAGTTTGGCAACTAATTAAAGAGAGCTTTCAGTGGTAAAACTGGCAGGTCTTGAATTCTGATTAGATTATAAAGGTGCAGGCCAGGAAGAAGTTAATGGATAACACAATTATTTCTAACCTAGGTGAGACTGAATAGTGATACTCTCATCCAAAATAAAAGACAAAAAGAGAAGAATCAATATTGAGTTCAATTACAGCCATGCTGAATGTGAGGTGTCTTTGGAAGCACGGTAATATTTTAAAATGCTTTCCTAGATCTCAAAGTAGAGTCAAGGCTGGAAATATGTATTCATAAATCATGTGCATGTCAGTAGTAGTTGAATCTATGTCAGTGAATCTTGTGATTGTCATTTGCCAAAGAAGGAGGAAAAAAAAGAGAAATCATGGATTGTAGAAGCAGATAGGGTCAAAGGAAGAACCAAAGAGAATCAGATCAGAGGCTAAGGGGAGTCCCAATTGTACATAATGCTCTGGAAGCAAGAGGAATGTTTCTCAAAGAAATTTTGGTTAATAGCTTGTATGCTACCTAAACAGAAGTGAAAAATTACTAGAGAAAAGGCAATTAATTTATCAGTTGGTACTTCATTGGTTTGACTAGAAATAAAGTATACATATATAAAAAAATTAAACAATGTAGCAAATGAATTTTTAAATTACATCTCATATTAGCCTATGGAGTTACAGCTTACAGCTTTAGAGTTAGCTGCGACCTCAGCAATTTTTATTAAAATAACAATATAGTATCTACTTTCAAAAGAAAGGTAATTTTTGACATTGTCTTTTTCTAGTAACAGCACCAAGATTAATAATATCATGAACTAAACAAAATTGAGACACAGTGCTTTTAGTTACCTTGCCAATTATTTAGACATTCACTGTGATTAAAGATGTGTGATTAAAGATTTTCCTCAAGCAAAAATTACAGGCATTTGTGATTACTTATAAATTCAAGTTTTCTCAGTGTACACTTTCAAAATCAGATTTTCTCCTTTATATAAGAATGTTAACAACTTTCTCAAATTTTCTTAAAGGCTATTTTCTGATCTACATTCACGTATGTTCACATTATGTGCTTATAAATAAAGATATTCCTGGAAAGGAAAAAAGATGAGGAAATACATTCCAGAGAGATAACTTTTAGAGAAATCCCACAAATTCCAGTGTAGTCTCTCTCTCCCATTTGGCTCTCTGATATACTACTTTGTAGGGCAAAGATATTTATTCTGCTGAATCTGTAAATACACTCATCATGTTAGATACCCTCTTCCCCTGTAATTAGTTATATTGCACATTGACTAATTTTAGAAAGTTTAGAAAATTATTTCTTGTTAATTCATCAACAGCATGTGTGCCCTTTAATACCATTTCACTTATGTACACACTACTAGTCTTTGAAAGATATGATTTTGAGAGATTATATTGTCATTGTTAATTTTGGTATTTTCTAAAATAATCATAAATCATTTTCATAAGTAAATATAATAAATACTATTAAAATTTGAATAATTAAAAAGTGTAATATCCACATAAGCCTTTTTTGTTAGAATATATTTAATGAGAAAACTTTTTAATGAGAATTATTTTGTTTAATTGAAGCTATTTCATCAGTTTATAGAAAGAAGAAAACACTGGGGAAATGAATATATTGTTTAACTTTCAAAAAGAGTAAAACTCAAAATGACAAACTGAGAATGACATATGCCTCCCCTTACTGCCAAAATAAGGGAACAAAGGAAAAAAGGAAGGAAGGAAGGAAAAAAGGAAGGAAGGAAGGAAGGAAGGAAGGAAGGAAGGAAAGAGAGAGAGTGAGGAAGGAAGGAAGGAAGAATGGAAGGAAGGAAGAAAGAAAGAAGGGGAGAGAGAGAAAGAGGAAGGAAGGAAGGGAGGAAAAGGAAGGAAGGAAGGAAGGAAGGAAGGAGGAAAGAGGGGTGCCTGGGTGGCTCAGTCGGTTAAAGCCTCTGCCTTCAGCTCAGGTCATGATCTCAGGGTCCTGAGATTGAGCCCCACATCAGGCTCTCTGCTCAGCAGGGGGCCTGCTTTCCCCTCTCTCTCTCTGCCTGCCTCTCTGCCTGCTTGCGATCTCTCTCTCTCCATCAAATAAATAAATAAAATCTTTTAAAAGAAAGAAGGAAGGAAAGAAAGAAAGAAAGAAAGAAAGAAAGAAAGAAAGAAAGAAAGAAAGAAAGAAAGAGAGAAAGAAAGAAAAAGAAAGAAGGAAAGAAAGAAAGAAAAGGAAAACTGGATATAATAGCTGAAGGAATAAAAATATAAAAAATAGAAAAATCAATAAAGATGGTGGTTGTGAACATGAGAGAAATTGCAATGAATTTCTAGAAGATGAATATGGGTATGAACGATACATAAGATATACAGGGGTACATCAAATGATAGATAACATGGAAAACATCCTAGGAAGCACCAGTCTTGAAATCAGTAAAAAAACAAATGAACAAGCATGAGAAATAAAGATGGAAACTAGAAGATAATTAAGTCTGTCTAAGCAAAACTGACCCTCCTTATCCCACAATAACCCTCACCCACTCACCGACACTGGTGTACAGAATACAAGATCAAAATTTGCTCTCAGACAGAAAAAAGTAGAAGACTCATCACTGAAGTTGTTTAACAAACCAAAGGAAACTGTAGCCGTTAGTGTGGGTGGTAGGCATATTTGTCACTGGTTTCCCATCTGCTCAGTAAATAAAAGCCAAGCATTGGTTAAATGTTGCCCATGTTTACAAAGATCACAATAAACTCTTTTACTTCCTCAATTTAAAACATGAGTGGAAAAACAAGGAAGATGTCCTGTAGCAAGAAAGAGAATGACCAAAAGAAATAGAACATCTAACCAAAAATTAAACCAGATAATTTAGAAAAATAAAAGCAAGTTTTAAACATACTAATTAATATGGCCAAAGAGAGTCAAGAAGATATTTCATGCATCAATAAAAACAGGATGCTATGAAAAAAGAAACAATAGAAGAACAAGAATTTTAAAAATAATAATGATTAAAATTAAAAAATTGAATTAAAGTGTTTTGAAATAGAGAAAATCTCCAGGATATACTGCAAAAGACTAAGGAACACATTCTGTCGGAAAAAATGAGCCATAGAAAATTTAATGAGGAATGACCAGTTTCTGATAAACAAGTCTAGAAATAGAGAAAGAAAAAATGGAGTGGGAAACCATCAAAGAAATAATAGCACAAAAAAATCAGACTGAGTAATAAGCAGAATCTATTCAAATCCACTGGAATTTCTTCACATCTGCGTGTGCTGGATTTAGACCCAACTGGATAAACCACCTTGCAGATAGTAACTATAAAACCTGGGCAAAGAGCTACCTACACATACAAGACAGTGAACAGAGCAAATATATTTTGGCAGAAAATCCATGTTTACTAGGAGGAGAAAGACAGCTGTACAAATAATTACTACCTTTGAGGAGCTAAGATTAGTCCTTTAGGCCAGCAGTAGGGAAGGTACCTGAGAAATCTCAAAATCTTTCTGGCTGAGGAATCAGGAAAACAAAACCTTGACACTATGAACATTGAAGAGTGTGGGGGAAATCCCAGAAAGGAAGGAGCTGGAGCCAAAATCTCCAAGCTTTTACTGACTCATATCTAAACTATGTATGCATGGACTAGAATCAGAGCAGCTCAAACAAGGGAAAAAAATTGAACAGTGATCAATGTTGCTATTCGGAATGTTGCTATCCTGAATATTTAACATAAGCAGAAAAGTTTGGGTGGAGTAGAAACTTTCTTGGAGGTGGGCTGATGAGAAACTTAGTTTTTCTATCTGCGTCACCTTGAGGCTAACTACAGTCCTTTGGACATACAGTAAAGGCAAGAACATACATGGAAATATTATAGTCTTCCCGTCTGCTGAACAAGAAAAGACAAGTCAGGAAACCATGTATACTCAAAAGAGTGGTAAGTATCTATTTTCAAGAGGAGGGAAGGAGTCAGAGGAAAAGGAGTCAGAGGAAAAATCCCTAACACAACCCAATCTCAGATAAAAAAAAAAAACTATTTGCTAAAATAAAAGAAAAAAATTCTTATCCCAGAAAAATAACAGAATCCAGTATCCTTTTAACACTTAATAATGTCTATGGTACAATCTAAAATTACCCACTGCATGAATAACTAAGAAAGTAAAACACATTCCAAAGAGATAAGAAAGTCAGCAAGATAAACTAGATGTTGCAACAAAAATTTAAAAGCAGGAAGTATGAACTACCCTTAATGAGGTGAAATAAAGCATGTTTTCAATGCATGAAAATCTCAGTAGTGATATGAGAAGTCTCAGTAAACAGGAATAGTGTAATAGTGTAATACAGAACCAATAGTGTAATAGTGTAATACAGAACCAATTCGAAATTCTAGTAGTAACAAAGAAAATTTTTGAAATAAATTTTATTGGATTAATTTAGCTAAATGAATAGGCCATAGAAAAGAATAAGTGAGCTTAAAGGTAGCAAAGAAAAAAATTATCCAAGGTGAAAAACAGAGGAAAAGAAAGAAAAAAAAAAAGGGCACCAACTCAGGAACTTGTTAGATAGTATCAGAGAGTCAAATATATGTGTAGTGGAAAATCCAGGGGAAAAAGAGAATGAATGGAGCCAACGAAGAATTTCTTGAAGAAACAATAGTTGAAAATATCTGAAATTTGCAGATACAAGATGCTAAACAATGAAAGGGCAAGATAAAGACCGAAAAAGCCTACATGGAGATACATTGAGTAAAACTGTCAAAAGTCAAAGACAAACATTGGCTACTGAAATTATTAACAAGAAAAGACAACAAATTGCCTACAAGGAAATAGTAATCTAATCAAATCTGACATTTATTTATTTATTTATCTATCTATTTATTTATTTATTTCAATTCAATTAGACAACATACCGTACATCATTAGTTCTTGATGTGGTGTTCAGTGATTCACTAGTTGCTTACAACACCCATTGCTCATCACATCACATGCCTTCCTTAATGCCCCTCACCCAGATAGCTCATTCCCCCACCCACCTCCCCTTCCACAACCCTCAGTTTGTTTTCCAGAGTCAAGAGTCTGTCCTGGTTTGTCTCCCTCTCTGATTTCTTCTCATTCAGTTTTCCCTCCCTTCCCCCATGATCCTCTGTGCTATTTCTTACATTCTACATGTGATTGAAGCTGTATGATAATTGTCTTTCTCTGTTTGATTTATTTCAATAAGCGTAATATCCTCTAGTTCCATCCACATCAATGTAAATGGTTTACTTCTTATAATAAAGCACAGAGGAGTGCCTGGGTGGCTTAGTGGGTTAAAGCCTCTGCTTTCGGCACAGGTCCTGGGATGGAGCCCCACATCAGGCTCTCTGGTCAGCAGGGCGCCTGCTTCCCCCTCTCTCTCTGCCTGCCTCTCTGCCTACTTGTGATCTCTCTCTCTTGTCAAATAAATAGATAAAATCTTTAAAAAAAAAAAAAAACACACAGAGGCCAGAAAAGCATAAAACAACTCTTTAAAGATTTTAACGCTTTAAAAGGCACAGATTATTAAAAAAGATGAAAATAAAAAACACCTTAATCATATGCTCTCTATAGAATATTTGCTTTAAATATAAAGATACCCATTAAAGGCAAAAGGATGGAAAAAGATAAATCATCCAAAGATCCCATTCTTGGGGCACCTGGGTGGTTTAGTTGGTTAAGCGTCTGACTCTTGATTTCAGCTCAGGTAGTGATCTCAGGATGCTGAGATTAAGTCCCACATTGGGCTCAGCATGGAGTCTGCTTGGGATTCTCTCCTTTTTCCCAGCCCATGTGCTATAAATAAATAAATAGATAAATAAATAAATAAATACATAAAATCTTTTAAAAATTCCATTCTTATAAACATGATACTATTTTTCTATCATCTATCTGTCCATCTATGAATCTATCATAACTTTCATGAGAGGTGTTTACATAATAATGCCCATACAGTACTTCCATTGCATTTTTCTTGGTATTGTAATTAGTACTGAGGTACACATTTATGGTGTCTTGTTTTGTTTTTATATTGCTTGAATTTTTTTGCAGAAAAGATTAATCATTTTTAAGAAAATGTGAAAGTTTCTTCAAAAACAAACATATAAAAAACAAGAAGAACCAATACTAAAGAACAAAAAGTTAAAAACATAACTAATAAGAAAAGAACTATTTAGGAAGTTCTTTAAAATATTTGCAGAATAAGATGTCATTGAGAAAAAAGTAATAGTTTTGACTAAAAATTAATACACTCTGTTAAAAAAAATTGAAAGGACACAGGCTGAAGATTAATATGCATTAAAAGTGCTAATAAATTAATTTTTAATAGCCAACATCAACGGAAAATTGGTCAAATTTGAACTGAAATGCCACAAAAGGAAATGAACACATGAAGATATGTTTATCTTTACTAGCAAATATAGAAATGCAAACAGAAACAATATTAAATAATTTTTGAAAGATTTTAGATGTAAAACATCTTGTGTTGACAAATAAACAGGAAAACCAGCATATCCGTATTGGGTTAATTTCTCCAAAGAAAACAACTTCACCATGACCAGAGAAAGGATAAATAATGTCAGGCAGAAAGTAATAAAGAATTTTTATTATACCTACACAATGAAACAGAATAATTATCACTGAAAGTGGAATTTGGGATAATGTTTCTCTGTTGAAAAGAATGTATCCACCGATCTTGTACTTCATTTATTATCATAGGACAAAAACAAGTGTTTTGTTTTGGTTTAAAACAGCAACAGGGCCCCTGGGTGGCGCAGTTGGTTGAGCGACTGCCTTCGGCTCAGGTCATGATCCCGGAGTCCCGGGATCGAGTCCCACATCGGGCTCCCAGCTCCATGGGGAGTCCGCTTCGCACTCTGACCTTCTCTCTCTCACTCTCTCTCTTTCCTAATAAATAAATAAATAAATAAATAAAATCTTAAAAAAAAAAAAGTTTAAAACAGCAAAACAACTGAGAAATCATCTAGGACTGGAGAATAGTGTTAGCTTATAAAAAGATTATGCTGAACACAAGGTTAATGCTTGTCTCATTTCTCCAGCCAACACAGACACTCCCTTTATTTGTTTATTTGTTTGCTTGTTTTCTTTCTAAGCCAGGTAGGAATGTAGCATAAGAAGGGAAGGGGTCAAAGAAACAGCCCATTGATATACTAACTGGTAAAGTCATCTGGTATCATCTCTTTCATTAGCTCTCAAGGACAAAGCTTGTGAAATATGGTATCTCTTATGGAGAATGTAGAAGCTTATTTGACTTGAAATCAGAACCAGTAACAATTCCAAAAGATGTCTGATTCTACGGTAAAGATAAAAGATGATTTTGAATGTTGTGTTCTAAGCAATTTTGAGACTGAATTTTTTTTATCAGAAAGTTTGTGTTGGAGCGCCTGGGTGGCTCAGTGGGTTAAAGCCTCTGCCTTCAGCTCAGGTCATGATCTCAGGGTCCTGGGATTGAACCCCGCATTGGGCTCTCTGCTCAGTGGGGAGCTTGCTTCCCACCCGCCGCCTGCCTCTCTGCCTGCTTATGATCTCTCTCTGTCTCAAATAAATAAATAAAATCTTTAAAAAAAAAAGTTTGTGTCATCTTTAATATAAAGCCTAACTGTATTTATTAATCTATTTTGCATTTGAATGTCTTTGAAAATAATTAAACTTATGGCTACTTTTACAGCTGAAAAAAATTTGTTTCTATTTTCGGTTATTTCTTTAAAGCTAGACATTATTTTAGCACTGTAGACTACTAATCCTCATCAGTCAGTCTGTTTGGCTGCATTCACTGGACAGTTGCACAGATGTTACCAAAGGAGAAAGGATCCTAGCTATCCAGAAAGTGATTGAAAACATGCATGCAAAATAAAACCCCAATGTGTTATTGTAGGTAGTAGTCATTCAATAGTCTGGACTATTTTATTATATAGAGTTCATTTTATACACAATTGGTAACAGAGAGTTATTTATACATATATGAATCATTCATATATATTATTCATATATCATTCATCTATATGTGTCCTTTTGAAATACCCTAAAAATATTTATAGCCAAAGAAAGTTTAGAACAACTATAAACATAATATTTTTGAGATTATATACTTGTATATATATATCAAGAAGTGTAGGTCAAAGAATACAAAGTAAGGAAGACTATCCTTCTTACGGATCATTACCCAGAAATCCTCCTTCTGGGTATTTACCCAAAGGAAATGAGGACAGGATACAGAAGAAATACCTGCACTCCCGTGTTTATTGCAGCATTATTTACAATAGCCAAGATATGGAAACAACTGAGGTGTCCATCTACAGGTGAATGCATAAAGAAGAGGTAGAATATATTTCCACACACAATGGAATATTATTCAGCCATGAAAAAGAAGGAAGCCCTGTCATTTTTGACAACATGAATTGACCTTGAGGGCATCATGCTTAGTGAAATAAATCACAAAGAGAAAGACAACTACCCTGTGATATCACTTATGTGTGGAATCTAAAAAAGCCTAACTCATAAAAACAGAGAGTAGAATGGTGTTTATCAGGGGCTGGTGGTGGGATTAGGTAGATATTGTTTAAGGATACGAACTTGGAGCCCGTAAGTAGATAATAGATAATAGACAATGATACTGTATTTTAAACTTCAAAGTTGCTAAGAGACTAGATCTTATTTGTTCCCACTCTAAAAAATAGTTATGTGATGGGATAGAGGTGTTAGCTAACTGTATGTTGGCAATCATATTGAAATATATAAATGTGGGGCGCCTGGGTGGCTCAGTCGTTAAGCGTCTGCCTTTGGCTCTGGTCATGATCCCAGTGTCCTGGGATCAAGCCCCCATCGGGCTCCCTGCTCAGTGGGGAGCCTGCTTCTCCCTCTCCCACTCCCCCTGCTTGTATCCCCTTTCTCACAGTCTCTCTCTCTCTATGTGTCAAATAAGTAAATAAAATCTTAATATATATATATGTATTTATGTGTCTCAAAAAACACATCGTACACCTTAAACTTACACAATGTTATATGTCAATTATATCTCAATAAAAATATATTTTAAAACAGGAGGCTGTAGATAACATGAAATCGTTTGTATCCTAAGTTGAAAAAAAAAATTCTGTTCAGGATGCAGCTCAAAATATTTTAGTAAGCTCTAAGATAGTTATTAAGAAAAAGTATTTAAAAACTCAAATACACCATTAAAGTTTTAAAAACTTTAAAAAGAAAAGATGCTATTTTAAAAAGCATTAAAAAGAGAGATGCTATGTATAATTTATATATAGAAATGTATTTCCATATCAATCATTCACTTAGAAAGAACTGTCAAAAAAAAAAGAACTGTCAAACTTCCTTAAGTATATATTCCTATGGTATATATATTAACTATATATATATGAACTATAGCATATTGGATTGTTTTCCTCAGTGATTTGGGTTTTGTTCTATATAATTGGATGATACAGTCACACTCATTGATATTTGACTTACCAATTCATTCTGCGAGAAACAAAAATGCCTTTGCCCCTGTAACATCCTTTACTAGATTTGCAAGTGAAGTACTTAAGTTATTTTGTGACTAACATCTAGACAACCGAGTTTTCAAATGGAGGTAAGTATTTCACTTCTTATTTCAAACAATTGGGTGGACAGATTCTAAGGTGAACCTCATGATCCCAACCGGTACGCATTCCTTTGTATAATCGGTCCCTTGTCCCCTTGAATGTGGGCTAAACCTGAGACATCCTTCTAAAAACAGAATACAGCCCAGCTGGTAGGCTGTTACTCCCGTGATTGCCTTATAAGGTCCATCTTGCTAGCATACCGGCTCTAGAGATTGTCTCTCTTGCTGGATTTGAAGAAGTTAGTGGCTATGTTAGGAGGCCCATAGGGCAAGTAGCCAAGGGCTGCCACTGGTTGCTAAGGGCGTTTCCAGCTTCCAGCAACGTGGGCTAGAGCCCTCAGACTTAGAGTCACAAGGAAATAAATTCTACTAAAATCCTGAGGGAATGTGGAAATAGACCATTCTCCACTGAGGCCACTGACAACCCTGGCCAACACTTTGTTGCTGTCTTGCAAAGGACACCCCTCCGGTTTTAGAGTATGTGCTACCGAAGCAAACACTAGACTCCTGAGGGAATAAATCTGTTGTTTTAAGCTCCTAGGTGTGTGGTAATTTATCATACCAATAAAAAGATCATATGACAGTTATACCTGAAATAATAGATAAGAAAGTGTATTAAAGTACAGAATATAGTATAATGAACAGGATTTTTCAAAATGCTGTTTAATATATATCTGTCTGTTGTCTATCATCTTTCTATCTATCATCTTTCCATCATCTACCTAGAAACAGAGAAAGAGAGGTTAAATTTATAATCATTCATCATTAAAATTAGTGGTTTCCCAGTTAGGATCCTAGAATTTTATAGAGACGACTTAGACCCAGCTCCATGGGAATGAGTGTCACAGCAAGTGACAAAGAGATTAGGTTCTTGCCTCTCCCTTACGTGCTTTTCTGTTAGAGTCACTAACAAACAAAAAACAAAACAAAACAAAACAAAAATGAACAAACAAAAAATGAAAAGAAAAATATGCATTTTAAATAGCTTTATTATTTAATATTATTGGTAGAAAACAGTTTATAATTATCATTTTGAAAACCACAAATGATGTGCCAGTAACTTGCACTTAGAGATTTTACCTATCACGAATAAAATTTATGTTTTAAAACTTGAGATAGTCACAAAGATTTTATAGACTGTGCTTGTGAGTGAAAGCTACAAAAACTCATCTTCGGTCTTGTCTTAAAAATTAATGTGACCACAAAAAGAGCACACGATAATTGTAGAATGAAGTCTGCTTTTTTTGGGCAGCAGACAATTATATGAGTATTTTCACTATTTAGAAATTGTTTACTGATAACAAAGTTATACATCAGGAAGTATCTTGAAAAGTTATTACTCAGGCATCTTATGAACACACCGCATTAAATATACTTGATTTTCCATGAGTTGATATTTCTGCACTTTAAAATACTGCAAACAATAGTCTTTGATGATTTTAATCATAGACAATCAGAAATATTTGAAGGACCATTGCTAAAGAAGAAAGGCCAGATATGCATGAGTCATTAGTTCAGCCTCTAAAATAGATCAAAGATGCATCTAAAAATGAACTGGTATTTACTGCTCTGAAGGCAGTCATGGTATTCAGCTGACCACAATGTAAACTTTTCTCCAGCTGTGTGAAATGAACATTAGAGTTACAGACAAATTACTGAGTTCTAGAAAGGAAGGAAATATGCAATGAAATTTAAAGGACACTTATTGTTCTCTTTCCAAAAATAAGTTTAGGAATGAAGCAGAATTTTAAGAAACCAATCATTTTTAAAATGAATTTATTTAAATTTCTTTAGTTGTATTATTAAGGGTGAATTTTTTTTTTACTCTTTTCCAAATTCCAAAAGTAATAAAAATAATCAGAAAATATTCTATGTTGGCAATGTTTGGCCTAGTTCATTAATATCCAGAAACCAAGGAGGTAATAAAACTACTTCCATTTATCACATTTTCTTATCTGATTTTTGTAGGTCGAACTTATAACTAACAATGATGAACGCATACTGATTCTATATTTGTCATTGATTTTTCTTTGATTACCTATGTAGAAATATCTGTTGACAAGCAATAATTCTTCATTTTCCTTTTCAATCATTATACTTTTCTTTTTTCCTTTCTTTGGTTTCACCAGCTGGATCTCCAGTAGAATGGTAAATAACAGGAAGGATTCATGTTATGCTTGCTTTTAATATAGATATTTCTCAGATCTGCCTTTAAGTACAATGATACTGGTGTTTAGTAAATACATTTTATTCAGATTATGAAAGGTCTCTCATCATTTTATTAGGAAACTTTTTGTTAATAAGCATTAAATTTCATGGGTTACTTATTTTCTGCATCTACTGCCAATATTATTGTTGATGTGTTGTCTTTTTAACCTTTACTGTGGTTGTAAGTTGAACTGTTTTAGCTTTCTTTATATCATTTCTATTAAGTCAATTTTATTATTTAAAATCGTCTCTAGAATTTCCATTAATCTCATAAATGAGGCACGTAGATTCACTTTTAAGTCTATATATTTTCAAATAGTCTGTATTAAGGATCGCTTAGGTCTGGAAAATTTTGCGAAATTCTTCTGAAAAATCTCCTGGTCACTTTTAGAGTTTTATGGGTAAGGCAATTTTTGATAGTCATTTTCATTCCTTAAATATAGTCTTGGATATTTAGGGTTTCTTTGTTTGTTTGTCCTTTTATCATTTGGGAAGTTTTATTTTTCTAGAAAATTGCCATTTTATTTTTGCTTTAAAATGTATTGACATGCAGTTTTCATAGTATTATATATTTTTTCACTTCCTATTGTAGTTTTAACTCTTCTTATCTGTAACACATTCATTTGATATACCTTTTCTTGATCAGTGTTTCCAATTTGTCTATTTCAAGTCCTTTCAAAGGTTTATCTTTTATGTTCTTGGTAAGTTTTAATATATATTTTATATTCTCTGTTTAATTATTGTTTTACTTTAATATTACTTCCAACTTATTTGAATGAATTTCTTAAATTGTGCTTTTATAGCTTCTTGATAGAGATGCTGGTATAGTAATTTTCAATCTTTTTTCAAATTAAATGCACTGGGGATACAAATTCCCACATAAGTTACTTTTTTGCTTGTTTTTCATGTTTTGAGTTACATGTTTTTGTTGTCATTTAATTTTAAATATTTTATAATTTCTGTAGGTTTTATTCCTAATCGTATAAATCATTTAGAATGGTGTTCTCTAGTTTTCAAATATACAGTTACATTTCAACTACCTTTTTAAAGGTGGTTCCTGAGTTAATTGTATTGTGACCACAAATGTGATCTACAAAATACAAATCTGATTGAGACTTCCTTTGTGGCCAGTTACATGACATGTTTTGGTAAATAACTCCATGTGTAGTTGAAAAGAATGAGTTTTTTTCTGGATATGAATCTATGCAGACCTATTACAACAGGCTTTTTCATCATGGGAGTTGAACTTATAACTCACTGAAGTTTACTTAACTTTCTGAAACAGATGTACTAAAATTTCTCATTTTAGTAGGACTTTTTCAGTTTTCTCCTATATTTGTGTTAATTTTTTATTTTGTATATCTTTGAGGCTATGTTGTTAGATTCCAGTATTGTTGTAGTTTGGGGCTGCATTTTTCATTGTATAAGAGAAAAAAGTTTTTATTGGCTTCTGTATTTTTTCCTGTAGCCAATGTAATAAATTACTACATTTGTGGTGGCTTAACACAATTAATTTATTCCCTTATAGTTCTGAAAGCCAGATGTCCAAAATCAGTATCACTGGGTCAAAATCAAAGTATTGGCCTGGTCTCACTCCCTTCAGAGGTTCTAGGAGAGGATATACTTTTTGAGGTTTCTAGTGACTTCCAGAACTCCTTGGCTTGTAGTCTTATCACTCCAATCTCTGCCTCTGTGGCCACCTTTCCTCCTCTCCTGTCTGTGTGAAATCCTCTCTACATCTCTCTTATAAAGACATTCATGATGGCACTAAAGGCTCACCCTGTTATTCTAGGATCACCTCCCCATCTCAAGGTCATTAACTTAATCATATCTGTGAAGTCCGTTTTACCATGTAGGATAACACTCACAGATCCTAGATACCTTTTAGTGAACATTTCAACACTTTCTTTGATTTTTTAAAAGTTTTATTTGTCACTTTAATATCACTACACTGATTTTCCTTTGATTTATATTTTATTGCCATAGCTTTCTCATATCTTTATTTAAATTTTATTCTGTCATTTTCTTTAGATATAGCTCTAACAAGAGTATTTTCACTTTCATAAGTGAGTCTTGGTGTTCTAATTGCCGTTTTACTTTACATTTATTGTGATTGCTGTTGTTTTAGTTTTTGTGCTATTCCAATCTCTTTCCATTTCCCCATTTGCAATCCTTCTCCCATTTCCCATCCTCACCCTCTCTGGTTTGATTGAATTTGGTTCGTCTAATTTCATTTTCCCTACTAATTTGAGACAAATCTTGCGTATTAATTTTTCCAGGGTTATGGGTAGGTTTTTATAAACTTTATCTCCTAATACCTAGCTTAGTATCTAAATGATACCCAGAATTAAAATAAAAATTTCAACTTTCTTTTACTGCCTTCTTCTTGTTACTTTCTCTTCCTATCCTAAATCAAGAAAGTTGGTTCCAGATTGATAACCCTTTAGATAGTTTTTAAAATAAGCCATACTAATTATATCCAGCATTGCAATTTGTCTTTTTATTTTTGCCTGGATTTACTTTCTTTTTCTTGAGATTCTATTATAGTAAATTCTCAGAGATCTGTGGGTGGTAACATTTCTAATTATAAATATGAATATCTTAATTTTGCCTTTACATTAAAATGATAGTTGTACTGAATAAAAATTCTACACTTTCTTGTCCTTAGTCCTTGGCTGAGTATGCTTTCTGTGTATTGTACAACTGATTTGGTAATATTTTATTAGGATGTTTATGGCTCTTTTTTTTAGGGATGTTTACTTCTATAATCATTCTTGGATATGGACTTTTTTTTTGCAATGTGTCAAGATTACATAACTATGAGTTATGAGTTAGGCAGCATTTGGATTTTTATAACTCTCTAGACAATTTAAGATAGTTTATTATTCTGAAGACATTCTAGATAAAATCACTGATGATGCTTTCTTTATTCATAGTTTTTATTCTATTAAGGTATCCAACTTTCAGTATCAAATTTATTGTCACATTTTCCTATCTGTTCTACTAAGATTTCAAATTTACCAACATAATAATGAATATTATAATCTCTTGGGATTTTTCTATACTCAATGGTATACTTTTTCTTCTTTTTAAAAATAATTTTGAATTGACATATAATGTACATATAAACAAAGGCACAAATCTTAACTGTGCAGTTCAATGAACTATCAGAAATATCGCTAAGCATGACGCTGTCACGAGGTCATGGAACAGAATACTAGTTTCATCCTATAGAGTCCCTTTTTCCCTCAGTAGGCACTACTTTCTCCTTTGTCTCCTTACATGATCTTGACTTCAATCATTATAGATCAGTTTGCCTGTTTTAGTTCATATGCACGCCCTCTGACTCAGAAATTCCATATATAGCTCTGTGTTAAAAGGAAACATGCATCCACATGAAAAATAAGATGTAAACAAACATTTCTGTTCCTCCTTTTGAATTTGCTTATCCTTCTTCTAAGTTACATTTATAGAAGAGTCCATTTTTATAATCCATTTCAAAGTACCTTCTCTTATGTATTTTAGTTCTTCTTATTTGTGTTTTCCATTTTATCTGTTTTTTTATTACGTTACTTTAATTAGCTTATAGCTGGTTTTGTGATTCTTTTTGTACTATTCTTATTACATTAAAAAAAATAAAGCACTAAATGTTTCCCTAAATGTAGCTTTGGTCTCATTTCATTAGATTTCATAGAAAATATTTTTATATTTCTTATTTACAAATAGTGATTATAAGTTTGAGGAATGATAGCTCATAATTTTTTTTTCAGAACTTACAGAGATTTTATTTCTTTAGTATAATATAGTCTTTAAAAATGGGTACTTTCTATTAGGTGAAATATTTATTTATTTATTTAGCAACTATTAACTTTATTACCTAATGTAGGAAATTATATTAATTACTAAACAAGATAGAAGATATAGATAGAAGATAGGTTTAGATATACACATATATAAATATGCACATATATCCATTATGATATTCCAAATAATTTCTTATTACTTTATTGTCTACTTGTTTTCTTGAAGGCTCAAGTAGATATGTGACTGTCTCCTATAACTTCTTATATTTGCTAATATTACTTGCTTTGTGCCGTTTAAATTTGTGATTTTCCCTTAATGTTATTAAAGGAATTAAATTTAGTATATCATACTTAAATCTCATCCTTTCCTCTATCTTATCTTTGTTAACAGAAAATGAGATTACTGTGAATAACTTACTTAATATTGTCTCTTCTCTTTGAGATTTATTTTGGATATTTCCTTTTTCAATTAATAGGGTTAAATTTTAATTATATGAGTTCTTTCCATTAGTCCTTTAAGACAAAGCTCTAGAATTTCTGAGACCCTCAATTGTATTTCTTTCTTGATTAGCTGATCTCCACATGCAGATTATATTTTATTTTCAAACTGATGTGTGAGTTGGCATATTTTCAGTCTTCCTATGTGTTTAAGCATTTCTTTATGACATTTTAAGAAATAAAAAGATCATTTTTGAACTTAAAATGGTTGGAACATTGTGGCTTTTCTTCAAAATTCTGAAATAAGCATTTTATTTCAGATCTTATTTATTTATTTGACAGAAAGAGAGAGAGAGAGAGCACAAGCCGGGAGAGTGGCAGGCAGAGGGAGGAAGCAGGCTCCCCACTGAGCAAGGAGCCCATGTGGGGCTGCATTCCAGGACCCTGAGCCAAAGACAGATGCTTAACCAACTGAGCCCCCAGGAGCCCCACAGTTAATATTTTTTAGCTCTGCTGATCTTGTAAGTTTCCTACTTCTTAGGTTAGCATGTGTCATGCAAAACTGAAATCTTTTATCTTATCACTTTAATATTTGTCTTTTTTTATTTTTCCTTCAGGGAGATTTTCTAGGGTTTGCATCTAATATTGTTTGTTTCTTTCTCTTCATTTCTTTTCTTTGGTACCTCCAATGCTTATCTCATTTCCACTACTACAATCATGGCTCCTTTTTGGTATGCCCCTTCCTGTAGGAGCCTCTTGTCCACTTCTTACTCTTTTCTGTGTCTAGCACTATTTGCACTGGGTTAATTTTAGATGTTGAAAATAAGTAGCTTCTGAAATTATATCTGATTAATCCAGTGTTGAAAATAGCTTCCCAAATTTTATCTTGTTCCTTGAGATTTTAAAATGCTTGTTTTTCTTTGTAATTTTCATTACTCTAAGTTTTTTTTTTTTCCAACATATATCCTTGCATGAGGAAAAAACGGCCCATTGGAACACATTACTTATCATACACTGTATGTACAGCCTTTCCTTGGCTTTATTGTAGGTCCATGGTGGTTAGTCACGAATCTTCCACTAGAGATGTGATTCATGTGAATAATTCTTAGTAAAAGTATCTAGTTTAAGTTCAACATTGTGGATTGGCCTGAGACCTTTTGAAACCACTGTCAGGCTCCTTGGAACTCTAAATCAGTGGATAAAGAAACAAACAACACATAACTTATCATCAACATCATATACTGAGATCAGACCAGTTATCTCTAAATCTTCATTGGTTAATATTTTAATCATGGAGATTAAAACTCTCTGGGGGTAATCTTGCCTCTTTAAGTACTCCTATGTGTTTTTTGGAGGCTTTTTTTTTTTAAGATTTATTTATTCATGGGCCCGCGTGAGAAAGCAGGCGGAGGGTCAGAGGGAGAGAGAGAATCCTGAATCATGGAGCCTGACTCCATCCCAGGACCCTGAGATCATGACCTGAGCTGAAATCAAGAGTTGGATGCTTAACTGACTGAACCACCCAGATGCCCCAAAGAACTACTCCTTTAAAAAAATTTCTAGGGATGGGGCTTGGGTGGCTCAGTGGGTTAAAGTCTCTGCCTTAGGCTAGGGTCATGATCTCAGGGTCCTGGGATGGAGCCTGCATTGGGCTCTCTGCTCAGTGGGGAGCCTGCTTCACCTCCTCTCTCTCTGCCTGCCTCTCTGCCTACTTGTGATCTCTCTCTCTCTCTGTCAAATAAATAAAAAGGTAAATCTTACAAATAAAAATTTCTAGGGGTGCCTGGGTGATCAGTGGGTTGAGCCTCTGCCTTTGGCTCAGGTCATGATCTCAGGGTCCTGGGATGGAGCCCAGCATCAGGCTCTCTGCTCAGCGGGGAACCTGCTTCCCCTTCTCTCTCTGACTGCCTCTCTGCCTGCTTGTGATCTCTCTCTTTCTGTCAATAAATAAATAAAATCTTTAAAAAAATTTCTAACAATATTTCTCTATGATCGTATGTAAAAATGAAGTGGGATGGCTAATAATACTCTTCATATCAGGAAGTGGTATTCACATCTAAAAAAAGAAATCCTTTTGCTGTCCTCACAATGATTTTTACATAAAAATGGGAAAGACAGTGGGTCACTGAATACTTGAATACTTGCCTCAAGATTTCTCTTGCCTCTGAGGTTTTGCATATGTTGGAAAAACCTCTGTCCACCACTACATTTACCTAAATAATTTTTAGATGTCTTTCAAATCTTTTCTTAGATCTCACCATAACCTCCCGCAGGCAATATTTTTAAAATCCCTGTATCAAATTAAGAGCTCCTGATTTGTTACCATGGTAACCAATGATTGTTCCTATTGTAGTCCTTCGCACATTGCATTGAAAGTTCCTCCATACTCATCACTCCAGAGTTCAGTGAAAGCTCCTTAACTGACAGTGCACTACTAATAGCCATAATCTAGGTTCAATAAATAGGAATTAATTGAATGGGTGAGAGAGCTGCTAGCCAGATACTAGATCCCATTTTAAATCCCAGTTTCAACCACTAATTTTCAGCCTCTAAGACTGTGGGATATGATAAAGGCTAGGGGCTCAGAAATGTCTAAAGTCAAACAGAAGTATAGAGGTGGGGGCTGGAGGGGTACAGGGGGTTGTGTGGATGGGAATGTCTGCTGCTTCAGCTAGCATCTCACCCTTTTTGAACATCTTGTGGCTCATCTTTTGCCAAAGCTCCCAGACTCCACCCATCCCTTATATACAAGAAGAGCAAACCAGGGAAAAACTCTGAAAGTGAGAACCAAGACATTAGGAAACTAAGATAAAGTACATTGGGTTCTAAAAGCCTGTAAGATACATTTTCCTGGACTAGTTCACTGCTTAAAGAAATGAGTTTGTGGCTCCGAGCTACAAGTAAACAGCTAGGCTTCCATGAATTACAGGTGTACATACTGTTCCTTAGGGCCCAGAATTTAAATTCATACCACTGAACAGTTTTTAAAGGCTTTAACACACTATTTTGTTTGTATGCTAATGAGGGTTGCTAATTTCAAATGAGTCTTAACTATTTATTTAAGTAGTCCCAAAGGATCTCTACTTGAAAACAATTTGCTAGGAGTTATTTCAAGTACTAGACACATTCAGAAAATAATAAACTGTGTTTTAAATTAATTTAGTAACTTGGGTTACCAATTCCAACAGATCCCTATAATTAATCTGAATCAGAAAATCTATTGCAGATAATATCTTTTTTTTGAACCTGAATTTAAGATTCTAAAGGGAAAATGAAAATGTCTTAGACACAGATATGCAAATAAGATATTACAGTTAATGAAGAGCCTTTCTATAACTACACATTTGAGCCTGACAATGAGGATGTGACAATATAGCCACAAGTGAGGAATATAATATTAATATGTTTATTAAACGATAAGGCCAGTGAAGCTTAAGACTGAAAGTAGCTTGTCCAACTTGGGAGAGCTGCAACTTGAACCTGTGACTTAGAATATAATCATAACGGCTCCAAGTGATCTTGTTTGCCGGGCCACCACACTGAATAATTCCAGATGGTTGCTATTCACATCATGAGGCCACACAATGATCCTGATTGGCTGACCATGTTTAAAGCAATTATTTCATATCCCCATGAAAGGCAATATGTAACAGCAAGGACTGTTGCTGGTTTTGTAACAAATACTGCTACTCTTCTGGACATGACAAAGGTTTCTTATACCCTTCTCAGCATCCTAAGATAGAAGAATAATTTTTCTTTTCTCTTCCAAAAAGGGGTGGGGAGATACTGAATCACTGACCACAATATCCTTGATCTTACCTGGATTCTAAATTTAAGATTTTTTAATTAGAATCATAGATCTGAAGGTAGAAAAGATTTTAGAGGTTATTTAGCACCATTTTTGATTTTGCTTTTAAAAGATGTTGAGAACTAGGGTCTAAAATGACTTCTGAAGTTTACACAGTTAGGTGATGGCAGAACAAGAACACCCACAACAAATGTGGACTGTTGACTTATTCTAGATTCTTTTTCCATAACACTGTACTTTAAATACTATTTGCTAAATCATATAAGTGTTTGTTAAATATTTTTCCAAGTTATTATGGGGATATAGCTCTCTTTGGAGCCTACTGAACTATAGTAAAATAATAAGTACATGTAAGGAAGGAGTTATTTTCTAGAGGGCTCCCAGCAAATAGCCAGTGTTCAATAAATTTTTACTGATGACATAAAAGATTGGAAATAATGAAGCATCCAAAATTATATGTGTGATTTTATTATTATTAAATATGTAACGAAGTAAGTACATAAAGGGAAAATTGATATTGATAAAGAAAAAAAGGAAGTAACATGTTGAAATTCAATAGTAAGATCTTCTGTGAGGATCCTCGCTGTACTTTGTATGCTATCTGTGGGTTTACTGGCTTAACAAGTACTAAGAAGAAATGTAATTACAACCAAAATGGTACAACCACTTGGACATCAGTTCCCCCATTTTCTAAATGTAGATATTAAAAATACTTCTCTTCCAGGAGAGAAGTTGCTTAGTCTTCTACAACCATCCAAAGAGCAACAGTGAAAATAAAAACCACACAGAAGATCTCAAGGATGTTTATGGACCATTCTAGGCCTACATTACTTCTTTCCATATTCCATTGGTCAGGAGTTAGTCTATGACCTCATCTGGATTCAAAAGAAGCTGAAACTAACAGGATGCAGTTAATGTGAAAGATTTCTGTAGTGGTATATCAGTGAGGGCTTATCATGTCAACAAAACACTTTCAGCATTTAAGCATAATTGAGAGTTACCTCTTGCTTGTGTTACTATCCAATTACTTAGGGCAATGAAGGATTGATTCCCTATCTGTACATTCATTCAAGGACTTCAGTTCCTTGTGTATCATAAGAACCATGATACTCACATGTTAAAATACATCAGCATCACCTGGAGG
Source organism: Nasua narica (assembly GCA_028533885.1). Classification (NCBI taxonomy): domain Eukaryota; kingdom Metazoa; phylum Chordata; class Mammalia; order Carnivora; family Procyonidae; genus Nasua; species Nasua narica. The sequence goes on along the minus strand of CM052802.1, from coordinate 114,576,310 downwards.
ACTTGCTAAAGCAGATTGTTGGACCTGCTCCCAGAGTTTCTGACTTAGTAGGTTTGGGTTGAGGTCCAAGGATTTTCATGTTTAATAGGCTCCTGGAAAATGCTGGTGCTGTGATATTGTAAGATTGGGGATAAACCAACACCACATGGAAGGTCCTGGGGATGTTTTTGGGCCAGGCCTAGAAGTGACATACACCATTTCTTTCTACCGTTCATAACTCACAAGTTATCCCATTTCCCCAACCTAGATCCACAAGGGACTGAAACTCACAGGATGCAAGGAAGGATGGAAGCGCACACATGTTAGTGAGTAGTAGCAGTATTTTTTAAAGACTTATTTGTTTATTAGAGATAGAGAGAGTGCTTGAGTGGAGGGGAGGGACAGAGAGGGAGAGATGATCTTGAGCTGATTTTCTGCTGAGTGGGGAGCCAAGTACAGGCTCAATCCCAGGATCCTGAAATCATAAGCTGAGTTAAAATCAAGAGTTGGATGCTTAATTGACTAAACCACCCAGATGCTCCAAGTGGTAGTAGTCTTTGTCACAACTGGTAGGTATACATCATTAAATTATTGATAATGATAATAATGATTTATTAAGATTTTGTTCAATATGGATATAATCAGGGAAGACATCTAAATTATAAAGCTACTTCCCTGTCATTAGAATTCATTTATCATCTATTAGACAAGGGAATAATGAATTAGAAATGTCACCGACCCTCTAAGGAAGTACCTTGATAACACTGTAAACTGTGATGTGAATGTTTGTCACTTTTAAAATATACTTTGAGCTTGAATTTCTGAAAGAAAGGTAAAGAAAAGAAATTGTAATTTTCGTGTCAATAAGAAAACAGTCCAACTCAAACTCAGTAGTTCCCTCAAGTGACTTTCATGACAGAGAGAGCCATGTGTGAAATTAAACAGCATGTGTCACTTTGTTGAGGTTTTTCTGTGGGTTGTATTTTTCTAAGTGTAATCTGAGCCATTTCAACTAAGTTTTCGCTGCACCATTTATAACTTTTCCTATATTTATTTACTCGGAAATATATTATTCTTCATGTCATAGTGCCAAGAAATCTGGTTAGTAAAAATGCCAGATTCTTTTATTTGATTTTATTTGATTTCATTAGGGACCATCAGCCTAGCTGCTTAAGTGCTCGACTACCGTTTGCAGTTAAACATTCATTAAGGAATCCCCAGTGGGTTCATTTGTTTCACTGAGGTCCAATTACAGTGCCACAAAAGCAGTTTTTGTAGCAATTAGCTGATTTTTTCCTGTTTATGTTCAGTCTCTTTAGGAAGAGGACTAGCTTGTGGAGGTCAGATTTTTAATTAGGCACGATTTAGGGCCAATAAGAAAACTGATAATTTACTAAATGGCTGTGGTGGACTTAACAGCTCAAAGCAGAGGTAAATAACGCAATAGGGACCCCAGGACTCGCTTTTCCTGGTGTGTGCAGCTCAGAGTCCTACAATGCAAGGAATAGATTATGTGTTAAATGGTTGTCATTGATGCTAATGTACCATACAGGGCACCAGTGTTTTAACCTCTGGTGCCCCTAGGATTAGTTATCCACACTGGTTTTGTTTCTGGTCATATGTCAGGAAAGAGAGGAATTTGCTTGTGTGTGATTTCCTCAAAGTTGGTCTGAGAAGGAAACATTTGGTAAAACAGGGCAAAAATACATTATTACCAAAAGGCTAGGTAGGGCGCAGTCTACCAAACAACCCTCTATTGACACTAATTGTAAGATTAACATCCCAAGTGTTATAGGTAGACTCTTATGGGCTGAATGATGTCTCTCCAAAATTCACATGTTGGAGCCCTAACCTGAGAATATGATTGCATTTGGGGACAGGTTCATTAGAGAAATGATTAAGGTTAATGAGGTAATTTGGGTGAACCCTAATCCAGTATGACTGGCATCCTTATTAAAAGAGGAGATTAGGACACCGATACGCGGGGAAGATCACGGAATGGCCCGAGAAGATGACAGCTGTAGACCAAAGGGAGAAACCTAATGAAAGCAGTCCTTCTGACATCTTGATCTTGGTCTTCTAGCCTTCTGGACTGAGAAGAAATCAATATCTGTCATTTAATCCACCCAGTCTGGGGTACTTTGTAAGAGTAACATGAGCACACTAATACATGCACCTACTAAATGAATTTGAAAAGTCATATTTAGGCAACAGATAGGCATGATTCCATAAATTTCCATTAACATCCCAAGTCTATGGCATCACAGGGAAACTCCAAAACAAGGTAAAATGATTTGTACTCAGTTTTGGCTATCCAGTCATCTAAGCAAGAGCAAGAGAGTGTTCTCCCAAATGACAGTCAATGTATAATGATTATTTCTGGGATCATAAGTAAAACAACCCTACTGTTATACATAATCCAGAAGAATCCTGCAAACTGTAGGAGTTACAGCTCCAAACTATGTAAAAGAAACACATTGTTTGAAATTTCAGGAAAAAAAAAAATATGGGATTAAAAATAGACAGTTGGATGATTAAATAGAAGAAAGCCATGTTCATTATTAAATATATACATTTATTAAAATGAAACTATAAAAAACAGTAAATGCTACTCACAATATACCTAAATTAGTATTAAGGCTATAATGAAGCCCATTTTTGTTCACCAAAATGTTCCCTTTCCTATAAATTTGAAAAGATTGCTTGCATGTTTGCTTTTCTTTATTGAGATACTATGCCTTCCAAGGGACTCTTTTTTCAAAGTCTGGACATTTATCAAAATCAGTGCTGGACTTTATAATTTGAAGGTTTTGATTCCATCCTGTTCCTTGATCCTGAGATCAAGAGTAAGTTTGATTTTTAAGCTCCTATTTAATTACCTAGTTCTAGAAGAGTCTGTATCCCTCAAATCTCTTCTCAGGCCTGTGACAACTTCATGGGGAACCCACCACAAAGGCACTTCCAACACAAGCCTCAGCTCTCCTCTCCACAGAGAGCCTGGCTGTACTTTTTCTCCCTCTCTCCTTCCCCAGTGTTCACTACAGACTGAAATGAAGAAATGCTCTACCTCAACCACTTTATCTCACGACCTCGCTTTTACTTCCCAATATTCACCTCCTTCTATTTCTGTCACCAGGGGGCTGACATAATTCCTGAATACCATCACTAAAATCCACACCAAGGAGGAACAGGCCCACGACGGTGATTCTGAGATGCCGAAATTCAACTAGGATGACCTACGTGGGTTTTTAGGAAGAATGTATGTTTGTGTGTATGTGTCTCTCTCTTCATCCTTACCAGACAAAAATGTCTTAAATTGTTGTGGCTATTCCTTCCTCTTGCATGTTATATCAGTTTTTTGCTAAATGGTTTCTTTAGGAATAAGATTTCATCCTGCATCATCAGGACAAAATTATTCCACGGACTCTCTCCTTTTCCTGGTGCCACCAAAAGGCTGATTGAGGTGTGATCCTCTTCTCTCACAAGGAATCAGAGAAATGAAGGCAATGATCCAATTGGTCAGAGGGAATAACAACAAAGAAGAATCTAGAATGCATTTGCCTTTTTACTCATTTATCCTGTTAATGAATTTTAACAAGTGTCTAGACATCTTTTAAAATATTTGTCCAAATTATAGAAAAGTCTTGAGGAGAGGGGTATATTCAATACTTTGAATGAGTCTTCTTGCTCAGAGTAAACCAGATTTATACTGGATTTGACTACGTGATTATTGAAACTAAGGGGCAAATGCCAAGGATACTTGGAAAATTGTACACACAGCAATGTTAGAAACTCAATAACTACTTATGGATTGATTGAAATTGCTCTAGCAGAAAAGCAAAACCCATCCAGATGAGAATATTTTGATATAAAGCAGGCAGTGGAGTTACTACATTGGGATAGGACAGCCCAAAAGGAGCTCCTATGTGATGTTTTTGAGGCTTTGCTAAATTTTAATGTATGAAACAACCCACAACCACTAATTTTCTTTTTCTTTTTTTTCCTGTTAATACTTCCTGTGCCATTTTGGGGAGTAGCTTTTCTGTTCATGTTTCTCTAGTGGATCATCAACTGTTTCCTCTTCTTAAGGAATCCAGCCTATTCTAGGATTTTGCAAGGGACAATTAAGGAAAATTTATTCAAATTGTATCTAAAATGAGAGAAATCCCATTTTGAATAAAGTTTCAAAATAACCTCTTATAATAAGCTGCTTACTTGCCTTCTTTTCTTGACATCATTTTGGGGCGCTCATAAGACTTTTTATTTTATTTCTTGGTTCTCGGTTGTTTTCTAGTTTTCCCAGGACAATTTTAATTTATACCCATTGCCCTGCCATTGTTATGAACAATACCATCTTTAATTTGCAAACTTGTTTCTATTTACACAATAAATCATAAGCTCACTGTACTTTCGGCCAAGTTTCTAGGTAATGTCCCTCAGGTCACTAAAATGTCTTTATCTAATTAGAACTTCCATGGGAAAGTCCATGAAAGCCTGGGCCCCGTATGGCTATTTAGGTCTTGTCTACTGCAAGCAAGGGCCATCATGAGAATCTTCCTATTCAAATGGTCAGGGCTGATACATACATTAATTTTGAAACTGGAGTCCTGTGTGACTTGAAATTCTTTCAGGAGGGTCATTAATAATAGTCAGTCACTGAAGTAACTTTGTACAAACAACGAGCCACACTAGATTCCCTATAGACCAAAAATAAACATATGGCTTTCCATGAACTCAGCTGATGAAGAAAAGGAGAGTGGTTCTTCCTAACTTGTGTGTAGAATTTGAGACCATAATCCTCTACCTTTGTCTCTTTTGTCCAGGCCTTTCACTTGGGTCACCACGATGATCAAAAATATTGTAATTTTAGTTAGTTGGTCCTTGGGGCACAATGTTCACTTCCTTTATAAACAGAAGATGCCTTAGATAATTAGAAGCTTTGGTAATCTTGTCTCGAAAAAAAAGGTATAGAAAAGTCACATATCATTGAATTTTTCAGTAATCCTTATTTGAAGTACGAATATAAGCGTATTCAGAAATATTTTACTGGTTTACCTGGGATACAATGTTCTTTTCAATCCTGGATCAAGCTGGCTTGCTTTATTCCTGTAAGATACAGTCTAATAAATTATATTTCCCAGTAGTGGTCATTCCTAACGGAAATCTCAAAAAACCTTCTTTCAACAAATGCACACTTAAAGTGAAATCTGACAGGCCGGTAGGTCAGAACCTGGGCTAAAGCTATTTAGGGTTATGTAGGAAATGAAACCCATACTTTAATTTCTCATAATTTGTAACTGAGCTGTACATTTTGAATATATAATGGTTTGACAAACTAGTATTTTTGCTATTAAAAATTAGACCTATAATTTGGACTCTACAGTATTATTAAACTAACAAATGCAAAGTTTATCAAGTCAAAAATTATTTCCTATTATACGAGAGCTTTTCCTACCTGAAAGCTAGTGCTAAAATACAGATTTACATAGAAAATGATCCCAATCCTTGAAAAAATATTGAAGTCTGAATTAAGATATATTAACATAAATATTGAAGCTGACTTCAGAAAAGCAAATGGCCTCACGATTTTGTGTTGATTTAACTTTTTCACTTATTGTTTCAGACCATTTTGTTTGTCTTTTTAACTCTAGAATGAGGACCCCCCAAAACAACAAATTACTATTTCTGATATTTGTATTAGAGATCATCGCAAATTTAACATAGGCTTTTTTTTCCTTTGTTGCTTTCTTGTATATTTCAAATGACCTGACTCATGTTCAAGAATGATCACCATGAATTATATTGAAAACAAAAAGAACTTTGCATTAAAAAGTGAGAATTAAAAAAAAAAATCACCCAAAGGTGAAAGATTCGTATTCAAGGTGTCTACACAATCACACGCAGCCTAGCTGGCTTCCAAGTTTGGGCCAGAGGGAGGGGTGGGGGCTACTGGGGCTTCATAGCACACCCTTGCAACCACCTACCCCTAATCTAAAACCCCTCATGTATTCCTAGGTAACTGAATCTGCCTCCAGGTGATCCTGGCATCTACTCAGCCTCCTGCATTTCAGATAAGTTTTTTTTTTTTTTTTTTTAAGATTTTATCCATTTATTTGACAGAGAGAAAGAGATCACAAGTAGGCAGAGAAGCAGGCAGAGAGAGAGGAGGAAGCAAGCTCCCCGCCACGCAGAGAGCCCAATGCGGGGCTCGATCCCAGGACCCTGAGATCATGACCCGAGCTGAAAGCAGAGGTTTTAACCCACTGAGCCACCCAGGCGCCCCTCAGATAAGTTTTCTAATTGATTCCAGAGTGAACTTTAAGAAAATGCTAATTGGTGAGATGCTTTATTGGCTTCCCATGTTCTCCACATAAAAACCACACTTGGACGTGGCCCATAAGGCTTGAGCTGGTTGGCTTCTCTCTCATGTCACCTTGACCTCATCTCTGGGTTTCCTCCACACCTACCAGAGTCCAGTTTCTTCAGTGACCTAGATTTCCCTCTGCTTCAGGTCCTTGGCCCTTCCCTCCAGCTAGGTGTGTGAGTTCGAGCCACAGTTTGAGCAGGTTTTTGGACTGTCTACTGTGGAAAGCTTGAAGGTCCTTTCCCACATGCTGTATGACTGCACGCGTGCGTGAGAGGAAAAACATGGCTCTCGCATTCCCTGGATTAAAAGTCCAGCTCTGTCACTTCCTACTGATCTAATCTTGGGATAATTACCTTCTACACCTCAGGTTCATCATACATAAAAAGGTGATAAAGTACTAACCCAAATGTTGCCATGAGCATCAAGTAAGTTCCTGGAGCAAAGTAAACATTCAGTGTTATTGTTGTTGTTGTTGTTATATTTTATCCAAGCTACAACCAAAGCACACATCCCCACAAAACCCCTAGGCCACAAGGAAGGTGCTTTAGTGTCTCATATATGAACCAGTTCAGATCCGAATACATGCTGACATAGGAAGAAACAATTTTGAACATATAGAAGAGGATGAGCAAAATTTAATTAGAGAAACAAAATTAACCCTGAATGAGAAATAGTGATCATTTACAGCTATCTTGGTGTTCCTTATTGCATGAGCAAGGTGAATTCATATGAAACTCAAACCACACGTCATTCTGATATCATCGTAAATATCCCTTTCATTATAGCTCTTCGTAATTGTCCACACCGAGTAGACACTCTCGCATACTGTAGCCCCAGCCTGGGTAAGCCATTACTGGTGTAAGGGTGCTCTCAACATTAACGTCCCCTTATTCTGTGTTTCTTCAACTGAATACAACCACCAAGAACTGTTTCTGAATGCTCCCCGCTATTGTATTCCTGGAAAATGAATGTAACAGTCAAAATAGATTTTTCTTCTAAGAACCCAGGTTTTTATCTGGATTGAAGATCTGGTGTAAGTTTTAACAGTGCCAATAGTCTGAACACCCTGGATTGCATGCCGGCATCACTGCCTTCCGTGACAGAGCAAACCATTTGGTGAGTTTACGTCGATTTCAAGACGAAACTTTTTTTTTTTTCCTGTCAGCCTTGTTAATCTCAGAAGATAGCTTTTAGCAACACCTTCATTTCATTTATTTTTAAAACGTCCTCCCAAATCCTCTTCTCTTCCAAGTATCTTCTTATGAGGTATGGATTGAGTTCTCAGGCTGTCGTTGGTGCAGCTGCCAAATTGACTGAAAGCAAATAAACCAGGAGCGGGAGATGTGACAGTCACCACCCTTATGAGGCTATGTAAGGAGGCTTCATGGCTCTGGGGGGAGTGCCTCTGATTTTTATCTTTTATGGACTGCATGTTTTAACTAATAAGCTTTCTTCGGGGAAATAATTGTTACCTTTCCAAACACATTGTGCATTTTAACTGCATGCAACACAATTTTAAAAAGTATATATAGACTGTGAATATAATGTTTGCTTTTTAATGAATTTATTAAAACTCAACACAAACAATAGTCCCTAAAAGTGATTGTTAGAGGCTGTTTTTTTCTAACAGTGTTGCAACTGCCCAAGTTCTCTTGAAATTCCTTTCAGGACCCACTGTGCAAGATCATGGTAATTCTTTGAGATTCAATATAATTTTTTTTTAAAGATTTTATTTATTTATTTGAGAGACAGAGAAAGTGAGAGAGAGCATGAGAGGAGAGAAGGTTAGAGGAAGAAGCAGACTCCCCATGGAGCTGGGAGCCCGATGTGGGCCTCGATCCCGGAACTCAGGGATCATGACCTGAGCCGAAGGCCGTTGCTCAACCAACTGAGCCACCCAGGCGCCCCTCAATATAATTTTCTTTAAACACATATGTAAAAGGCAAATATAACAACTAATTTTTCGTAGTTATGTATAAATATACATTATATCCAAAAATAAATTATATATATGTATTTGTATATATAATTATATATATATAATTTTAAAGATATGGCCGATGAAATAATAAAGTTCATTTACTTATGGCTCAAATCACAAGCAAAGATAATTCCAAAATTGGAATAGCAAATATGGTTTGAAGAGTGGCGAAACAGCCCGAGTTCCTCAGAGGGACAACTAAAGAAATCAGAAGTGCCTAGTCATTCTTGAGCTCAGTGTTATGTCTGTGAAGATAATGGGCACATATCCAGTCTAGCTGCATGGACATTACTCACTGGAATGTACGGATTCCAATACATTTGTTTTAGATCAACTCCATGCATATTGGGGATTATGAAGTCCAGAGGCAGTCCAGTGTTGTAGCTGGGAATATGAAGTCCAGGATCAGGGAGGCGTGTGACTGTGCCCACATCCACTAATCGCCAGCCTTCTGCCCTTGGGGGTTATTTAACTTCTTTATATTTCACTTTCTTCACATGTAAAATATGAATATTTGCCATGTAGATTATTAAGATAATGTAAAAAATAGCTTAATAAAGTGTGTGGCACAGTAATACATTTCCATTAAAGATGTTATTAGTAGTTATAAAAAATGTTTCTCTCACTTCATCATTCTTTCATATGGTCCAGAAGAAAATCATTTCAACCCATCCAAAAATACAAAACAAACAAGCCAGGGTGGAAAAATCTAACTTAACATTCTAAAGGGATATTTCAATTGCCGTAGACAGGCTCAGTTATAAATATACATCATTAGCAAACAGCCGACACAAAACACTGAAGCACACAGAAAATTCGGTGCCAGATAAAAACTCTCTTTAAGTCATCATTTTAGTCTTTGATGTTTTTTTCATTTGCTTTTTTTATTTGGTTGGATGTTGATGACTTTGGGTTTAATTGGGAGAAGAGACACAAGATAAAGGGGCAGGAGTGGGTTAAAAGAAGCCTTTGAAGAGATTCCAAAAGAGTCACCAAGGGAAGAGTTACTATAGGTACTCTCTTCCAAAATGTTTATTTTTCTTTCTCACAGGTTTCAAATGACTCAGCATTATCAGTAAAACAAGAAGTAAACAAAGGCCTATCTCCGGTTACATCAGCTCCTGGGGCCATCAACAAAATAAACATCAGTCACCCCATGATAAATACAACGATTATCTGTTATTGGACACTCACAGGCCTGGCCTCCCCACCAGTGGCACTAGCTAATGAATCCACTTATTTCTAATACAAATAAACCTGACGGAGGAAGTGCTCGGCCAAGGCTGGGTCCGAAGGTGAGATGGGGAGATGGTTAATAAAAACGCTCAAGGCTAACATTTCCTTTTCGTTTGAAACATGCTTTTCTTGAGAATGACATGATCTTATTGATACGGCTTAGTAAACCTCTTCTGATCTCAGGTTTTAAGGTTCTTTTTGGTGTGTGTTCTTTTTTCTAAGTGGAAAAAAATTTCTGCAGGAAAATAATGCTTAAGTCTATCATGATTCCAGGGCACAGGACTAACTAGGAGGCAACAGTTACTTTGATCTTTAACCACTTGTTACTTAAAAATGGTGACATTAACAAGATATATCTGTGCTATGGAACAGTTTGTCAGGATTTGTAAAAAGGCTTAAGATTGCTCGTACCCTCTGTTTGAGTAATTCTACTTGTAGAAATATAAGTTAAATAATCAGAAATTGATTAAAAATATACCCTGAAGGACATCAGGGAATGCTTATTAATGATTACAAAATGGGATAATCTAAAAGTTTAAGAGTAAATTGATTAAATTATGGCATATCCATATAATGAAATGCTATGTCTTCCTTTTTTGTAAAGAGTTATTTATTTATTTATTTATTTATTTGGGGTCAGGGGGAGGAAGTAGCAGGAGAGAACCTCAAGCTGACCACTTGCTGAGCGGGAGCCTGACTCTGGGCTCCATCTCAGGACCCAAGATCATGGCTTGAGCAGAAATCAAGAGTCGGACTCTCAACCCACTGAGCTACCCAGGTGTCCCTGAAATGTTGTTTTCAAAAGCAGTAGATGATGAGAGAAATTTCCTATAACGTAAGGTTAATTGAAAAGGGAATACATATTGCAATGGAAGTTATTTATATTTTTATACAGTTTTTGACAGTTCTTTTTTATTTTTAAATAAAAATTTGATTTTATTAACACACAAATATATCAACACATTGACAAAATGTTCGCAAGAAAAATAAATACGTGATGCTAACATGGATTCTCTTAGAGGGACGACCATGAAATTGACTTTTTGCTTTATGTTTTCCTGTGCTTTCAATTTTAGTGTGATGATCACATGTCCTGTAAAAGTTTCATAGGGAAACAGTGTGTATGGAAGATCCATACATTTGTGCTGAGGAAATTTTATACTCAAATGGGAACATAATTGTTGAATCCCAAAACAAATAGCATTCCTTAGTTCTTCATTTTCATAATCAGATATTCTTGGTATCTAATCTAAATTCTTCATGATGTAGTCTCACATATTTCCTCTCCCCCTTTGCTGACATAAATTAATAGCAACTAATCACCATCCAATGTTTAAAACCCCATATATTTGAAGACTCTCAGCCTTTTCTCTCTTCCTTAGGCTGAAAAATGACAGTCCCTTTAATCTTTTCCTATTGATCCTCTTTTCTACTCTTTTAATCATTTCTGTATGACTACCCAAAAACAATCCTGTAATTGCAAAATTTGAGAAAATCATGGAAAGAGGATTTGCAATACCAAAATGCTTAATTAAGCCATAAAAGATCCACATTTTCCCTGCATTATTTCCCTTTTTTCCTTTGAAATAATTAAAATTAAATCAAGGCTTTCATATTTCATATTTCTCTTTTAAATAAATAACATCTCAAATTATTTTTCATAAACAGGCTATTGGAAACTATGCTTTTGCTTAAATTAGGAGTATATACATTCTGCTAAACCAATTTACAAATGTCTCAATAGAATAAATATTATCTCATAGAGTGTTTTCAAAAGATATGAATCCTTATGGCATTATTAAATGTAAATTTTGAAAAATAATTCACCATATATATTGAATTCATTAATTCAAACATTCATTAAGAATACCCTTATTGGACACTTATATTATATTGAATGATTATGACTCATAAATATTAACGACATCTGTATTCCTTCTTGTCATCTACTTTCTATCTGTTTAGTTGGGTTTTAATATTTTTTCTATTAATCATCCATATTTACTATATTCTAGGATATCTATGCTACTTCCAACTGTTCTTTACATAAAATTGAGTATTAGCCAGTGGTATAAGATATAGAACACTATGTGACTGAATTTATATTTAAATATACACTATATATAATATACAATATATTATACATAACACATATATTTATATATATGATCATATGCTATATTATTATAGGTGATCACATATATATTTATATATACATATGATATGTATCATATACATATATATTATAGTGTATAAATATATATATATCTATAAATTATTGCTTTTTTAATATACAGAATAAACTGGCAATTGCCAGGAGGAAGGTGTATGGGGGGATGGGTGAAATAGATAAAAGGGATTAAGAAGCACAAACTTCCAGTTATAAAATAAATAAGTCACAAGGATGAAAAATACAATGTAGGGAATATAGTCAATAATATTGTAATAATATTATATGGTGACAGATAGTAACTACACTTACTGTGTTGAACACCAAGTAATTTATGGAATTATTGAATCAAAATCACGTTTTTTTTAGTTTCCCACCATGCCTTATCTTTTCCAAGGGATATTGGGCACCTATCAAGTACTTCTGCCAATCTACTTCTTTTACAACTATCAGTTGGGGTGTTGGACATAGTAATAACAATTGTTTTTTCCAACTCTAATCCAACCAGATACTTTTATTACAGCTCATTTGAATCTTACAGCTGGCCCTTAGATCTCGTCAACCTCATACTTTAGATCCAGGGAAAGGTGACTTTTTACACATGTGCTTACCTTTTTCTCTCTGGTTGTCATTCTACTTGGATATAATTTTCGAACTCAACCTGGTGAAGCAGAGTCCTTGTGCTCCAGATCCCACTTCATCTTCAGGTCAGTTTTGGGGATTAACTTAAGCTGCCAAAGGCACAAAGGTTAATCTAATTTAGGGAAATGGTTCTTTTTTTCTCCCTAACTAAAATTCCAGTCATGCAGTATAATAAAAGGACTCAACAGCAAGGAATGGTGTTGCCATGCGTATAGAAGTGTCTACACAGGCAAATTCTAGGGAATCCCCAGCTGGCTCACAGGGTAAAGAAATGGAAAAGTCTGTTCAGAAATGTTTCCTCAATTAGAACATGCCACAAATACAATTGTCACTCATATATTGAAAAATCCAAAGTCTACTGTATAACACAGGCTATTATTTTGGGTTCTGTACACCCTCTTACCAAGAATTACAGAACTACTACATAAAAGTGAAAATAAGAACTAACATTTTTCCTCCAACATTTTCCTATAACATTTTTCCTATTTTACATTCAACATCATTTGATCCTACATGTCCAACAGCTTACTGCATAGAGATCTTGGGCTTTGAAAACAGATCTTCTTTTCATTTACTTGCTTCTTTAGCTATTGTCAATTACTATTTACTGCACAAGGATTTTTTCCCCAATTGATAATCAATGCATTAGCTTTCAGAACAAGCACAAACCCCTTCAAACATTAGAATGGAAAACACTTGGGAAATATTCCTCATTCTTATTCAAGATATTTGTTCTCAGAATGATCGGAATAGAGACTCTTATTAATTATTTACATTGTGTAATGTGGTTATTAGAAATGCCATTTTTGTTTCCTTTTTAGGTACAGAGTTAGGTGATATGGAATCTTTAAAATTTCAGATTCTTCAAATGTAATATTTTTGTGGGAAATGCCACAAAAAGAAATACCACTGTATTAGATATTATTTCTATATCATATAAAAAATATAGAGCATAAAAGCTAAGAAGTGGTTCTGGCAGGGGCCAGGCAAATTGGAAGAGCATTATTTTACTGAATTTGTTCCATCTTTTTAACATTTTCATGAATTATTTGTGAAAAAGAAAGAAAGTACCTTGCTTTCTCCAATTATTGCACAATCAGCTCTCTATAGATGACCTCCTAGCAAAAATGGAATTTGAATATACTATAGGGAACACTATTTTATGTCACCCTTCTGTGAAATTGGATTCTGAGTATGTTCTTCCATATTTTACATCAATTTGTATATTTAATGTTAGATAATCTCATTCACATTGCACAGGTAGGAATATTCCATTCTATTCATTCTATTCAATCACTACCTGTTGTTACATAAATAACAACACCTTGCATCTATGTAGGGGATATAAAATAAAGAAATGTAAGGAGTGGCTGGGTCATCATACTATTGCGGTGGGTTCCTATTTTGTAGTGCCAAGAGATATTTTCTCATTGGCCTCAAAGTCAATCACAAGCAAAGCAATCATTTCAGGATACAATTAGAGAAAATGCACCTTCCAATATAAGAAAGGATGAAATGGTAGTACCTTGAAATAACTAGTTTTCAACTGGAAGTAGGAATAATCACAGTTCCAGTAAGGAAACTGTGAGAGACTAGAAGTACAGTTCTCTCTCTCTGAGGACCATGTTCTATTTAGAATCCTAAGATGAGAACAGGGGGAAGAAATTATGCTTAGACATTTTTCACTTAACTCTTGGCCCATTTCATTTTCTTTAATCACATTGCTTAGACACACACAACTGTGAAAGATCATGCAACCGTGATCTTTCTAAGATGCCGTTACCTTCTAGGCAAGGTGTTTACTTCTGGTTTTTTGCCTCCTCGATTTCTGGATCCTTTTCTTGAAATCTAATGATTGCTAGTGTGAGCTTAAAGGAAATTGGCTTTGTCTGGTTCCAGAGACAGACTAGGCTCCCTTTTTGAGTCTCTAAAACTTAAATACATTTGGCAAGTTATTGTATTGATTCCTAGAGGGTCCTTTCAAGGTAAGGATTACTAATTCTTATACAGATACACTGAAGAGGACAGAAACAACTATCTATCTATCTATCTATCTGAACACAAGTGTATATATATAATTATGTTCAGTTAGCCAACATATAGTTCATCATTAGTTTTTGATGTAGCGTTCAACCATTCATTAGTTGCATGTAACACCAGTACTCATCTCCACACATGCCCCCCTTAATACCCAAAGCCCAGCTACCCCATCCCCCCACTCCACTCCCTTCTGTAATCCTCAGTTTGGTTTCCAGAGTCCAGAGTCTTTCGTGGTGTGTCCCCCTCTTTGATTTCTTCCCATTCAGTTTTCCCTCCCTTCCCCTGTGGTCCTCCGCTCTATTCTTTATGTTCCACATATGAGTGAAACCATATGATAATTGTCTTTCTCTGCTTGACTTATTTCACTTGGCATAAACCCCTCCAGTTCCATCCATGACGATGCAAATGATAGATTGTCATCCTTTCTGATGGCTGAGTAATATTCCACTGTATACATGCACCACATCTTCCTTTTACTATATTTATTTGGTTGTAGCAGTTGAACAGTAAAACAGAAAGATACTCCTGTCTCCTGAAATTTCAAATTAGCGAATTTCTTTGCTGGTCTAGCAATTTTGTCTTTCCATTTCTTATATAAATGGTACTGTCTCTTTTAAGAAGCAGCATAAAACGTACAGATAGTATAAATGTCACAGCTCAATTAGTTACACCATTTTACAAGAACTAAATCAATTTCATTAGATTATGAGGAAGGAAAAGCAGTCTTACTTTTGCCTGAAATTGTTAAACAACATGCGTTTATAATCTTTGGCCTGTAACTGAAAGAATATAGTTTTAATTTGCATTTAAATAAAGCAAAGCTCCCATTGCAAAGAATTTTCTTTTATTAGTTCCCATAAACAAGATGGCATTAAAGTGCATAGCCTGCTTAAAGTGGGATAGGATGATAAATCAGAGGGATAAACAAGGCAATATCAGGAAGAAAAGGAAAGCCACCCTACATATACTTAAATAGTTAACATTCTGAATTCTTGGATCAATTAAAGAAATGTTCAGCCCTGAGGGATTTCTACTTACCAAAACTATACTTTTAGATGAGACATAATACTGTCCTAATTAATACTTAATTTATTAGTTGTTAATAAACACTTCTTCTCCTATGCTATTTTTATTTTATTTTCATACTAATTAAGTATATGTTAACTATCTAGTCTATAAATATTTTCCTAAATTTTATCCATGTATATTGATCTATGCAACCCAGAAAAGCACCAATGGGAAAAACATGGCAGATGCTATCGGCAATGTTTTAGCCATGAAGCAAGTTGGTGCCTATATCTGGCTTAAGTTCATGCAGCTAGCTCAAGGAAGATTCAGCAACTAGTAGTGCATGTGTAGTGCTATTTCCCATCCACCAAGGGTGACCACTCACCAATTACAGGAAACTTTAATTCATTTGTTTATTCTTTCACTCATATTTATTGTCTACTATTTTTAGGAATAGTTATCTCTTATTTCTGCCACAGATGATCTCCTTTCCATTTGAATTTTTCTAGACTGCTGAGAGAAAGGTTTTGAGAAATTTTTGCTCTTCACATAGCGGTTTAGGCAAACTAACCCCAGATGCCAATAGGAAGTAAATTGACTTAATCAGTGATAATTATTCACTGTTTATGATCAAAAAAATTTCACTATTTTTTTTTTTTGCTGTTGGGCTTTCTACATATTCAGAGTAATACAAATTTAAGACAGGTTTCCATAACCAAAGACTCCCAAAAGGAAGGAGTCACTAAAGAGTGTTCAGAACATATTTTTACATCAAATAAACATCTGCAAAATAAAGATGTCATATTAGCTAGTTTTCCTTCAAATAATGAAAAGTATAGTATACCACTCATTTTTCTAAATTCGGGTACTTAAAAAATTATAATCTGTTAGATTACAGGCTTCATTTCTTGCTTATGCTTATCATTTTTTTCTCTCTCCACCTTTCTTTCTCTCTCTCTCCTTGTTCTCTCCCAGCACACTTTCCCAGGACTTGAATTTTCTAAATGTAATTCTTATAAATTTTCTGAATTTGATGAGTACCACAGGAGGCACCACCAAAAAATCAAAAGCGAAATCAGATTCTAAATTGGTAGTTGTGCAAATGCGTGAGAATGTAATGTTCTTTGTTTATGGTGGAATGTCTGTTAGGCAAATATATTTGATTTTCATGACCAAACAGCCCATCAACGTATCAAGGTTCACACATTTGAGCAAACATATGTCAATGTATACATAGAATAGAGACTATACTTAACTCATTTCATCATCATCTTAGTTTGACAACCTTTTTTTTTTTCCCCAGGCACTGTACAACATACAGGTAATCAGTTATCAGTTAAGTCTTTTTGTCTCAAGGAGGCCACTGTCGGTCAGGCTAAGCACTGAATGAACACACATATCCACAAAAACACAAAGGTTGTGGTATGAAAGGAATCCAGGAATCATCTTTCTCATACCCTTCATATATTCAGAAGGGAACATTAGAGGGCATCTTGCTCCTCTAGAGAGTACTATATGTAATCTGTGCTTTCAATTTCTCCACCTGAGCTTGTTGACCCCTGTGTCTGACCCTATTTGATTGTGACTACCTTGCATCAAGGAGTCTGCTGATGTTCTATTAAGACATCTTTCACTACTAGGAAAAAACCAAACCTACACAGGGCGATATCAGGTAATTACAGTATTGCAGGGCATAAACAAGTACCTTGTGTTGTCCAATTCCCATCTTTCAACTCTGCTTGTTGACTACAGATGACTACCGTGCCTTACCAAAGGTGGTCTTCAATATACAGACTCCTAGAGAATTAGGCACATTGCATGTACTAATATTGATGTTACTACTTTTAAAGATTCCTCTGTATCTAAATGTTAGTTTGTTCATTTAAAAATTCTATTTACTTTCTATAAGTAGCTCCTACAAGTTCCAAAAATAGATTTTTGCCTCCTAAACACACAGATGTCTGTATAGCTTTTAAATCAGTTGCTGAAATTTCAAAACTGGAATACCCATGTATGGGACATTTGACTCAGATTAACAGGAAGAGAATTTTGGCTGAAATACAGTAACACCTATCCTTAAAATGATCCTCAAACCTCATTGATATGAAAAGCAAATATATACTAGTTACCTTGATTAAGGGTGGACCATATCAAAGCAATTTCCTTCTGAGAATTGATTTGGCATTCATTTATATGACTGATGTTTCTCACTAACAAAACCAATATATTAATAAGATCAATTTTTAACTGACCAACGCTCCTAGAAATCCCTACACTTGGAATCTAGGTATTTCTAAGTGTTGAACATTACCATCATCTCTGTTTTTGTCTGGGCAGCAGTTGTCAAAAATAATTGACTTCTCTTGAGTCACCAGGGACAAAGAAGTGCCCTCTTAGAAAATGAGAACAAAGGAGATTGGTAACCACTTGGGTGAACCAAGTAAGTGTCTGTGATGAAATGGGTAAGGAGAGCAGTCAGTGAACAGGGGAAAAGGTGTTTGATTCCTGACCTGGATGACCCTGATGTCAAGAGACCATTAAAGGAACTTCTTCCACCAGAGTTTGCTTGATATCAATTATTCTGGGGGCACCTGGGTGGCTCAGTTGGTTGAAGCCTCTGTCTTCCGCTCAGGTCATGATCTCAGGGTCCTGGGATCGAGCCCCATATGGGGCTCTCTGCTTGGCGGGGAGCCTGCTTTCCTCTCTCTCTCTGCCTGCCCCTCTGCCTACTTGTGATCTCTCTTTCTCTGTCAAATAAATAAATAAAATCTTTAAAGAAAATATCAATTATTCTGATATTTTTTTATTTTTCATGAATTTTCTCTTCTTTCGGTATTAGAGGGTTAAGTGACTTTTCTATGAAAACAGAAGAGATGAACAATTTTAACATGGAGACATTTAAAAGCTTGCTTTAAAAACATATTTTTTATGACTTTTTTTGTAGACTTGGGCATGGTGAGTTTGGGTTTAAAAATAAAGACATTTATGCTGGATTAGTTAAGCCTGATGTTTTTCCTGTTTGTTTACTTATTCTGACCACTTTCCTCACTATAATGTTAGATCTGTGAGAAGAGAATCCCTCTCAGTTCTGTTTCAGGTTAAAATTACAGATTGAACAGCACCTCACTCAGAGGGAGATAGTCAATAAATATTTGTTAAATCGATATGGGTGAATAAATGAATGAATTGCTTAATTAACCTTAATTTTGAAGCATGTCCTCATTTTTTTAAAGATGTTATTTATTTATTTATTTATTTATCTATTTATCTATTTATTTATTTATTTATCCGAGTGAGAGAATGAGAGAGGGAGAGAGAGAGAGAGAGCATGAGGGAGGGAGAGAGGGAGAACCAAACTCCCTGCTGAGCAAGGAGCCTGATGCCAGACTCAATCCTGGGACTCCTGGATCGTGACCTGAACTGAAGGCAGTTGCTTAACCAACTGAGCCACTCAGGCATCCCTGTCCTCATTTTTCAAGTAATGTATTCTGAATTTCTACCCACATAATACAACCCTAATGCACTATTGCAATAATGCCAGATTTCCTTTCTAGAATACACTGTGAATGTTCTGTGTAACATTCTTAATGGTGTATTACAATTAGAATGATAGTGAAAAAAAGTTAAGATGATAAATAAGCGTTTTGGTGGTTAAATAGAGATAGAGATGTGATTTGCATTTTTATGCATCTCAAATGCAAATGCTCTTGCATTTATGAGGCATCAAGAGAAATTAATGCAAAATCATGCAAGAACTTGATTATTTTTTAAAAGATTATCCAGGTAATTGTAAATTAATTGTGCAAATAAAACTATTCCAAATGGTAAAGCTTGCTCTTTATCACAGAGGTGAGCAAAGGCTCTTGTTAGGTTCATCTTCTCTATCCCCTGGGCTCATCTCTCACCTCTCTTCAATTTAGGTGCTTCATAGGGCACAACCTTTTCCTTTTCTTTGATATAGCTTGAGGCATCAGGTCCTGAATCATTCAGAATATCAATTTGGATTTCAGAAAATACATCCACGTATTGTCCAAAGAGCACTTTATAAAGGAAGTTGGAAAATATAATGGGTGAGATACACAGAGACAATGATTCTATCCATGGTTCTAGAGCTAATTACCAAATCAATGGTGGCTGAAATCCAAACACCATCATCACTCTCACTTCCACTTTTTCCACTTCTCCTTAATTGGTTTCTAGGGTGGGAAGAATGACCTCCTGACCAACAGTTCACAATGGGGCAGTGTTTTACAATGATGCAAACTCAGAAGAAAGCCTTGGGTGATCCCCTGATGCCATGGGAACCATCTTTAAGACAGTGAGGGCTAGGATAAAGGAGGTCATTCTCCCAAGTGGTGGCTCAAGGAGAGGCAAAGAGTAGGGCCTAAGTCGGACAAATAGCGATGGACTTCTGAGTTTTGGTGGGCCTGCTTGTCAAGGCAAAAATCCCACTTCTACCACCATGAGGATACACGCTTAGAGCAATGTCCACAATCGCCAAACTGTGGAAAAAGCCAAGATGCCTTTCAACAGACAAATGGATAAAGAAGATATGGTCCATATTTACCATAGAATATTATGCCTCCATCAGAAAGGATGAATACCCAACTTTTGTATCAACATGGATGGGACTGGAAGAGATTATGCAGAGTGAAAAAAGTCAAGCAGAGAGAGTTAATTATTTTACAGTCTCACTTATGTGTGGAGTATAAGGAAAAACATGGAGGGCATTGTGAGAAGGAAAAGAAGGATGAATGGGGGGAATCAGAGGGGGAGATGAACCATGAGAAACTGTGAACTCTGAGCACCAAATTGAAGGTTTTGGAGGGGAGAAGGTGGGGGATTGGGCGAGCCTGGTGGTGGGTATTGAGGAGGGCACGTATTGCATGGAGCACTGGATGTGATTCATGAACAATTAATCTTGGAACACTGAAAAAATAAAATAAACATACTTGGGGAAAAAAAATAAAAGCAACCTGAGGATGCCCTGAAGAAAAAAAAAAGAAAGTATTTTTACTGTTCATTGTCCCTACGTGTCACTTGCATGAAAATAACATATGTGGAGGACTCAATGTCTACACAACACTATCTTTTTCTCTCTACTGCTTAGAAATTGTCTTACCCAGGACTTGAGATGAGCCAGGTTTCCTGACACCGCAACTTTCCTTGGAGATCCCTACAAATTACTATGAAGAAAAGCAAAATTTCTTTAGATACAATTTTCAAACCCTATTCTGATGTTTGGCTTGGTCATTCTTAACCAGATTTCACTTCAGAATATCTGTGTAGGGTGTATAAACATACCCATCCTTGAAGTTTCTGGCTCAGTGATTTTGGGAAAGGAACTAATGGATGGTCACCCATGGTCGAGAAACACTGTTTTAAGATCACACAAAACACCACTAACCATAAATTAATTTCACAGAGATAATGACCAATACTTTAAGAAGAGACCTAGTGAGATAGACAGTATGATAGTGAACAGAATGATTGTTGCATTTACATAATGAACTTATAATAATATTGTTACCCACAATAATCTCTACCCTATATTGAGAACTCACTAAGTATTAAAGACCAAGACTAGTCATAAGCACATAATCTCATTTAAATGTTATTTTGGTGAGAGGAAGGAGTATTGTCCCTATGTCATACAGAAAGAGGTTAAATGACTTGGCTGGGGAAAAATTTTAGCAAGTGAAGAAAATAGATTCAATAGCAAGTTTGCACTTAAGCCTTTACACGCTCCTTTTTTTTTAAACAAAGATTTTTTTTTCTTTTTTTTCTTTTTTAAGGATTTTATTTATTTATTTATTTGGCAGAGAGGGATCACAAGTAGGCAGAAAGGCAGGCAGAGAGAAGGAGAGGGGAAGCAGGCTCCCCGCCGAGCAGAGAGCCCATTGAAGGGCTCAATCCCAGGACCCTGGGATCATGACCTGAGCCAAAGGCAGGGGCTTTAACCCACTGAGCCACCCAGGCACCCCACATGCTCTTTTTTTACACACACATTCTCCCCGTGTCTTTTTTGCTGAGACGAAAAAGATCAGCATAGAACAATGTCATACTAAGGACATACCCAAACCCTGAACATAAGCTCTGGTTAAAAGACAAGTGATACATTAATTGGTAGGTATATGTGCAGGCACCATGTTTTCTCAACTAAAAATTGGGCCACACTTACTGAAAATAGGACAGAACATTTTATTTTATTCTATTCTATTTATTTTATTTTATTTTTATGGAAGAAGAGTCTTCATTATGAAAAAGCAGTTTTATCTAGGGAAGTCACATTTTGGTTTCTTCCTAATAAAATAGCAAAGCAGATTTCTTAAATAAGTCACCGAGGGGGACGCCTGGGTGGCTCAGTTGGTTGAGCTGCTGCCTTCGGCGCAGGTCATGATCCCAGGATCCTGGGATGGAGTCCCACATCGGGCTCCTTGCTCAGCAGGGAGTCTGCTTCTCCCTCCGCCTGTTCTGCCTGCCGCTCTTATCTCTCTCTTATCTCATCTTGCAAAGCTCTGGTTGGGGGAGCAGGGATAGGAGCTGTTCCCTAGAGCCTGGGAACTGGCAACATAGGGAATGATTCCTGAAATATCACACTTCTGGATACATAGCTTGGAGTTCCCCAAGACATTCTTGTGCCTGTGCTTCAGTAAGCAAATGCGACAGCAACAAAGCTGAAGTGTGGGATGAATTCCCAAGTCCTAAAGGGGAATGGAGTGAACAACTACCCTCACTTTTTCCCCTAAGTCACTCTCAGGCTGGGTCAGCTGATCACTGGCAGGACCAGATGTGGCTGGAGTAGGAGAGCAGCATTCACCTGGGCCTTTGTTATCAGTGGTCCAAGGGGATTGCTGAGTCCTGGGGATTCTTCGGGAACTCGTGGGGATGCACGGATCCTGATGTGATGGCATGGGGGTCAGATGTGGCTTGTGTCCTGCAATACAGAGCTCCCGTCTGGCCCCTCACTGTGCTCAAAGCAGAGGAAGTGAGGGACACCATAATCTTCCCTCCAAATGTGGAGCTGAAAGGTGGCTCTAGTTATCTGGGGGCCTGGTATACTCAGTTAATGATGGGGTCAGTGAGGTCCAGGCAGATAAGACTTGCACACTTTCTACTCTGCTGGGTCCATCAGCTCTGTGAACTTTTCCAGAAAAGACTCCTTTCTTGCATGTGTTCATGCATGAAGAAGAAGAGCGAGAAGACGAACCCCAGAAAGGTGCTTGGGAGGAGGGCATTACCTAAAGGCACTGTCTTCAGTCACAAATGAAAGAAACAGTCATGTCCCTATTCTCTTCAGTCACAATGGCCTCAGCCATTCCTTGTGACTTCTGGAGATGCTGAATTCCAGTTCCTATAGGCTCCAGGTCACTGTCATACTCACTGGAGGAGCAAAGGGGCTCTGTCAAGAGTAGGGGCTCTGGAAGGCAGTGGGTATGCACAGGGGCCCATCTGGACAGAGTCAGTGATACTCCCTCATGCACGGGTCCGGGGTTGAGTAGGCAGGGGCAGCCCCAGACAGCGGGGTACTCTTCTGGCTCAGTCTGAGAACAGGGAGCTAGTGCCCTTCTGTGCCCCTCTCCTCCTCCTCTTGGCTCTCACTTGGTTGTCTCTTGGCTCTCACTTGGTGCCACTTTGGCAGAACTCCTGGATTCTCTGAGACATGCCATCCAAGGCATTCTTAGCCGAAGGAGTCACAGCCTGGAGGCCCTGGCTCTGGGGTTTCCAGAAATTTCGAGGGGGTTTCTGCCCAGAGGTTGAGGCTGACTGGTCTCAAGGGGCAGCCTCCCCTAGAAATGGTTCTACAGGGACCCCCGCTGGAGGGACTCCAGATGGCCGACCTCATTCTCCTCCAGCGGTTCCTGGCCCTGGAGAGTCCTCTGGCACATGGAGCCCCCCACTCCCAGCAACCTAGAAGCCATCTGCCTGATCGAGATGCTATTCAGCCCACCAGACCCCAACCCTTAGCACTGTCCAGCCACTCAGTATAGCTGCTCAGTTCCCACCCCACCCAGGACACACTATTTTAAATCAGACAATTATAAATGTTCTAGGGAAAACAGTCGGCAAAAATAAGTACATGACAAGTAGTGCATGGGAGGAAGAGACCCCAGATAGAAGGGAGATAATAGATAAAAAGAACATTCTAAGCAGATGGTCAGTCAGGGTTATGGGAAAGATGGGAAGCAGGTTGACTTAAAATACCTTGGCATCTTACACTCTCTCAGTGTTCTCTAGACAGGCCTAAAAACAGAACAGGATGCATTTTTTTTCTTATAAGTCCTTAAAGTTTTTTTTTTTAGCACTGAATTCTCTGAGAACATTTAATTCAGACACATTGGGTTTATATGGTTTGAAAATCTAAACAAAACAAGGAGTGCTATGCCGAACTTGTATTGCTTTAAAATGAGGTGAAATGCATTTTGCACAAAACAAAGCTGCTGGAAAGCAACATAAAAATTCAATTTTCTGCAAAGTTGTCTGAGGTATGAAGTGATATGGAAAATGGATATCATATAACCTTATTCTGTTTATCAATATATAATTATGAAGTAATTTACAATAATGCAGTTATTGATTTAACGTCACCCATGTGCCTTCAGAGGATATTTATACTTTAGGAATGAAATTTAAGTAAGTTATCGGATGAAAATTGCCACTGAGCCATCCTAATTAGAAAACAGATGCTGATGAGCAGATCATGTTTTATCCTGGCTCTCCCCTGATCCCAATATAGTTACCTTCTTAATAGATGGATGTTGCCGTGCCTTAACAATTGGGAATAGTTCGTGTCAGTTCTATTGAGGTGAGCCTCATGCTTCTGCACGTGGTAAGTAGGAAAACATTCTATATTTCCCCTGAAATCCTCTGATATCTCACAAAATTGAAGAGCAGCAGTGTTAACAGCTGGACTGCTAAGTTGGAAATGATGTAGTAATACGTGTGGGTCTGTCTCATCAGCGGATTCACCACAAACTCAATACTTGTAAAAGAAAAAGCAAAAGTAAAGAAGGAAGGAAGGGAAGAAAGAGAAGAGGAGAAAGCAAAGGAAAAAAGGAGGAAGAAAGAAACAAAGGATTAGGGGAAAGGAGAAACGAAGAAAAGAAAACCTATTTCTATTT
The DNA here is from genome assembly GCA_028533885.1 of Nasua narica. NCBI lineage: Eukaryota > Metazoa > Chordata > Mammalia > Carnivora > Procyonidae > Nasua > Nasua narica. The sequence continues at coordinate 114,551,765 of CM052802.1, read as the reverse complement.
CAAAAAAAGAAAAAACGTGGTCCAACATATGTAATCATATCTCACTTTGAATAATAATAATTAAATAAAGATAATATACAATATTTATTGTTTATAACCAAGGGCAAGGACCTCCCTATTATGCACTAATTTACTTACTCTTTGAGGAAGGTATCATTACCCTTCTTTTGCAAATGAGATGACCAAGACTCAGAGGGATTAAAAGCATAAAGTCAGGATCTGAACCCAAGCAGTCTGACTATAAATTCCATACTTTTAATCACCAAGCATTGGTACCTCAGCATACTTTATGTTTAGTTGGAAACAGAAGTATTAATAAAAATAAAACAAGGGGGCCAAGTTAGAAATTTGAGGGCAAATTACTTCTCGAGTTTGAGGATAGTTGGCAAACAGAACTTGAAATTTACAGCTCAACTGTTGCGTGTCCCTTGTGTCTTCAATATGCAATTATACCACCAGGTATCCAGCAGAAAACAGACATAGTGTTGGACCTGGGGTGTAGAGATATATGCATTGTGAAATAACCAAAATATTTTCTCTTTACAAATTGAGAACAATGATGCATTAGGGATTTAACCTTATGGTCCATGTAACAGATTTTAACAAGCAAGCTAAAATTTACGTTCATAAATGTAATAACTGAAATTAAAACAGTAACTTAAGTGAATCCCTGGAGTGCCAAACCAAGCATTAGTTCCAGGAGTATCAATTCCAGAGTGAAAGTGTCCAGTCAAGCATCGTTCTGAATTTAATTTTGTTATTGCCTTAAAATTATGTCGTCACATTTTTGTTGTACCTGGGAAAGTCAGGTTTATAAGTTCAGATCATATCTGTGGGAGACAAGAATTATGCTCCCAAACATTAAGAATACAACCATAATGGAAGAGGAATAACAGTTGCTCTAATTAATAAATGCATGGGCTTTAAAATAAGATGACTCAGCAGTTCAACTTACTAAATAGGAGACTTTGGACATAATAACACAGCCTTACTAAGCCTCAGTTTATTTAGATGTAAAATGGGATACCATAATAACCCTGTACAAAATTATGTGAGAAACAAATAAGATTTTACATTTGAAAGCAAATTTTCAGGTGCTTGACACTTGTACTGGATATACATTGTGCTTCTTTAATTTTCCCTTAAAGCTTACAGTGAAAGAGCTATAGCTTCTCCTTAAACAATCCTTGATGGCAAATGGCAGCAAAGAAATACATTTTGTTTCATCATTAAAATTGTAGAACGTTATCACTAAAATTATAGAACGTTAAAATTGTAGAACGTTTATCATTAAAATGTGTAGAACATTATGTAGAACAAAATGTTACATGCTATCTAGCATAATTGTACAGCCAATGCAAATGTGAAATCTATATATATATTCTCATCTTCAAAATCATCAAGAGTAGGAATCCACTCCAATTCTTATTGTCCCAGATATTTCCTTAAGATCTCTGTAAGTTTTTCCAAGTTGTGCCCTCTAGCAATAGGTAATAGGCCTATATTATCCTCCATATGAGAGTCTTTCTATAGTTGTGACGATTGCTGTCGGTGTTTCTGGAAAGATTTCAGATTTCAGACACAGACTATCTTCTTTTTTGGGCAGTACATCTTACCTCCAGTATTATTATTATTATCAAAATAGTTTTTTCAGTAGTTATAGGCTGAATTAAATTGAGTTTACTGACCAACTAATAATTTTTAATTTTGTACCAAGTCTGCCCTACACCATGTTTGAGGCAATTTAAAAATCCAAAATAAACAAAATGCAGAGTTCCATATATATCTTGATTATATTGTATCTTATTTTTATGGTTTTTCTTGCCTATGGCAATTTTGATTTTATATTCTATCGTCCATTAAATAATTAAGTCTTTTTTCCTCTGCAAATTCAATATTCATAATCTGGGAGGGTCAATTGTATAGATGATTGTGGCCCTTTAACTTCATAGTCTTGGTTGGAAGTTTCAGTAGAGTTAGGTCATTGTCAGATTTGATTATGGTCATAGGTGACAGTCCAACAATATCTCTAAGTAGTATCATCAGGTGTGAGGAAAAGTTCCTAAGCATCAGAACAGAATGAGAGTTAATACCTCAGGTCAAACTTACATAAGAATCAGAGTCAGGCTAACAAAATCTAGGAAATGTAAGCCAATGAAGAGTAAATTAAAGGGTACTGAGGGATCAATTAATTGTGTTTTCAATCTTGACCCTACAAATTAGGGAAGTGATAGGAGAAAATGCAATCTACCTGAGTCTTATCTACAAGAATGCCAACAGATTTCTCAGGCTGAAGATAAAACAAATAAACAAATTTGTGGGATTTCAGGAGGAGAGGGAAAAAGTAATCATCTTGAAATACATCCCAGGGAAAAGCATCTATCACATCAATAAGTTAAAGGGAATAAAATCACACGATCATACCAACAGATATAAGAAAAGCATTTGACAAAATCCAATATCCATTCATTATAAAACCTTCAGTAAACTAGGAATATATAGGATTTTCCAACTTGGTAAAGAACATCTACAAAACACCTACAGATAATATATAATATCATACTTAATGGTTAGAAACTAGAAGCTTTCTCCCTTAGATCAGGAATAAGAAAAGGATGTTGCCTCTCATCACTCTTATTCAACACTACTTAAGAAGTCTAGCTACCACAATAACACAAGAAAATGAAATAAAAATGTACAGATTGGGAAGAAAGATATAAAACTGTCCATGTTTACACATGACATGGTTTTCTATGGAGAAAATGACAAAGATTCGAGAAAAAAAAAAAACCCTTCTGAAATGAATAAGCAATTTGAGCAAGATTTGCATCATGCAAGGTTAGTCTAACAAGTGGGTCAGTGGATTTTCTAGATACCAACAATGAACAGCTGGGGACTTTGAAATTAAAGGTATAATATCATTTACTTTAGCACTAGAAAAATTAAATATTTTGGAATAAATTTAACAAAATATATACCAGATCTATATGAGGATGAACACAAAATTCTGGCAAAAAATCAAAGATCTCAATAATTACAGAAGTATTTTATGTTCATAGATAAGAAAATCCAATATTAAGATATAAGTCCTCCCAAGTTGATCTATAGATTCAATGCAATCCCCGTAAAAGTTTCATTTAGTTATTTTGGAGGTGTGAACAAATGATTTTAAAGTTTATATAGAAAGAAAAAATGCTCAGAAAAGCCAACACAATTTTAGAGACAAAATCAAAGGAGAGACATTACCTGTCTTTAAAACTCACTGTAAGGTTACAGTAATCAAGCAAACATACAAACAAAACAAAACAAACTACAAAAACAGAAAAACAAATAAATAGAAGAGTGGGAAATCCAGGAATAAGCCCACACAAATATAGTCAACAGATCTTTGATAAAGGAGGAATGGTAAATCAAAGGAGATAAGATAATTTTTTCAATAAATGGTGCTGGAACAACCGGACATCCACATACAAAAATGTAATGATAATATAGACACAAATATTACACCAAAACAGATTAGACACCTAAATGTAAAATGTAATACTAAAATTTCTAGAAGGTGATACAGGACAAAATCTAAGTGACCTTGGAATCATTGATGAAATTTTAGATGCAATACCAAAAGCAGAACATATACAGGAAAAGCTGGTAAGTTGAACTTCTTTAAAATGAAAACCTTATGCTCTACAAATACCAATATTAGGAGAAGGAAAAAATAGGGCAAAGAATTAGAGAAATATTTGTAAAACACATATTTAATAAAGGACTTGTATCCAAAGTATATAAAGAGTTCTTAAAACTTAACAATAAGGAAACAGACCATCCAATTAAAAAATGAGCAAAGATTTGATCAGATGTCTTACCAAAGAAGATATACTTCAATTTAAGCATATAAAAAGATGCTCAACATTATATATCATTCAGGATTTGCAAATTCAAATGATGACATACAACTACGTATCTATCAGAACTTCTAAAGTCCAAAACACGGATAATAAAAAACTGCTACCAAAGATATGGAATAATAAGAACACTCATTCATTGTCAAAAAGGAAAAAATGGTATAGAAACTTCGAGCTAAATACTGTCTTAAAATATAATTCAGTAATTGTGCTATTAGGTAATTACCTAAATGAGTTGAAAACTTAGGTTCAACACAAAGCCTCCACATAAGTGTTCATATAAGCTTTATTCCTAAATGCCAAAAGTTGGAAGACACCAAGATGGCTCTCAATCTTTCAACAGGCTGGTGGATACAACAAACTGTGGTGCATTCATATACTGAAATAGTATTCTGCAATGAAGGGAAATGAGCCATCAAGCCACAGAAAGACATAAAGGAAAATTACTTGTATATTGTTAAGTGAAAGAAGCTAGCCAAAGGCTATATGGTGTATGATGCCACCGACATGACATTTTGGAAAAGGGAAAACTATGGAGACAAGAAAAAGATCAGTCATTGTCAGGGACTCATGCAGAGGGAGGAAAGCAGGAATAAACAGGCGACGTACAGAATTTTTAGACCATGCAACTATTCTGTGTGATACTGTAATGGTGGATACATGATGTTATGCATTGTCAAAACTTACAAAACTGTACAACACAAAGAATAAATCCCAATGTAATCTATGGACAGTAGTTAATAATAATATATCAATATTGGTTCATCAGTTGTAACAAATGGACCACATGAATGTAAAATGCTAACAATAATAGGAGAAATGGTGCCAGGGGTCTACAGGAACTCTCTGTACCATCTGTACAGATTTTTTTTGAAATCTTAGACTATTCTAAACAAAAAATCTATTTCCTAGCCACGGTATAGATGCAACCAATAGAACTTGATTGTGTGCAAGGTGGTCAAGAAAACAGTCTTGAGCCTCTGCCTTCAGCTCAGGTCATGATCTCAGGGTCCTGGGATTGAGCCCCGCACCAGCAGGGAGCCTGCTTCCCCTCTCTCTTTCTGCCTGCGTCTCTGCCTACTTGTGATCTCTTTCTCTCTCTCCGTCAAATAAATAAATAAATAAATAAATAAAATCTTAAAAAAAAACAGTCTTGGGTTTGAATTCAGTTTTGCCCATCACTAGTTGTGTCGCTTTCAGCAAGTTGCTTAATATTTCTGAAACTGTTTCCTTGTTGGTAGACTGAGAATAGCACTATCTTTAGCATAAGGTTATTGTTATATTTATTGTTAAATAAAATAGCACGTGCATATCAGTAACTGTCATATAATAAGTGCATGAAAGTAGCTGCTATTTGGATCCTAAAGGACTTCAGTGATTTTAAAGATAGAACAGTAAAGTTCAGAGGCATAATTTGTGAAGATTATAAAATAATGTCATTTGCAGAGCACTTGCTATGTTGTTAGGGAGTACTGTATTAGGCATTTATGGAAAAAAGCAAAAAGAAAAAAAAATCATGTTTTCTTCCTCCAATTAAGACTGATTTTAAAAAGCAGTGATTTAAAAACAGAAGAATTTTATCTATATTTTTTCCTGTGCTTTCCATGATTTTTCTCATCTTACCCACCACTGCTACAGTTAAGGAAAGAAAGGATGACAGAAATGACTAAGCAAAGAGGTCCCTTAAAAATACTCTTATGGGATCGTTTAAGCACTGGCCCGGAGGAGGACTTCAAGTTGTTTCTTTTCAACTTTACTCATATAGGGGAGGTGTGGGGAGAATTTCATTTCTACACCTACCAGCTGTTCTAAGGCTCTGCCCTACACATTCTGGAATTATATGTATCTTGAGACATGGAAAGAATTGTTTAATAGGGTAATTTAGGATAATGGACTTCACATCTATTTTATGGAATACATGTTGATCATTAAGCCATTCTACAAACCATGACTCATCTGAATAGAAACAGGTCTTGGCAAACTGATCCTTTACATCATAACTATGATAAATACAAATATTAAATATATTCACATATAACCATGTGAATAAATAAGAGATTATTTTACATCAAAAGTCATCCATGTTCATAGGCAAAAAATGTCACTAGGTACTTTATCTCTAGGGCTATATTTGTAGGTAAACTAGATCACTTTGTGATAGCAAATGGGCCTAGCTCATTCTCATCTTTCTGGTTTCTGCTGGAATGTCATGTCTTGGAGAGGGCCCACTTAAACTCAACTTCCCTTTCTCTACTTCCCAGTAGCAGTCCGATATTTTCTGTCACTCTCCTTTACCAGATTCCATAATTAATATTTATTAAAATCTACAGTTACACACTTATTTGCTCATTTCATTGTTTGTTATTGCTTTCTTACATGGATTTTTAAACTCCCTGAGAGAAAGGACCATGTTTATTTTATTCACCAAAGCAACCATATTTCTTTTCATGTTCTCTGATGTGGAGCGGCACTCAAAAGTATCTACTCCTTGATTAATTTAAGGAATAAATGAACTTGCAATTGTGCCATATCCAGTGTTCTCCATGGTAGAGAACAGATACATCTCTAAGCTTAGGGATCAAACAACTCAAATTATTAACTTCCCACTTATTCTAAGAAGCTGGTAGTCATTTCCTCTGCCTTCAACTAATCTGGCCATTTTTTTTTCAATTCGCAAGTTACTATTGGCTAGAACACAATGAAGATCAAAATAAAGTCATCTTCTCACATTATTAGGGAAAAGAAAACGTGGATATAAATATAAACTCAAAAAATATTGACAATTCAAGATATCCTTTCCCTGGAATATTTCAGTAATCAAATCTATAATAAAATGAAGCTAAGATTACTATCCATTAGGATCCATTTAGCCAACAGATGCTGTGGCACAGATAAGTTAGTATAATAAAACATAATACAGCTTGATGTAAAGGTTAGAGTGGTTGATATATGAATGTGACAAGACACCATTATTGGAAATTGAGTTTCTTAAAATTAAAACAAAAAGGTTTGGGATATTAGTAATATTTGTAGTCAATAGTAAGCAGATAAAAGTTTCATAATGACATATTAGTCAAGAATTTTCTTTTTCTAAATGACCAATGCATCATGTAGTAAAAAAGTATTTTTTATGATTAACTGTCATCAGAACATTTTATCTGAAATCATTTGCTATTATTTAATATAGAAACCCCTCTGATACTACAAGAGAAACCTGACAATGGTGGAGAGCTTTGAAAGATTATTTTTAATATTTGGCATAATAGTCTGTAATGGTTGCTATAGCTCTGATAACTCAAAAATGGAATAAAAAAGCAAAAGTAAAGTTGAATCCTGTCATTTTGCCTTAATAACAATTAACATTTATGGAGTTCTTTTTATCTGTGATTTAGTTTATCTTTCAAAATTTTCCCAGTTGTTTTTCAGGTCACTGAAATGCCATAGTTATTATTTTGGATGAGCATATCCTAACTTGTGTTAAAATAAAAACTCCTGAGATAATGACAACACTTTTGGCTTTAGCGCTGCACCAAGAAATGGATTTGTGGAAAGGAAAGGCATGGAGAAGGAACACAAGAAGCAGTGTGATTGGTAGGAAACTCTAAGCATGGCTCAAAGGTAGAAATCAGTGTGTTCTTGTCATGGATACTAAGGAAATAGGAGTAAATGAATTGACAATAACAGTATGGAATGAACTCGGAGAAAGATAAAAAAAAATCACTGATAACTAGAGTTATAATAA
>CM052802.1:114527542-114543621 GCA_028533885.1 Nasua narica | reverse complement strand
AGTGAAACTCCTTCAGAAATGCAGGTAACTGAAGACATTCTCAGATGAAAGGAAACAAATGGAATTTGTCACCAGCAGATCAACTCTTAATGAATAGCTAGAGGAAGCCCTCAAAAGAGAAAGGAGATAATAACAGAAGACTGAAGCCTACAGAAAAGACAGAAGAACAACAGGATGAGTGAAAATAAGGGTGAACATAATAGCCTAGTCTTCACCTCATGAGTTTCTTAAACTTAGTTTTTGTTCAAAACAAAAATTATAATGCCATAGGATGCTCAGTGTATGTGGAGGAAATATTTAGGATGATAATATATAAAAAGTGACAAGGACAAAGGGTCATCAATGAAAGTAAATTTTCTACAGTTTCTTCAAAGTGGCAAAACTTTGACACTAGTAGTCTAAATTATATGTACATATTGTGATATCTAAAGCAAGCAGCTATGGTAAGAAAACTCTACAAAGAGGGGTGCCTTGGTGCCTCAGTCAATGAAGTATCTGACTCTTGATTTCAGCTCAGGTCATGATCTCAGAGTTATAAGATCGAGCCCTGTGTTGAGCATTGTGCTGGGTGCAGAGCTTGCTTAAGACTCTCTCTTCCTCTCCCTGTCCCTGCCCAACATAGGCATGCTCTCTCTCTCTCTCTCTCTCTCTCTCTCAAAGAAAAAGTTCTACAAAGAGATATGCTCAAGTCATTATAATTAAATAAAAATCCTACGAAAAAAATCAAGTAAGATAGCAAGAAAAAAGAAATGAAGGAAAAAATAGAACAGGCAGAAAAAAATCTAAAAGAGCAAACTTTACCTCTATAATATCAATAATAACTTAAGTATGCATGATATAAAAAAGACAGGCATATTGTGGAGTAAAAAGGAAAAACAAAAAAATGTGGCCTATTTGCTGAACTCACTCCAAACTTAACTACATAGGTAGATTGAAAGTAAATGAAGAGAAAAAGAAACATCATGCAAACATTAATTTTAAGAAATGTCGGGAGTGGCTATATTAATATCAGGCAAGGTAGATTTCAGAGCAAAAAAAAACTAATAGGGACAAACTGGAACATTGCATATTCATAAAAGGATCAGTGCACCAAGAAGATAATGGTGGTCCTAAAAGTGTATGCATCAGATGCAACAGATCTTCAAGTTACATGATGCAAAAATCTAGAGAACTTAAAAGAGAAATAGATAAACCTAAAGTTAGAGTTGGAACCTCAACCTCTTATTTTTAGCAATTGGTAGAACTACTAGTCAAAAATTATCAAAGACAAAAAAATGAATAACACCATCAGCCAGCAGAATCAAAACCCACATTTATGAAACACATGATCTAACAAAACCAGAATACATGTTAGATTCACCAATACAAATCCTACCCTGGGTCATCAAATAAACCGTAATTATAAAGAGATTGAAGTCATACAGAAGATATCCTTAACCATTGTGGAATCAAATCAGAATCAATAGTAGGAAGATAGTAGAAAATTCTTCTAACACATTGAAATTAAATAGCACATAAATAAATAATACATGGGTCAAAGATGAAATCCAAAGAAAAGTATAAAATACATATAACTAGGGGTGCCTACATGGCTTAGTCGTTAAGTGTCTGCTTTCAGCTGAGGTCATGATCGCAGGGTCCTGGGATTGAGCCCTGCATTGGGCTCCTTGCTCAGCGGGAAGCCTGCTTCTCCCTCTCCTACTCCTCCTGTTTGTGTTCCCTCTCTCACTGTCTCTCTCTGTGTTAAATAAATAAATAAAATCTTTTTAAAAATAAAAAATAAAATAAGATACATATAACTACAGGAAAATTGAATTTTACTGGAATCTGTGGGGTGCAACTACACCGCTGAAAGGAAAACAGCGTTGAGTGCTTTCATTAAGAAAGAAGATCTCAGGGGCGCCTGGGTGGCACCAGTCAGTTGAGCATCCGACTCATGGTTTTGGCTCAGCTCATGATATCAGGGTTGTGGGATTTCGACCTATGTTGGGCTCCATGCCCAGTACACAGTCTGTTTGAGTTTCTCTTTCCCTCTGCCTCTCCCACTTGTGCACACACACTCTCTCTCTCTCCCTAAATAAATAAGTAAATCTTTATTAAAAAAAAGAAAAGAAAAGAAATATCTCAAATAAATATCCCAAGTTCCTACCTCAAGAAACAAGAAAAGGAAGAATTAAGCAAGTAGAAGAACAGAAATAATAAAAATTAGAGCATAAATAAATGGAAATAAAACAGGAAAATAATTACTAATAAAATGAAAAGCTTGTTCTTCAAAAATTTGATAAACCTCTAGGAATTGATAAAAATAACTTGATAAAATTTTGCCAATAAATTGATAAAAAGAAAGAAGACTCAAATCCCCAATGTAGAGATAGAATGCAGGGGATATCATAACGAATCCTACAGCCATTACAAAGGTAAGAAGAGAATACCACAAACAAACGTATTGTCAAAAATTGGACAGCTTTGAAGAAGCTTAAAAAAAACTCAGCCAAGATGAAAGAGACAACAACTACAGAAACAGAGTTCTGTAGTTCTAAAACTCTACAGAAGTTGAATTTGTAATTAAAAATCCCTCATAGAAAAAAAAATTACGGGTCCACATGGTTTCACTGAAGATTTTCTAGAACAATTCAAAGAAGAATTAATACCAATTTTAGACAATCAATTACATAAAATAAAAGAAGAGGGAATACTTCCTAAGTCACATTATGAAGTTGATATTATCAATACCAAAACCAGACAAAAACAGCAAAGTCAGCAAGCAGGAAGGAAAGAAAGGGAAGGAGGAAGAGAGGGAGGGGGGAAGGGAAAAGAACCTCAGCCTAAAACTTACATGTTATACAAGACTCAAGTTATAAACTTAAATATAAAATGTTGAAATATATAACTTTTAGGGAAAAAAATGGAAAGAACTCCTTAGTACCTTGGACTAGGCAGAGTATTTTCCCTTCATACCAAAACACAACCTTCTACAAAGAAAAATTGATAATTTGGATTTTGTCAAATTTACAAACTTGTGCTCTGCTAAACACCTTGTTAAGAGAAAGAAAAGGCGAATTATAACATAAGGATCAGTATACACCTAATTGGAACAGCTCACATTAAAAATTGTGGTCACACCAACTGCTGGTAAGTGCTCAGAGAAACTAGATCACTCACACATAGCTGGTGGGATAGTAGTCACTTTAAAAAATCATTTGGCAGTTTTTCTTTAAAACTATGAATGGCCTTAGCATGCAACTAGCAACTGCCACTCTTGGACTTTCATCCCAGAGAAACAAACAGTTCCACACAGGAACTTGTACACGGATGTTTCTAGCAGTTTTATTTGCAACATCCCCACACTGGGAACCATGCAGGACTTTAATGATGGTTAGATCAATTGTGGCACATCCATACTATGGAATAGTAAGGATTTGCTTAGTGTAAATTCCACAGTGATATTTCCGGTTATTTATTTGAAAAGTTTACCAATTTTCATAACTCAATTTGAAACCAATAGAGCTGACCGCCCTGCTCTTCTTTTCCCACTTACTTCCTGAAATATTATAAATTCAGTAAAATTGTATTCTCTTGTCGGCTAATTCAATATCTGACTAGAAGTTTATCCAAGATCCAAGAGATACTGTTATAAAGCATGGGTGGATACTGTCATCTGGCTGGAAAGATCAGGCATCAGGACTCCAATGTGATAAATTAACCTAGAAATTATAATTTTCTATTAGAACAGACACACAAACACACATTTTAAGTATTGACTTAAAATCACTCTGCCTAGATCTGAATTCTTTGACTTAATCAAATCTAAAATTTGCCAAGATCAGTTGGACAGACAAATATCAAAAATGTTCTAGTTTGGTATTTCAATATCTACTCCTATCCTTGTTTTTTGTTCGGAAGTAGAGAGAAAACTCAGCATACTATATCAGCATCATTACATGATCAAAGCAAAACCATTCATAGGTGTAGTGGATATGGTTCAAAGGACCCCGGTACTCTCAAAATCCTTCTTCTCTCACCAAAACATCATAGTCCACCTCATATTCTCATGGTGTTTTTTTCTTCTTTTGAGTTAAATCACAGTGAGTGCTAATTTAAAGTGTATACAGATTATTTAGAAAGGCCCAAATGATACGGTAAAAATATTACTCACCCAAACAGTTCTAGCCTTAATTCTGTCACAATTGGGTTATGTGAATTTGGAAAAACACCTTCGCTCACAATTCCCTTTGTGACAATGAAAAGGACCAAGTTAAAGGTTTGTGGGCTATTTTGTTGGCCAAAGAATATTTTGTTCCACTAAAATCTTACAAGGGAGGCCAGAGCTTATATAAATGAGTTAGAAATGAGGTGCCATAGAGGCAGTGGGCCTGGAGGCTCACCCTCCACCGGCCCCTACAACAGCTCCCATGGCTCCTCCCTTTAAAGACCTCTTGGGTGTGGTGCATGAAAAATTAATATTGTAACACTGAAAAAATAAAAGTATTAAAAAAAAGAATAAAGGAAGAAACACACATACACACACCAAAGAAAGACCTCTGGATCAGATGATCTCTAAGAATCCTTCACAGTTTCAAATTCTACTGTGACTATTTAGAGAAGGGATACAAAATAAATGATTTTAGAGGAAATGCCTGTGATTTTAAAGTATTAGAGTAGAGCCAGAGTCCTAGCTGCTACAGGAGATGAGAAGAAGGAACTGAAGAGGTGTGGACCATCTCGGGCTTGCTCCACCGTGTTCTGGGCCCATCTTTTGCTGGGGTTACATGGCATCACCCATGGAGAGTGGCTTACATGCTAGCACCGCCTAAGAGAGCACCTTGAGGAGCATGTCTTGGTTGGTCAGAAGAAAGACTACACACAGAGAGAGAAGGCAGTTGCCAGGGATTGCCTTCCTCCATGTCTATACTCCATGGAAAATCCCTCCAAGATGGAGATTACAGAGGTAATAGGAAAAGCACTGAATGGTAAAGAGCCAAAAAACAAAACAAAACAAACAAAACAAAACAAAATGTTGCTAGAACCATCACCTAAATATTACCAGATGTGCTGGGGCAGAGAGCAGTGGGCAAGCCTGTTCTTCATCAGACTTATAACAATAATGGTGCTGGTCACAAGAAGACTACTGAATCATTCCAAACCAGGAGGCTTTGGGCCATGTAGAGGATAATGTTGACTAGTAACACAAGCTGGTATTTAAAGCTGGAGATAATTTTGGCAATTTCATTTAATTTAGATCAAAAATGAAGTAAGATTTATTATGTAGAAGATACAACTCATTTTACTAATAGTAGAGGACGAGAGTCATACACACCTGTATTCACCTGGGTGAATAACTATTCAGTTCTTTTGAGAGAACATTCTTATTGGATGAAAAGTTCGTTACAAAAAAGATGAAAGACAAGATTTATGGGCAAATTCTTATTATTTAGGAGATGAAGGACTAAAGATCAATGACAACACATATTTTGTGACAAGAATGGTCATGCTTTTAAACTTTATTGGTAAGAGTAAATACACATTTGACTGTATAATTATTTCAAATTCAAAAACTGTCTTCATATATTGGATTTTAAAAGCTGACAATTTTCAAAATGTGTTTGATGGAAGGTTTAGAAGTCCAAAATCTTTTGATGTTGATGGTTATCTCACTGCAGAAAATTTTCATTCTCACTATTGGTATTAGATGACCAAGGAATCAAAAAAAAAAAGAGTCCTGGTATAATTGGCACAGTGAAAATTAAAGCAAAGAGTATGAGACACATGATATTTATATAGATGAATCATGGAAATGATCTCTGACCAACAACCTTTTTTTTTTTTTTTGACAAACAACCTTTTTAAAGAAGAATGATATTCCCATGTCATAAAAATAAGATTCATTTTGTAAAAGATAATTTTTGTAATGTCTCCAAATCTTGACCCTGTGAAATCTTCTATTCTGGTCATTTTTCTGTCAAGATAATTTTTCATTTAAAATTCCAGACTGAGTGAGAGAAAAACAATGGAGCAATTTCTTAGGGTGAGGTTTGGTCACATTAAACAAAAAATCAAACAAATGAAAGGAAGAGAAAGAAAGAGAGGAAGGAAGGAAGGAAGGAAAGAAGGAAGGAAGGAAGGAAAGAAGGAAGGAAGGAAGGAAAAGGAAGGGTAGGAGGGAGGGAGGGAGAGAGGGAGGGAGATAGGATAGATAGGAGGGAGGGAGGGAGTAGGGTGGGTAAGAGGAGGGTAGGAGGGAGGGAGGAGTTCTTTCCTTTCTCCTGGAAAGGAAATGTGCCAATAGACAGCATAGGACTGGTCTGGGAACACTGAAGCCTACAAAACAAACTTTTCATCTCTGCCGTCTTCGGTATGAAGCTTCCCCTTCTTGGTCTGACATGTTTTCTTGGAGCTCTGTTGTCACACCTTTAACTATGCCCTCAAGAAGAGAACAAAGAGCTCAAAGGATGTGTCTTCCCACCTTTACAGAGGCTTTCTGAACTTGCACACAATGTATCATTTTGCATGTCATTCACCAAAATGTAATGAATGACATGAACACAACCTAGCAGTGAGACAGCCTAAAAGATGTCATTCTTCTGGGAAGGAAAAAAAAAATGAGGACTCTCTTACTAGGCAAATCAGAAAGTAGATGTCAGTGTAGTTACTGGTAGTCTTACCAAACAAGTAATTGAAAGGCTTTATTTTAAATTTTATTTCAGAGATGACAGTAATCGTATTTTGATGATCTTTATACATACAGAACCTATTCTCCAGGTCTTCATCAATTCTAGATTTAAATAGTTCTCATTGCTGCCTGTGATCTCTCTTTTTTTTTCTTTTCTTTTTTTTAATTAACATATGATGTATTATTTGTTTCGGGGGTACAGGTTTGTGATTCATCAGCCCTACACAATTTACAGCACTCACCATAGCTCATACCCTCCCCAATGTCCTATGATCTTTTTATTCTAATACACTCACTCTCAGGTTCTTTAGATCCTGACCTATCCCTAGAATGGATGGATCGGATCTTTAAACCAGATATGCAATCTTTTCTGAGTGCTCCCTTGTAGAAAAATTTTGGTTTTTCCTACAAATGACCTACCGACTAAGTACATCACTCTTTTCCTCCGCTGCTTGGAAAGCAGTCTTCATTTCCTGCTGCTTTTTGGCTCTCTGGAGAAGTCTACAGTTTTTCATACTTTGGGCTGTGGTTCTCAACCCTGGCTGCACAGTCAAATCACTGAGGGGGAATTTTTTTCAAATGGAAATGCCTAGGCTCCGTCCCAGAATAATTAAATCAGAATCTCTAAGGATGGAGCCCAAACACTGGTATTTTTTAAAACCTCACCCAGTGATTTTAATGCCTAGCCAGTGCCAAGAACCACTGTTTAAGAAATAAGCTCTTTTTTCTTTCCTGGATGTTTGCAGAGGTTTTTTCCTTCTCCTTAGTATTTTTTTTTTTTAAATTGAGGTATAAATGAAATACAACATTATATTAGTTTCAGGTGTGCAACACAATGATTTGATACTTGTAAAAATTGCAAAACTTCTCCAATCACAAGAATAAGTTAACACCCATTGCCATACAAAATTACATTTTTTTGCTTCTCCTGAGACCTTTTAAGGTTTACTCTCTTAGCAACTTTCGAATACTCAATATGGTATGACTAACTATAGTCACCATGCTGTACATCACATCCTTAGGACTTATTTATTTTACACTGGAAGTTTGTACCTTTTGGCCCTCTTTGCTCTTTACCCTAGACGCAACCCTTGCCACATAAGCAAGATCATACAATATTGTCTTTCTCTGACTTTTTCACTTACCATAACACCTTCGAGTTTCATCCATGTTGTCACAAATGGCAAGATTTCATTCTTGTTTATGGCTGAATAATATTCACACACACACACACGCGCGCACGCGCGCCCTACATTTTCTTATCCATTCATCCATTTATGGGATAGATATCTAGGTTGCCTGCACATCTTGACTATTGTAAATCATGCTACAATGTATATAGGGGCGCACATATCTTTTGAACTAGTGTTTTCATTTTCTTTGGATAAATACCCGGTAGTACAATGGCTGGATCATACAGGTAGTTCTATTTTTCATTTTTTGAGGAAACACCATACTGTTTTCCGATGTGACTGCCCTAATTTACATTTACACCAACAGTGCACAAGGGTTCTTGCTCGCTAGCACCTGTTGTGTGTTGTCTTTTTGCTAATAGCCACTTCCAACAGATGTGAAGTGATTTCATTGTTTTGATTTGCAGTTGCCTGATGACCTTTTAATGCACCTGTTGGCCATCCATATGTCTTCTTCAGAAAAATGTCTATTGAGAGCCTCTACCCATTTTTAATCAGATTATTTATTTTCTACTGAGTTGTATGGACTCCAGATTTATTTTGGATATTAACTCCCTCTCACATATATGATTTACAACTATTTTCTCCCATTAGGTAGAATGCCTTTTTATTTTGTTGATGGTTTCCCTTGCTGTCCAGAAGCTTTTTAGTTTGATGTAGTCTCACTTGTTTATTTTTGCTTTTATTCCCTTTGCTTTTGGTGTCATATAAAAAAATACAGCAAATACAGAAAAAATACAGAAAAAAATACAGAAAAAATACAGAAAAATACAGATTGCCAAGACCAATCTCAAGAAGCTTACTTACCACCTCTATTTTTTTGTAGGAGTTTTAAAGTTTTAGGTCTTATATTCTATTCCATTTTAGTATTATATTCCACGTCTTCAATTCATTTTGAGTTAATTTTTGTGTATGGTATTAAGATAACAGTTTAGTTTTATTCTTTTGCATATGACTGTCCAGTTTTCTCAACATCACTTATTTTTAAAAAATGTCTTTTCCTCATTGTATATTCTTAGCTTTTTTGTCAGAAATTAATTGATCATGGATTTATTTCTGAGGTCTCTATTCTATTTCATTGATCTCTATGTCAAAACAATACCATACTGCTTTGATATTTGCTTTTGCCACATTTGTTTTTGGGTAATTCTTAATGATTTATTTTGTAAATGTAAAATAAAATGAACACATTTTATTTACCCTTGCTTTAATAGCAGTGATTTAGAGAATAAATAAAATTATGTGTGTATCACCTAAGTTAGCTTTAGGGTTTATTTGCTTATTTGTTGAGGCTAGTAAAGACTTATAGTTGGTGGTAATAATGCAAGCTGATACTAATTTTGAACTGTGCAAGATTTGTATTTAAGGTTTAGGAACGTTAAGTGGGCAAAGATATTGTTCTCATAAGTTTTCATATCTGTCTATAAATTAGTAATAAATAATAAAAAGGTATTTTCCAAATAAAAGGTAAACATTGCTACATCGCTCAAATTCCTTGTGACTATCACATTTATTAACTTACTGAATGGTATTACAGAACCTATATTCTCACACTTTAGATAGCTTAAGTATTTCTCTTACTACCCTTCTTTTGAAATGTAATATATCATAAATCACAGAAATATGATAGCAGATTAAGATCCTTTCTCTCTACAATTGAACTGTGTATATTTTTAAATTGCAGGTTAATATTTTTTCTTTATTTTTAACACAAAAGAAATTTAGCACAAATTTACGGTAGAGATTATTGTTATAGAAATTTAAAAACAAAATATATAAATGATTCCAATGGAAAGAAATTTTTTATCTCATCTAGACTGATTCCTTAAGGAGCTTCTATTCATTCAATTCTTTGTGAACTCAGACCTGTGGTGTTTATCTTTTATTTTCTAATTTGTATTCATTTATTTACCTTTTTAGTAAATCAAAAACATGAGTTAATTCTTCCAATTTTCTCATGGCCTCAATTGAACCAATATTATAGATATTGTCTGTAAAAAGCTAATGTAATAATGCAGTAAACAATACACAAAAATAATATATTTTCATAATATTCAAAACTTTCTTCAGCTGTGAAGCATTATTATAGATCCTATCCAAAACATTCAAAGTGACTTTCATACCAAAATAATATTTTAAATAATATTTGAATAAAATAATATTCAAAGCGATTTTCGTACTAAAATAATACGGAATGCAATTATTAAAATATCAAATACAGAAAAGTATAATGAAAACGAAAATCCCTTAGCCCTTCATCTATATATTATATAGGCGCTATACATGTTAACTCATTACTATTACTGGTGACCCTTCTTTTGTACTAGTAACGTTTATTAATTTTCTGAGCTTTGCTCATTTATTTGGGTTTTGCAATATAATTTTAAAAGAATTTTAGTAATAGTAATAATTTCTAGATACTCTTGTGTTAATTACCATTTTATCACTGCAGACTTCTTGTTGCCTCTCTGCCCCTGCCCACTAGGTTGGACCTGCTGATAAGTTAGCAACTTCGAAATGCAGCTTTCAACTAAGAACTGGCAGGAGTGGGTATATAACTCCTCACCTCTCAGGTGAAATAATTCTCAAGTGTTTTGCCTTGGTGTCCAGACTCTCCCCTCCAAATAACCCTCAGTCTCCTACCACACCCTTCATTGAACGTGTTCCCTCTCCGGCATCGCTCCTCACCCACACGTGCCAATGCTTCCTGCGGTTCTCATAGCAATTACTTGCACTCCAGGCCTTGGCTCAGAGTCCGTTTCAGAGGGAATCCAAATGAAGACAAAATTCTAAAACCAAAATGGAATACATTACCATGCTATAATCAATCGCGATCAATTTAAAGATTTGGTAAGTTTACATTAATCTGTGAAATTACAAATTTAGGACTACTTAGTAATATTACTTGATGTGGAATTTCAATCAAATACTTAGGTTTAACAAAGCCCTCTCACAAATTATGTAGTAAAATGCCAATATGAACACGGCCAGGTTCGAAGGAGGCACACCAGCCATCCATGGCAGAGGATAAACAACAACTCTCGAAGTCCAGTCTCCTTCCCACGTGTGGAAGAGTGAGCATGCGCATTGTGCTTTATGACTTCCCAGAAGGTCGTGGAGTTAAAGAATATGCAAAGCAGTTACCATAGGAAGAATTTATAATTCTGTGAAGTTTTATGACTGCTTTCCCCAAAATGAATTCCCGAAGGTTATAAAAAAGGTGAAGACAAATGGTTCAAAAGATTATTCACTTCTGTGATGTGTGTTCCTTTAGTATTTGTCACTAAGCATTAATTTATTTAATTATTAAGTTTGTCTGGATTTCTTTCAGATTAATTTGCTTCTTCCTCTTAAAAACCCCTTCCTCCCCCATTCCAAATGGACCAGTAAGCGATCATTTCCTAAGGTCACACATGAGCCTTTTTAAAAACTCTAAAAATTTATCACTACCTAAACTTCATCAGTTCAAGAAAAAGTTTATTTTAATAAAAGATAATAAAAGGACAGAATTTTAAGTGAGTTTCCAGTTTGAACAAAACCATTTTTAGGTGTTATTGTTTCTATCTTTTTTTTAGAACTTTAGATCACTTAGATCAAACATCATAAATAACTTGTTTCATACTTAAGATTTTCTTAGTAGTAAATATAATTTTACTAAATTATGTAAAAAATCTTGAAACCTGAAAAATAAGTTTTTTTATTGTTTTTTATTTGGTCCTGGAGTAGGGATCAGAGATGATCAGGAGGATAAAGTTAGCTGGCTATCTTCCATGAAGACCACCCCACCAATGCTAACATCTGGATTAGATGCTGCATTTTCTGGGTTCCTTTTTTCTGCCTCCTTCCCCCTGATCAGTTTTGTATTAGACCTTTATGTTTTCATTATAACCTGGCAGCAAGAGCTCCCTTAAATAGAAAGACTGAATGAAGGCAATTTTTTCCATTAACAATATATTTCCCTTTGGGGTCTCTGGCGCATTATTGTTCTTCTTTTTTAGAAGGAGCAAAAACCCCAAGAAAACTGTCTTCAGTTGTGAAGCATTATTATAGATCCTATCCAAAGCCTTGGTTTTTGTTTTCCTCCTATGAAAACATCCTAAAATATTCCTGTAAATGAATACAATTCAGAGCAAACATCTATACATTTTTGAGCAAGTGTTGTGCTAAAAACACACCTTTTTTTTTTTTTAAAGAGCATATTTTCCTGAGCAGTCAATATGAAAAATCTGGAAGAACTGAAGTTTCAAAGTAAGGTAAAGTATTATTTAAACACATTTTTTGGAAAGATTGCATCCTTTCTTGGAAACCACAAAGTATTATATATAATAGCCCAGGTGTATCTATTTTATTAGGTTTGCTTGATTGTGATCTGTAATGCTTTAAAAAATGTATACACACGCACACACACATATATTATATACACATATAAATAGATTCATGTCCTAAGACTATATATATTATGATATATGCAAAATAGTATATTACTAGTAACATATGCTAATGTAATAATACATAGTATAAAACATAATAGTCTGAAAACATTAATCTATTTCACAACTCCATAATTTACATTTTAATACTCTTGTCCATACAACAGTGGAACTTAATCTGTTCTTCCACTTATTTTCTCAAATATTTCAACCTCTTATTCTAATGCCTTTTGGGAAGAGATGCAGGAGCTACAAATGAAAGATGGGAGCCATCTTCAATGGATAATAAAATCCACAAGATTATTCCAAATGAGTTCTTCATTTCGCCCTCAAAATAATCCTGATGGGTTGATGGAATTGTTCTTGTATCAGTTGTGATCCTTTCAAGCAAAAGTAATATAGATGCACCTAAACTGTCCTATAAACAGTATACAATTGTATTGGCTCACATAACTGCACAAATTAGGTGTAAGATCCTGCGGAGATTTGATTTAGGCTCTCGAATTTTTTCTCTATCATCCATTCGGGTTTAATCTTCATTAATTTTCAGCTCTGTCTTCTGGCTGTCTTCATTCAAAGGTCACAGATGGCTAGGGTAGCCACCTGGAACAATGTGCTTCTAGACTTACGTACAAGTGGAGAGAGGCTCCTGGTGACTTTCTCTGAAAAACTGCAACAACTGTCTCAGAAGTCTCCAAAAAAGGTTTTATTTTATCACATTGACAAGAATGAGATCACGTACCCATTTGCTGAAAAAATCCCCAGCAAAAAGGGACAGGATAACTCCTAGGGCAACCAAATCCTCCCTTCACCTTACAGCAATTTCCCAAACTGCTCTACTGCTAAGCCATAGGGCAAAGATATGGGGAATTGTGTGCTGCGTCCACAGTGTTCATTGCAAATCTTACTCCGCAGAAGAAAGACAGTGACTCTGAATTTTGACGTATTTTGCGCATGGTCACAGAGTAAGAAAACTGTGGAGACTGGGTCGCCATCCAGTGTTCTCATGAGTACGTTAGGCTTTCCATTGTATCGTGGGAAAATAGGCTACCACATTTCGTGTTGTGTTGTTTTTTCTTTTTTTTAAATCCAGTAATGCAGAGGCGACTGGGTGGCTTACTGTTGGTTAAGCATCTGACCTTGTTTGGCCCAGGGCCTTGACCTCAGTGTCCTGGGATCAGGGCGGGTCTAGCCCTGTGTGGGGCTCCACCCTCACTGGGGAGTCCGCGTCTCCCTCTCCCTCTTCCTTTGCCCCTTCCCCCTCTCCTGTATGCATGAGCTCTCTCTCTTACTCTCTCTTCTCTCTCTGTCTTTCTCTCTTTCAGATAAGTAAATTAAATCTTTAAAAAAAAATGGATCCAGTAAATTCAGTTATACAGTTAATGTATGGAACATGAAAGATAGCAATATTTCAAACCAATGTTATATACCAGAATAGAAACCACAGTTTCTATTGGAAAGTAAAATATGGATAGGAAAATAATCTCTCAAAACACTGCAAGCTTGAATGGTCTTTTTCATTACCCGAAAATGCTAGTGTGAGCTTTCTATGGACACTACTAGTTAAAATCAACAACGGCTGAAAGTTTAAGAAACTCCTCTTTGTAATCGGCAGTCCCGGTAGGAAACAGCAGTATGAATAGACAATGTTAGGTGGGTAGCTTGTTACAGTGAAGAAAAGGCCAATTCCTTTCCTCCTATTTTACCTCACTTTTTAAATTCCCTTGACAGGTTAGAAACTTATCCTTTGTCGTAACAAAGGTTAGAAACTTATTCTTTGTCATAACAAAAGAATAGAGGCATGGAGGGAAAGGGGAATCCGGAAGTGGCTCTGAACATCACACCTGGTTTAAAATGAAAAATAACCCATGGAAGTCATTTACAAATTGATACTTTGGTTCTGCACTTAACTTACCAGCAATTTCGAGCCAGAAAAAAATACAAAACAAAAACTCTAAATGGATACATTAGAAGCACTATGTGTCCTACTCAGGGATCTCAAGGGGAAAGTGTTGTGGCTTACCTTTTCTTGACTCTGTCACTTCCTGCCAGGCCAGGGTCTGTCAGCTCATCGAGGGACAGCCTGCAGACACAGAGGTAAATGTTCAGAAATAAACACATTCCAGTAAAGGTTATTTAATGGCTTTCCATGGATTTCAAAATCACTTTCCAACTATGTCGGGCCACAAAAAAAAAAAAAAAAAAAAAAAATCTGATAATTTATGTTACCCAGATGTTAAGAAATCCAACAGCTTTCACTACTCATAAATTTAACAGCATTAAGCACCTGCTGGCTCTAAGCAACAACTCCTGCCAAGAAGGAAGGAAGGAGCTTTGTGATACATTACTAGGCTCCTTCCCTCGGTATCCAAGCCTCACACCCTCCCTCGCCTACCACGGAGATCCTTAGCTCCATACATCAAGAGCAGCGGCAACCCACTCTGCCAATTCTTACCCTGGATACAGGAAGTGGGAATCAGAGTGGGAAAATGCCCATTTCTAAATCTCGAGGAACTCTAGCTGTTAGCAAAAGCAGTAAACAAGAGAGGTGTTAGAGCAAATTTGGAACAACAAAGATTAAGCCTTTGAAAGTACAATAAAATATTAAAGGTTAATTTTGATCTTCTCTCAGTGTGAGAGCCTTTGAAGACATGCAAAAAATGTAAAACTATTTAGTCCAGAGCTTTACCGTTCGCCGCCGCCGAGCCCGTCGAGACATGTTGAAACTGTTGGATTTAGGCTGTACTCTGTTTTGTTTTCCATTTTCTTTCTTTGTTGGAGGTGCTAATGAGTGTCAGGATGGCCATAACCTGGGCATCTGAGAGATATTAAACATATCTCTGAAACATATTAAAGACCAAGGATACTGCTGGCTGATTCTCAGGATCTAAAAATGGACCAAATGCACAGCAAGGAAGTTGTAGATCAGTAATAATTCAGAGCTGTCTGTAAACTTTTCATTTGTATAACTGCCAGGCCTAAGTCTTCCTCTCTGTTCCTCTACCAAGTCTAGTCCAGATTCCCCTGGATACATTTCATCAAATTGCATTTGTGGCATCCCAGAGTCTTAGCCATAAGGTTGGAAAGAAGGTATGAGTGGCCACCATGTCCCTGCTCCATCTCAGAAAGCACCTGTTAGATGAACCCATGTTCCTTAGTGAAGATGTACATTATTTCATGAATGGCGCTCACCATCTGAAACAGTAGGGTCCAGGAGTAAAAGGTTCAGGGAGAAATTAATTCCCCCTTTGTGATCCTTAATTTCACAAAGCTCTTCACAGTGCATACCCATTCCCTAACCTTCTTCTCCTCACTCCCTTTCTTATGTTCAAAGAACATAGTATCTGGGCACCTGGGTGGCTCAGTCAGTTAAACTGCTGCCTTTGGCTCAGGTCATGATCCCAGGGTCCTGGGATCCTGTTGTGCATCAGGCTCCCTGCTCAGTGGAGAGCTTGCTTCTCCCTCTCCCTCTGCCTGCTGCTCTGCCCACATGTGCTCTCAATCTTTCTGTCAAATAAATGAATAAAATCTTAAAAAAAGGAGAGAAATTACTATCTTACAGCACATACCATTTATCTAAGAGCGCTCATACCCTTGACATGCCTAACCTCATTTACTCAATCTACAAGAACTTTCTTTTCACTTTGTCACTCATGATTAAAGTCTACTTATTCTCGAAGCTCTTCTTCATTTATTTATAAGTATCTTCCTCTTCCTCCTAGGAGGTTTTGTCAGATTTTACCTCCTGAATGCTTGATTGAGTTTGTAATTTGAAAACATTTTTTT
>CM052802.1:114495517-114527042 GCA_028533885.1 Nasua narica | reverse complement strand
TTTCTGGACTCCTTTCTCTAGAAGTACCCTTGGCTCCCCACCCTCCCCCCAATTGGCTTCATGCTTGTTCTATCATTTGCAAAACATCATGGCAATCACTGTGTTTGTTGTCTAAAGCTCTCTCTACTAAAATATTTACTGCCTTCTAACAGAGACTTCCTCCAAAGTGCCTAAGTGGGTTATTTCTATTTTGGACAGAAGAAGTACCTTATTCAAATATATTATCTATACTGACTCAAATTGGTTAAGATCCAACAGTTCTGAGATTCTTTTGTCATATCCTTTCCTGCCTGTTACCCCATTGTCCCTGACCTTAAACCATGGGTCTTTGACACTAAAGCTTCTATTTCACTTCTTTCAGGTAGGAAGTTTACTGGAGAGTGCTCTCATGTCCATCACCCAGAAAGAAATGAGGAAAGCAAAATTTGACAGAGAGAGATAGTAAAGTGTGATGCATTTGCAGCAGGAGCCTCAGAGGATCCCACAGTTTTATGGGGCATCCTAATCATCCTTCAGAGTTGTCTCAAATTGAAGCGAAGAAACTAAACCTCTTATCCTCCCTACTCTGAATGATTATTAGAAGCACACCATTCCCAGGAAGAAATAACCTGGATTAAAGCAATTCTCTTTAGCTGAGAGTAATTCCTAGCAAGGGATGTGAGTGAGATATCATAAACCAATACTCCAGGGTCATTGCTGAATGAATGTCTCCATCCTGAAGGAGGAGTCTGAGTAGCACACCACAGCATCTAGTACATCCTGGATCTTCAGCCCCAATATCTCATGAAGAGATTCACTGCTACAGCTGTGAATGAGCCAAGTCCCTTCCCATCCCAATGAGACTCATCATACGGCTTTTCCTAAGCACAATTCTTAGAATGATTCCATTCCACTGGAAAGGGCTCAAGTCTCCTAATGCTGAACGTGCTCGTCAGCTTCCTTCAAACAGTGCTTTTTTTACTTTCCTGAAGCTTTGAGAACACTCAGCCAATGTATGTGACAGCAGTGGGAGATCCTAAGAGATGATCTCCCTTAATCCCTTCACTCTGAGATGCTCAAAGACATAAAACACCTTCCCCCAAGTCGCATATCTACTAAGCACTAGAATCAGAACCATAGCCTTAGTTGAGTGTTCTTTGTCCTCCCAGAAAAAGATACTGTGGTGCTAAAGCATTAATGCATAACTCATTAAGTTCAGAGGTACACGTCCTATCTCCTCAGTGAGGCTGCAAGTGGAGACATTTCTTAAACTTTTTTTTAAGATTTTATTTATTTATTTGACAGAGAGAAAGATCACAAGTAGGCAAAGAGGCAGACAGAGAGAGGTGGGGAAGGAAGCTCCCAGCCTAGCAGAAAGCCCTATGCGGGGCTCGATCCCAGGACCCTGAGATCGTGACCTGAGCCGAAGGCAGAGGCTTTAACCCACTGAGCCACCCCTGTGCCCCTTAAACTTTTTTGCTGAAAACATATAATACAATGGGAGAAATAGTGAAATCCCATGTCCACCAAAAGTTCCACTCAACCTCCTTTATAGAGTTAAACATTAATACATTTTCCAATTCTTTCATGCTGCACACTGGTGATTTTCTGACTATAAGTTATAACAAAGTTTATCATTCAAATGGCCCCCTAAAGTGCAAGTTGTCTTGGAGGAATAAATAGTGTCTCATATGTCTGTTTTTCTGGTAAAGGAGAGGAAAAAAAGAAAACTGAATAATACGAAAAAGAAACAGGAGGAAAAATTAAAAACACAAGTAGCAGTGGTTTGAGCCCCAGTGGAAAACACACATTTATTGGGAAGAATTCTCAGCAGGAACAGTAGAAATCTTACATTTTCTAGTTCAATTACAACATCAGGATCTTAGATATTGGTAAGAGGCTTGTTTCCAAGAACTTTGATGCTGAATCAATACAGTCCTGAGTGATGCATTAAAAGTACTGTAGAAAATGTCCTACCATTATTAATAAATTGTTCTATAGCCTTCAATGTATTTTTTTCTTACACATTTAGTCATTGTTTAAATTACTGTTTTACTGAAATGAAATCATGAATGTTGGGGATTTAGGAAAAATAATGTTGCAATTTATAAGCCAGACAGTCTGGCTGTTCTGTCTACAGATTTCTACAAAGGCATTAGTTGAACCATCAACTTATGATACACAATGGATTCTCCTAGAAAATTCTCAGATCAACAATTTGTTATTAAAATGCACTGTGTAGTTCTTTGAATTAAAATTTGGGGACACTATCCAGATATCAGCCGGAATGTGTTTATTTATTGCTTTCAATGGAGTTGTACTGGACCAGGCAATACTCTCCTGTGTTAGATGCTGTTTGGCCTTTGGCAAATGAGTAAATCTATTCTGCTTAATATCCAGCACATTAGAAAATGTCCATCAGCCTTTCCAAAACTCCCGTGTCCCTCCTGATGACAGCCATCTCTTTATTATGAAATGAGACTTCTCACTCCATAAATACAAATAAAGCTTAAAATCACATGCCTCTGAGACCAAAATGTATCAACTGGAACCTCTCATGGTATCTTGGAAGTAATGCCGAGAAAGGACCCAGAACCCACACCCCGGACTTTGAGCAGAGATAGCATATGTGAAGTGCTTTGATACAACATTCTGTGTATATATAGTAGCAACCCCTGAATCCAGTTATCTTATAGAATTAAAGAGTAGAATATAGATAGTGGTTGAATGTCTGTACTTGGATAGTGGAAAGATGTCCCTCTGTGGGAACTCCAGTGAGGTATCATAGGAAATCTACATATATTGGGCATCATAGTTCTGATTTCTGATAGAATATGTTTTGAAGGGATTCAGGATGAACTATTTAGCCATTATTCCCTCCGCTAGTAGCTTTTCACAAACAGATACTTGCATTTTACATTGTAACAGAAATTTGACCTTAAAAAGAAAAGTTAGCAGGTTAAAAATATTGACAGGGGAATCTGGCAAAGGGGAATCCCCTTTCCATTAACACAGTCAGTTCTATTTAATTTACAAAGACTCATGGAAGAATACCTTAGAGGCCCCCTGTTTCAACCTGCGATTTCCTGGATGAAAACAGAAAGGTTCAGACTTACTAAAGGTCACATATCAGTCTAAGTGGGCATAGTTATATTTGTAATCTCTTACATTAATTCATTCTTACCTACAAAACCATCTACATTGACCACTTATAAGAAAGGCCTCTTTCTCAGCAACTAGCTAAGCATAAACAAGTCAATTCTGAATTTGTGTTTAAGGGCATACAACTTAATCTTATACCTTGTATTTTATTTATACTTCATAAATGCATAATTATAAGATTATTTTACATTTGTAATTATTTTACATTGTTATCTTACACTATTTTACATGCTTACATTATCTTACATTATGTATACAAAGAACCAATGTTCAGAAATAGGAGTCCGTAGAATATTCTGTGGGTCAATTCTACTGGAGAAATGGGACGCTGCTTAATGTCAATCACAATGGAGAAGAAGCAAAAGAGAATGGGTTCTCAAGGATCCCAAATGAACAGAAATACTCTGCCATCTTACTTTATTCTCCTCCATCCATACTTAAGTTCCCTGCTAAAGTCATTCTCCAACTTACTTACACGTCGGGAAGTTAGGAGGTGTTATCTCCATTTTACAGACAGTCGACAAAAACATTGAGCAGCAAGAGCATTTGCCTTTGGGGAGACCTTACTCGGGTAAAGGTCGGCAGAACACACTACTCAGAAACAGGAGGAAGTGTAAGTGCTTACTGGGTCCATAATGACAAAAGGTGGCAAGGGTGACATGATCTTAACAGAGATGTTCTGCCAGAAGTGCGAGAAGAGGAAGTTTTCTGCCTTCAGAAAGGAGATACGGACCCTTAGTGGCTCTGAGGGTAATGTGATAGAAATATTTCTTGGGGATAAGATGCTCTGAAGAATGTTAGGAGCGAAGGGGCTCCTGGGTGGCTCTGTGGGTTAAAGCCTCTGCCTTCGGCTCGGGTCATGATCTCTGAGTCCTGGGATCGAGCCCTGCATTGGGCTCTCTGCCCCGCAGGGAGCCTGCTTGTGATCTTTCTCTCTGTGTCAAATAAAGAAATAAAATCTTGGAAAAAAAAAAAAAGAAGAAGAATGTTACCAGTAAAAGAGAGGCTTGTTTTGGGTTGCTAACGATTTAAAATTATGGGATCCCAGAACTACAACTTTTAATAATGCTAGTGAATGTCATTTTTGTCACTTCCTTTTGACCTTATTAATAGTAAATTATTTCCTATTCCAATTCGATTCGTGGAGCATCATTTGACATATTCCATCTTCCAGGCTTACTTGGTGTACTGGAAACTCAAAGATGCAGAGATCCTGGATCTCTGAGACAAATGCACAGTCTGAACCCTGAGAATATGCTACAAGTTTCCCTTTATGTTTAAACCATTTATGTTTAAAATTCTAAAGCTGGAAAAGAACATAAAGCATGGGCGTGTAGAAAAGTGCTACACAAGTGTTAGGAAAACAGGAATGACTCCTACTAAGAATGTAGAAGAACAAGTCTTAAAAGCAATCTGGGGATGAATTGACAAAAATGAATAAAATCATTCCCAAGAGAGGAAATTAGAACAGACGAGGCATCTTGGTGATGGTAAAGGGTAGTGGGTCCCTCTGCTCATGAGTAGGTTTTCAAGAGATCAACCTCTGTGGCTCTCTCTAGGGGGCTGCAGGCTCCGCTTGCCCCTGAAATTCCTGACTGACATGTCCTTCTCTACGGACACACACAGACGACTTGTGCATTTATAAATTACCTTACAATAGGAGGTAAATTTACCCCTTTTGGGATGACAGGCGGAGTTTGCAAATCTCTTTTCCTTGTTGCTTAATCCCTGGATTTTACCTACACTCTGAATGCAAGTAATGCACATTAGTCAATTAATAGGCTGTTAAATGACAACAGTTCCAGGCAATTTAATTACTGTTGGTAAAATAAGAAATGAATGATTGCATGTCAGTAACCGATTCCAGTTCCTTTCCTTGGAACAGATTAACTTTGAATCATGATAGTTTCTGTGGAAAAAAAAAATGATTGTTTCTGTGAACATATTGGTTGCTGTTTTAGGTATTACAGATATCTAAGTCTTGGGGCTCCTGGGTGGCTCAGTATATTAAAGCCTCTGCCTTTGGCTCAGGTCATGATCTCAGGGTCCTGGGATCAAGTCCCACATCAGGCTCTCTGCTCAGTAGGGAGCTTCCTTCCCCCTCTCTCTCTGTCTGCCTCTCTGCCTACTTGTGATCTCTCTCTCTCTGTCAAATAAATAAATAAAATCTTTTTTTAAAAAAAAGAAATATAGGTCTTCCTGCAGTAGCACTCATCTAGATGGGGTGTGGGAAAATTTTAAAAATATGTATATTTCCCAATAAAATAACAATAGTTATTTTCCAGTAAACTGGAATTATTGGTGGAGAAGTCAGGAATGAGAACCCTTTGACTTTCTGCCCATGCCTATGCCCCAAGCCCCTGTTGTCAGTTCTAGAACTTTTGCACTTTGTTTTTAATTGAATAAAATCTAAAGAAATATCAGATATCCAGAAAAATATTAATATTAGTTTAAGTTATTAGTTCATCCATCTTGAGTCCATTTGACCTCGAATTACAATCCAAAACCTTTAGCACAATCCATCTATGTGATCCAGCTCCAATATTTTTATGTGTTTGATTAGTTTACTGTCTATCTTCTCCATTTTAGTCCAAGTCTGATGGAAGCAGTGACTTTTTCTGTTTGGTTCACTGCTTCTTTGGGGAATGAGAATAGTGCCTGGCCCCAGACAGGTGCTCAATATATGCTTGTTGAATAAATTAGTTGAATAGAATCAAAAAATAGCTGGGGACAAGATATCAGTAGGTACTTTGACTTTAAAAACTCTGAGTGCACATGGAATAGAGAAGAGTGAATATCTAAATATAATATACAATAATAAAGGGAAAATCATACACTCAGCTAATGAAACAGAGAATTGGATTGGATTACATAGCCTATCAATAAAAGACAAATTGGATCGAAAAAGTGCAAGACTTAAACTAGCTGAGTGAGAGATAATGCAGCTGTCAAATTTCTGCCCCTACCCACCCAAAGATGAGAAGAGTCATTGCTTGCATCTTGGTTGATCATATTGGTTGATAAATACATCTGAGTAGCAATTAGGTGTGTTAATACCTCCATCTACAGAGGCTTTCTTTAGAGCAATTAGGATTCTTGAAATATAGCCTTCCTCTGCAATCCTCTGTTATTAAATATTTATTGAAAAGCAAAGAAGATTTGCAGTTACATTTAGGAAGGATTATAAGGTTTACAGTTTGCCAGGATGAAACAATAACACCCATTTTCAATGATTGGATCATCTTGCCTTAAAATTAATTGCCTTATTGCACCTGGAGATAGAATTCTTAGATAAAGTGCCAACAAATGCAGAAAGGTTCCCATCTATTTTAATATCCTTTTCAAATAACATAATTACCCCTACATACTAGATATACTGCTACACAGGCAGACGTCTTTTTTTTTTAATTTTTATTTAAATTCCAGTTAGTTAACGTGCATAAAAATCCTTGAGGAGAACACAGGCAATGGTTTCTCTGACATCAGCTGTAGCAACTTCTTTCTAGAATATGTCTCCTGAGGCAGGAGAAACAAGCAAAAATAAACTAATGGGACTTCATCAAAATAAAAAGCTTCTGCACGGCAGAGGAAATAATCAACAAAACTAAAAGGCAACCTGTGGAATGGGAGAAAATATTTGCAAATGACATATCTGATAAAGGGTTAGTATCCAAAATATATAAAGAACTTATGACACTCAAGACCCAAAAGATGAATTATCCAATTAAATAATGGGCAGAAGATATGAACAGACATTTTCCAACGAAGACATCCATATGACCAATAGACACATGAAAAGATGCTCAATATTACTCATCATCAGGGAAATACAAATCAAAACTACCATGAGAAACCACCTCACAGGCAGACATGAATTATTTGAGTTGGATCACTACAAGAATCTTCTAATTGGTCTCTTAGCCTCCAACAAACTTCTTAACCACTGTGTCCTCCCTATTTCAGAGTGATCTTCCTAAAATGCAAAGCTGATCCTTGATCCATTGCTTCAAGCCCTTCTGGGATTTCTCATAGTTTACAAACAAATTCCAAATGACCATCATAGCAGAGGAGGTCTTGCACACCTTCCTTTGCAGGTTCAAGCCCTGTCCCCACCATCTCTCTCCCCACACCTCACAGTGGGTGTTCCTGTGCATCTTCTAGTCTGAGGCTATGATACCTGCCCTCCCCCCTGACCGGGAGGGAGTCTTGTTTGACTAGAACAGCATAGTGGTAGAAGGCATGGACTCCGAAGCTGGATGCCTGGGTTCAAATCCAAGCTCAGTCGCATAATCATTGTGTAATCTGGGGGAAGTTACTTGAACTTGGTTTTCTGTGTTTATGTTTCCTCTGTAAAATGAGAATAATATTAATCCCTTTCTGATGGAATGAGGTCACACATGTTAAGATTCTTAGAGCAGTCCCTGGCACATAGAGGAAACTCAACAAATGTCAGCGATGAGAATCCTCCTCCAAGTCCAATCCATCATCACTGCCTCTACAGAGTCTTTTCTGATCTCCCTGCAGCCCCTCTCTGCCATTTCTGCCTTCAGTAGCCTGATGCCTCTGAACTCTGAGCCACCTGTGCTATTGCAGCATGCATCTTATATTTATAGATCTGTCTCCCCCCAGACGGCATGACTGTGTGTTTGTATTGGTACTTGGAGAACCTAGCCCAACACGCAATGGGTCTAATATAGAAGGAGCTCCATAAATACTTTTGCAGAAAGGAATGGACAAATAATGACAAAAAGGTGAAGTGCATACACTGAATGGTGGGTCCTTGCAATCTTGCTCATGGCCCATACTCTTGAGTCTCACAGCCATGGAAGGCACCCAGGCTAGTTCCAGCTATGCTTATATAAGGTCTTCTCAGGTAAGAAGAATTCCAGCAAAACCTCCAACTTTTTGGCTTTGCTCCATCATAGCTGATGAAGCAAGTGAGGGGAGGGTGGTCATAGGGACTGCCTGTTGGATTTTAGTCACGTGCTCCTGCTGGGAGAGATCTCTAATTCTTCTTTGGGGTTGTCTTCTCATATCTTCTCATACGTGGTATACCTTGCCTTCTTCAAGGACCAGGCAGAACTGCTTCTGTTAAGGTTGCTAACAGCACAGACTACGTGCTGAGTACACATCTATCACTGGGCTTGGTGCCATAGACACCTTATCTCTTGACATTACAGAGTTAACCTTTCTTCCTGAATTCCAATCCATCCCAGCTCTACTGTGGAGTAATTCCGTCCTTGGGCGACTTATCTGGCCTCTCAGTACCCTAGATCCCCAAACATAAAATGGGAGAGAATACTAATAATTATAGCCTCTTCATAGGACTGGCATAAGGATAAAATAAGTCAACACATGTAAAGATTGTAGAAAGTCCCTCCTGCCTAGTATGTAATCAGAAAATGTTAGCTGCTGTTACTGGAATTATCCCCATTTGATAGTTGAGGACACTGTGTCTTAAAAAGGGTAAATCACCTGCCAGAGATAGCGAGGCTGACAGAACTGAACACAAAGCCATTATTTCTAATGTTACTCCTTACCTTACACCATTTCTGATATTAAAATCCCCACTGCCTCCTCATCAGCCATCCCTCTGAGGCAATGCTGAGATTGTCTGCTGCGTGGTTCCCTGCTTGGTGAGATACACTATGCGCATAAGCAAAAATCCCTGAAATCTGCCTGTGCAAATTCTAGGTATACTTAAGCCAAAAAACCTCCCAATTATTGGCTGTTTATCCAAAATTTAAATCTAACAGATTGGGTGTCCTATATGAGTATTTGTTAAATCTGGATACCGTGCTAGGTAGGTGAGTGTGCGTGTGCGTGTGTGTGTGTGTGTGTTTGTGTGTGTGAGTTTAGAGTCGGTTGGGTTACAGAAGACACAACTCTTAGGAGGAGAGAGTTCCCTGCATCTCCTCATTGCCAGGACTCTGGGTCCTCAGTTTCAGATATGGGACAGAACATGAGGCAGCTAGCCTGTGTCTCCCTTCTGTGAGGCGCTCTGAGGTACGGGCGAGCATCTTTGATGCTAAATGAGGATCTACGTTGAAAGACACTAAAGCAGACTGGGTGAAGATGGTGAAGCACACCCATAAAATGAGACAAGAGGGATCTGATTGCTTGAGAGTGGCTCGTGAATAACCTTAGCTCAACATATGTGAGACGGCTTCATTTCCTGTTGTGGAATAGTGTAACTGTGTTTACATTTCCCCTTGACTTTAGAGAGTTACCATTCACTCTTGCAAGTTGAGGAGAATG
This sequence comes from Nasua narica, assembly GCA_028533885.1. NCBI lineage: Eukaryota > Metazoa > Chordata > Mammalia > Carnivora > Procyonidae > Nasua > Nasua narica. The sequence goes on along the minus strand of CM052802.1, from coordinate 114,517,643 downwards.
TGGTAACTTGCCAGACTGCCCATGAAAACAGTTTTTCCTGGTGTCTGGGTCAGGGCTTGGTCAAGTGAAAAGTGATACTCTCCTAAAGTGACCTACACCCTCCATCTCCTGAATGTTTTCACACAAGATTCATTTCATTTCTTATAGGGAACTCAGGATTTTCCCAGACACCATACAAAGAATCCATACTGCTCTTGTTGCAGAAGTTTCATCAAAAACTTGGGCTGTGCTGAGTGGACATCCCGATGTCCCTTCATCCTATTCCAGAAACCCAGACTCAAGTAGATATGGGATGATGTTATTGGGTATGTCATATATGGTGAAAAGTAGCATCCTGGTAAGGCTTTAAGATAGGTTTTGGGCTAATAAACATGGTGTTTTTAGGACTTCAGAGGAGTCCTCCCTAACTTGACACACTTTGTTCTTGGCTCAAGGATACTGGCTTTTACTCTGATCCATGCTAGAAAGTACTGAGGTGTTAACACTTTAAACTTTTTACTCTGCTTCTGTTCATTCCCTGTCTATTCTTAGGATTACTATTTCCTGTAGTAGAGCTTCTAAGATTTATTCCACGGGAGTAGAATTCTGAGATGTCAGGATCCTTTGGTCTTCAGGCCACCTGACCTACCTTCTCAGGGCAAAGGCTCTGTTCTTACAGGGATAAGGAGGGGGAAACTCTCAAAGAGGAAAGAACGGACATCAGAGCCATTCTGAATCTGGATTATATTACCATTAAAGAGATAGACTAACTGCCTTGGCTTCCTCCCCATCCTGGTCATCTATTTTTTATTTTGTCTTGTTTTGTTTTGTTTTGTTTCGTTTTTAGTCCAGTTGGAAGCAATGTCCATCATTTACAAATATTTTGAGGTAAACGGAAGACAAGTTACTGTTAGCTTTTGTATTCTACTATCTCTAGTATATCTAGTCAAGTATTTTGGACGATTTCTTAGCGTACATGGTTTCAATATCTTAAAAATTTTGCTTTGAAAGAAATCAGACTCAGCATCTGAAGCATGTGGGCAAAAATACCATCAATTAATGAATAAAGTTAGGAAAGATGTTTATTTCTCCTATCCTGTCATCTCTTACATTCCAAATCCTCTGCCTTAGCTTTCTTTATCTTTATAAATTGGATCTTCATATTAAAGCCTTTGAGAACTGTTTTTCTGGGATACTTTTCCTCTTCAGTTCCTTGGAATGAAGATTTACCACTTATCTTTTGTGAAGAATGAGTTCCCAAGGACTTTATTTAGAAACATTGAAATTGTTTCTGGTCTCCTGAGTTTCTCCATATTCCATTCACAACTATTAGCCAAACCTTGGAGGTTTCTCAGACAATATCGGGAGACACAAAATAGATGGCTGTGCTTATTCAGCTGACACTTGCTGACCCAATCTGGGGTCATAATTCATAGAGTAAAAAAGGAGTGAGCCTTAAGGTGAGGACAATAGAAAATCGCCTTTCTGTGGCAAGATAAGGGCATTGCCTCTGTTGCGGTATTCAGTTTGCTGCAGCCATCATAAATGCAAGAAAATGAGGAAGATGGTGTCAGGCAAAGAAAAGTAGAGTCCATTCGACTTGAAAAACTGGGGCAAATACGCCTGAGATACACCTTCCTAAATGCTTAAATACAGAGTTGCTTAAATTCATCCCATAAAACAGAGCTAATTATTTCAGTCTCTTGCTCAAAGATCTCTATTAGGTCTCTGTTTTTTTTGTAGAGGTAAGTCCAAACAGTTTTGCATGGCCAATAAGGCACTTCAAAGTCTAGCCTCAGGTTCCTTCTACTGGATCTCTTTCAGCCTCTCCCTGTCCTCCCACTTCCCAGTAGGCATTTTCTTTTTCGCAGAGAAGTTGCGTCCGAGCTAAACCTTTGTAAACCCCCTTTTTTTTTACACTGAAAGATGTTACTTCATTTTTAAAAGTTTTTTATATATGTGGTATTATATAGATGATATCAGTGTTAAGCCACATCCTTTCTGTGCCTTCCACATTAGCAGACATTAGTGTGTGCCATGATAATCTGTTTTCATGTCTGTGGTCCCTGGTAGGCTACTCTTAACAGCAAGAACTAGGTGTTTTCAACAGCATCCAATGCCAAAGGAAATTCTGCCATCACCACAATGAAGAGATTTATCACCACACCCGTCCCCTGATGTACTTTTCATTTGGATTCTGATATCTACAGCAGTGTATTTTTTTTCTCCTGGAAAAATTGACAGCAAACAGCAGAGAACATGTGTCAAAACAGAGCTTTGTATCTATGAACTTATTCACTCAACAGATGCCTATTGAATGCCAACACTATACCATGCCCAATTTCAACCTGAAATAGTCAAAATGGTTTTTAACATTTCAAGTCTTCTCATTTGGATATACAGACACATGCACTCCAGGGACTGATTTTGTTCTTAAAGAGAACTAGTCCCTCCTCTCCAATAGGACCATCTTGTTCCTTTTTTTTTTAAGATTTTATTTATTTATTTGACAGAGAGAAAGAGATCACAAGTAGGCAGAGAGGCAGGCAGAGAGAGAGGGGGAAGCAGGCTCCTCGCTGAGCAGAAAGCCGGATGCAGGGCTCAATCCCAGGAATCCGAGATCATGACCTGAGCCGAAGGCAGAGGCTTTAACCCACTGAGGCACCTGGCGCCCTGGACCATCTTGTTCTTCAAGATGGTATGAAAACCCAGCAGCATGACCTCAGTGTGGCACAAATAGTGGTGAAGACTGGCAGGAGGCTGGATGGTAGAGAGCCTCGTCCTGCTGCTACATCAGTCCAAGTCTTTAACATGTTTCATCACAGAAGTATAACAATACATGTCATCGAGATGTGGATTTTGGATGCAGCTGATGAAGTGTTCTACAAAGTTCAAAAGATTAAAAAGCAGAAAACAGGGGTGCCCGGGTGGCTCCGTCGGTTAAGCATCTGGCTTTGGCTCCGGTCATGATCCCGGGGTCCTGGAATTGAGCCCGGCACCAGGCTCCCTGCTCAGCTGGGAGTCTGCCGCTTCCCCATTCCCTCCCCGCTGCTTGTCCATGCACTGTCTAGGACAACTAAATAAATAAAGTGTTTTTAAAAAGCAGAAAATATCAAAGTATATTGTCAAAAATCAGAGTAGAGAAACAAAATTTGCATTTTCAATAGAAAATTTGGGAATCAGACTGACATACTTCTGGAGTAATCTGAAAACCAAAAAGTGATTGACTGTACATAACACACACATACACACACACTCACACACACACACACACGAACACACGAACACAAATGCACCATATCAGTTCTGTGTATCAAGGTTGCGGAGGGCGAGCCAATACTTAGCAAAAGATCTCCATGTGTCCCTTAGACTAAATATGAATAAGAAATATATACAGACCTTCTTTGACTTATGATGTGTGATGTGTGATTCACTTATGATTGTGACCTGATAAAGCAATCCTAAATTAAAAATATCCTAAGTCAGATCCTTTACCTTTTTGGTTAGGTTTATTCCCAGGGATCCTATTGTTCTTGGTGCTATAGTAAATGGAATCAATTCTCTAATTTCCCTTTCCATATTTTCATTGTTAGTGTATAAGAAAGCAACGGATTTCTGTGCATTGATTTTGTATCCTGCCACATTACTGAATTGCTGTATGAGTTCTAGGAGTTTGGGGGTGGAGTCTTTTGGGTTTTCCATATAAAGTATCATGTCATCTGCGAAGAGAGAGAGAGAGTTTGACTTCTTCTTTGCCAATCTGAATACCTTTTATTTATTTTGTTGCCTGAATGCTGCTGCTAGGACTTCTAATACTATGTTGGAGACTGTGGACTCTGAGAAACAAACTGAGAGTTTAGGAGGGGAGGGGGGTAAGGGGTTGGGTGAGTCTGGTGGTGGGTATTGAGGAGGGAATATATTGCATGGAGCGCTGGGTGTGGAGCATAATCAATGAATCTTGGAACACTGAAAAATTAAAATAAAATTTAAAAAATAATAAAATAAAATATATCCTAAGTAAAAAATGCATTTAATACATTAGCCTACCAAACATCATAGCTTAGCATAGCCGACTTTAAACATACTCAGAACACCTCCGTTTAGGCAACGGTCAGACGAAATCACATAACACAAAGCCTACTTTATAATAAAGTGTTGAATATCTTATGGAATTTACTGAATATTATTTTGGAAGTGAAAAATAGAATGGTAGTGTGGGTACATATGATCTTAAGTGTGTTGGTGGCTTACCCTCCTGATCGTGCGGCTAACTGGCAACTGTGGTCTGCCTGGGCGTCAGGAGAAAGGGTCAGACTGCATATCACTAGCCGAGGGAAAGATCAAACTTCAAAATTCAAAATACACTTTCTATGAAACAGGTAAAGCTTTTACACCATCATAAAGCTGAACCATCCATTGTAAGTTGGGACCATCTGTAACATGATGTATGGATAACTTCAATAAGACTTTACGTAAGTCGCTGGACGAAAAGCGCAAGACAACATCATCAAGGACAAAGCACATCCTCCAAACGGTGAGAGTAATGTGGGGGAAAGCAGAGGATGAAGGGAAAATGGGATCGTCAAAGTAAGCTTGGAGGAGCAGATGAGACCAATGTAAAGGATGGAGACACCAGGGGTAGGAAACTCCAGCAGGAAGAAGGGACATACTGAACCTCAGAGCCCTGACCAGGGAATCAGCCAGTTTGAAAACAACAGTACATGTTACAACCTCTTCCACAAAGGGCAGCCAAATTCCAGATGAAACCTCTTTCAGTCAACATTGGCCCTTTGACCTTTTGCATTTGTACTATTCCTGTACTTCTACTATCAAATAAAAAATGCCAAATTATGAAGGATAAAAGAATGCATGGGAACAAAACCACATGTTTTATATTAAAACCTGAAAGCTTCCATAGTAGCAAAGGTTTAGATTGGTTCTACCCTTTTTAAAAAATAGGCAACCCTAAATGCTCTAAACTTGTTTACTTGACACTTTTTGCCATGTTTTTTCAAATCAATCTGATGTTTAATTTACTTTCTCTTTGAGTTTGTTACAGGGTGGGATATGAAATGAAACTGCCAACAGTTCATAATGTGGGGGTCCATGACCTTATGTTAAAAAAAAAGTAAATATTTTCACTCATCCTTAACTGAAAGTAAGGGTTCCCATCAATCATGAATGTAGGCAACAAATCTCAATAGCATTAACAGTATTGTGATTGTGTCGCCAGTAGAAATCTTAGGGAGTTTATTCCATCAGACTTATTCAGGTTACCTTGGGATATTCCTTAAGCTCATCACTGTTTTGAAATTATAGTTATAGGCTTCCCCACAGATGTTCTTATTGAATGCATTAATGAAAAATTATATATACAACTATGTAATAATTTTAAGATATTTTGTTAACTATTTTAATATAATTGATTTCCTCGGTAAGCCTAGGCATTTTATTTTATACATTGAAAGGATGGTTCTCAGGGGCACCTGGATGGCTCAGTCATTAAGCATCTGCCTTCAGCTCAGGTCATGATCCCAGGGTCCTGGGATCAAGCCCCGCATCAGGGTCCCTGCTTGGCAGGAAGCCTGCTTTCTCCCTCTGCCACTCCCCCTGCTTGTGTTCCCTCTCTCGTTATGTCTCTCTGTCAAATAAATAAATAAAATCTTAAAAAAAAAAGGATGGTTCTCAGAAGGGTTCCAAGGGCCTCCTCAAGGCTGCCCAAGGAGACCATACATAAGACAGATTGAGTCTATTATATAGAAGTAACAGGGGTTCCCTCCTCATTGGATGGTTTTGGTGATTAGATAAACTAACCCGTATCAAGTGCTCTGAAGAGATGCTTGAGACACAGCTCCTTACAACTGTTAGTTATCATTACCATCTGAAGGAAAAATAAAGTCCTACCATACCCAATACTGCTCTTTGAAAGATATGCATATTGACTGAAATTCTATCTTCCTTAGAAAGAAAACTTAAAAAGGGGGCTTTGACTGGAACCAGTCAGCTGACATGTGAAAATCCTCAACTCATAAGCAGGGGACAAATTTAACAACAACAAAAAAAAATCTGTATTTTTTAAAAAAGAAATCCTCATCTTAATCAATTTCCACAAAACAAACCCTTTTTTTTTATTCCACCTGCTAGTGACAAAGCCTGTCAGGCAAAGCAAGATAATTAAAAAAAAAAAAATGTATAGTGGAATCATGAAAAGTGAACGTGTGATTTCTTTTTTTTTACCCTATTGTTTTTATAAAACCGAGTTAAGCCTTGTTTTTTTGTCCCCACTCATCCTTGTTGTCATAGTTGAGAAATTTAGCATTTAGCCTAAAATGTTTCGCATGATGAATTATTAAAAATCTTTAACTGCCGGACAACCTTCTTGTGGTATAAGGGTGTTTTGTTTTGTTGCTTAAAAAAATTACCCCGTGTTTTGCTGTGAGGGGAGACAGCTAATGAAAAATGGCCCAGAATTATTGTGAAACAATTGTCTGTAGTGTAATCAAGTCTGTTTCTGCCCTCCAACTACTCCAGGATATAATGATACATGTATCATTAAGCAGCTGCTATGGATGCCTGAGGAAACTAGTAGAAATTTGTACCTATTGTTTTCCTTTCTCCAGCTTCTCTTCCCCCAGCATCACCCATATTCTCTCATCTCCCTCGTGCTTTTTGCAAAAATTTTGTGAAAAACAATCATGTCTCTTCACACATATAAATGTATGCATATATCTACATATATACACACAGAGATATATGTATATGTTTTTTTCCACCCTTTTCAAAAGCAACAATAAAGCATTGCATTCTTCTGGGAACTTTTTATAATTATGGAATCCATAAAGTAAGCTTTTTAGGGTGGTGATTTTTAACACAGGAAGCAGAGGTCAAGGGAGAGTGTGTGACTAATGTTTAATTAGAACAAGCTTCTAAAATAAAGCAATCATTTGTGTAATGGCTGCTCAATTTTATGTAGCGGAAGGGCTCAAGCTTGATTTGTCTCCCCTGGCCTCTTCATGTGTGTGTGTGTGTGTGTGTGTGTGTGTGTGTGTGTGTGCCATTAGTCACCAAGCAATTCTAAATGGGGTTTGAACTAACATTCTTAGGGCCACACTCTTCCAACCCAGATAGATTTGCCCAACATCCACCCTCCTGATAATTACAAGGTAACATTGTTGGATTTACAGGTGGTCATATTTATTTTTCATTTTCTGTGATGTTCCCATAATACCAAATGTTGCAGAAAGAAGCAAAGCAGGAAGGAGAAAGATATAAAGCAATTTCACTTAATAGAATACAGCATAAAATTTACATATCAAAATATTTTCCACTGAATGTTTTATATTTGCCTATATTTTCAATGTCATGATAGGTCCAGGATTAAGCAAGTTTATTCTACATAGCAAACATAGTGCTAAAATGTGTTCTCTATTGTGTTGTAACATTAATAGAAACATATAAATATATAAGCAACTAAAAGCAGTAATCTTAGTTTAATGGATTAACAAAGTAACATGTTTTTGATAATGATATTAACGTGAGATTGCCAGTAGAGAGCTCAATGTAATATTAGTGCATAAGTGTATTTGGGGAAAATTAGTATTCTCTTCGGGCAGATTTGCCTTGCACATTTATATTTGCGTTTTGTATCTGCAGCAAAAGCACACCTATTATGTGCATACAAGTGCCTTTTTATTTCTACAAATAGTGCCTAAACTAACACGATTCGTCTTTTCGCCATATAAACCGGCCCATTAGAACTCCACACAGTAATACACACAAGAGACAATACGGGAAATAAGCAACCTTTTAAATGATTTGTACTCTGCCCAGTGATTTTCAAATCTCTAGGTGGATAAATGGAAATCCTCCCAAAATGCAATTTATTTTTAATGCATAATTCAATATAGAGGGTAGAGGGGAGGTAGTGTTTTTCAGCAACCTGCAGTTGAACTACAATTAGGGCCTCATGTACAGTCCCGTTTAAGAGAGGATATTAGAGTATGTTCACCCATTCAGCATCAAAAATCATCATAAGAAATTCCATTCTGAAAAAAAAAAAAAAGAAAAAGAAATTCCATTCTGTAATTATTGCTTGAATAATGATATTTAGTGGTAAAAAATTATGAGAGCATAATTAACTTAACCAAAGAAAGTAAATATTTAGACTTTTTACTATGCATAAGTCAGAAAATGAGCTTTAATATTTTTGGAAACGAGAGGGCTAAAACATAATGAAATGCCACAACTAGACACCTCAACATTACATTCTTTAAATTGTAATGCAGAGATGAGAAAAACAGAGGAGGAGGGAGGTTGGAATGAAAAATGTTGCCCAAAAAATCTCTGTTTCAAATGCACACTACTCGTGGTTAGAGTAGAGGAAGATGTCCATCTTCGGAGCAGATTCAGGGTTCCATTCAATCATCCTCTATTCAGGAGAGCAACTAAGCCTCCAATCCAGATCAATCACGCTCAGAACTTCTTGGGTAGCTGTGCCAGACTGCTGTAAGAAGCTAACCTCTCCAGATGCTACTTCTCCTGCTGGGTGATGATGTTTTCTCCTATATATACCTTCTTCAATTGATACCCAAGGAAGCAGCAAGCACCCTCCAAGTGTATGATGAGAAGAGATGCTAAAGCACCATTCACTGATTTTTTAAAAAGATTTTATTTATTTACTGGAAAAGACAGAGAGAGAGAGCACACATGCAGGAGTTGTGAGGAAGGGCAGAGGGAAAGGGAGCAGCAGGCTTCCCACTGAGCAGGGAGCCTCATGTGACCCAATCTCGGGACCCTGAGATCATGACTTGAGCCAAAGGCAGACAGGCGCTTAACCGACAGGGTTACCCAGGCACCCCCCATTCACTTATTTAAAAAAAAAAATCTAGGGCGCCTGGGTGGCACAGTTGGTTGAGCGACTGCCTTCGGCTCAGGTCATGATCCCGGAGTCCCAAGATCGAGTTCCGCATCGGGCTCCCAGCTCCATGGGGAGTCCGCTTCTCACTCTGACCTTCTCCCTTCTCATGCTCTCTCTCACTCTCTCTCTTTCCTAATAAATAAAATCTTTTTAAAAAAATCTATTTTCCTCTTATTTCAAAGTGTATTATCTCAATATCAGAACTCATTATCATTTGCTTTGAAATTCCCATTGCTATCTTGGTGCCTGAGAAAACATAGACGTGATATATAATTAGAGGCCTTTAAAATATTATCATATATAAAGTAAGACATAAGGGAACTTTAAGCATAGGGATTATAACAGCTAAGTCACTTATATCTCAGTACTTTCGGAAGTTAGATCTTGTTACGCAAAGTTGAAACTTGAGGAAAAGCATCTATATCATCTGGGCTTTGAGCCAAAGGAATGATTTGAGCTTCAAATTTCATACTACATGGCAACAGACATTTTTTGAGAACCAAATCCCAAATTTCTTGCAAAACTTGATTCAGCTGAAGAATCCAGGGTCTCCACTTATGTTAATAGACTTGAGCCTTTATGGACACAGCGAAGCTTTCATGTATAATAATTGAATTCAAGAATTTACTAAAACAAGAAATTTCAACAGAAAGAAAAATGTCTAAGTACTAGTTGAAGTGGATCCACACATTTTCTAAAATTACTGACTGGTAACAGAACTGGAATATGGGCTCTGAACCCAAACTGACCCAACCCCTGCTCTCTTTCCACCAAAATGGAGATCCCAACTATAAAAGTTAAATAATTAAGGGCAGGCTTCTCTTCCTCAAGCCTACTGAAAGAAGATGGAATACTGTGTCAAATTAGCTGGAATGCCATTCAGATGTTAGCAGAAAGATCTAAACGCTAAGATACATCAACATTGAATCTTTTTGCGGTTTGTGGGAATGGAAAACACACACACACACACACACACACACACACACACAACACACCAAATAAGTCCTGGCATTTGGACCACAGCAGTAGGGGACATTTAGAAAATCCTCCCAAGGAGTCAATTTGGCAAAGACCAAAGAGCAGGAAAAAAAAAAAAAAACAGCCCAAGAACCGAGTATACTTTTGGCAAAGGGTGCCATCAGAAAGGCTAGGCTCTCCTCGTAGAATTCATTGCACGTGGTCCCAAATGAAAGGCTGGATTTGTAGACAAATGGTACATTTCAGAGAAATTACATCTACTATAGCTATGCAAGAGTTTTCAATCTAACTCACCTAAGAAATCATGAATTTTAGTACTTTTTCACACAATCAATAAAAATTGTAGGAAGTGGAACTTGGGACTGCATATTAATCTTGCATCCAGCTCCTTGCTTGTTTTCAACAGCAACTATTCATCTTGTTGAGCTTATAGAAGTGATTTGTTTCATCTGTACACTGCATGCACAGCTAAATATAAAATCAACTTCTATTTAACAAAGTGGACGAACAGCATGAGGCCTATCAGGGTAGCCTGCAACCTTGGTGTAACATTGCAAATGCCTGCAACACGTCAGCGCTGAAGCCAAGCCATTAGAATGTTGCTTCATAATGAAGCTTTATTGATAGGTGGACTAATAGGAATTTTCCATCTTAAGTTGCTGACAGACCTGGCTCTGGTTTCTTTTCCAAACGCTACGACAAATATTCTGCCGGGTGTTGAAGTTCTTCAATTACTTAATCCACTTATTGGAAATCAAGTTAAAATTATCCATTAAGCAAATGACTCATTCTCATTCAGCTAAATGAGGAGTGTAAATGGACTTCACCTTTTAGAGAAACCAAATGCTGCCATGGTACGTGCTTTACAAGTCTTCATCTATCCTACTGTTACTGCCTTTAATAATAGGGCTGAGACCCTTGGCAAGTATCAAAATACATTGGAATGTTGGATGCTTCTCTCCAAGACTCTGTTTAACTTGATATGGAAATTATTTGCTGCTTTCAACCCTGAAGCGAGAGGGAAGAAGAGTAGATCACCACCGTTGACAACTCAAAACCCAGCTGGGCTTTCTACATCCATCATACCTCTCATATTCTCTAATTTACAGTATAATCACCCACTCTCACATGTACACGCATGCACATGGGTGTGCGCACACACACAAACACCACCCGATAACCCTTGATTCTTAGCCCTTTTTTCTTGCCAGGAATGGTGCTATAGAAACTATTGTAATTGCCAGCTGTAGTCCAAAAAATACAGGGTTGTGTACCACGATAGACTGATTTCACAATGACAACTTTAAGTAAGTGTGAGGATATCCATAGCAGATATTGTTACAAAGCAGTATAATGATCCCCAAACTTAGAGACTTACAAGAATTTGGGGTTTTTTTCTCACCATTCTGTGGGTTCTCTGGAAATTCGCCTGCTAGTTTTGCCTGGGTTCACTCCTATGGCTATAGACAGTAGCTTGAGGATGGACTGGAAGTCCAAGAGACTTTATTCACATGCTTGGCAATTGGTATTGGTCTTTGGTTGAGGTACCGTTGTTACTATCCACATAGCATCTTGTCCTCCAATAGGTTAGACTAACACCTTACACAGTAGACAGATTGTAGCATTTCAAGAGACTAAAGAGGTGAAAGCTACAAGTTTCCTAAGGTTAAGTCTAAGATCTAGACTTGGAAGTTGTACCATGTCATTTGTGCCATATCTTAGCAGTTAAAACAGTCACAAAATCAGTCACAAATTCAGGAGGTGGGGCAAGAAGATCCACCACTGGATGAAAGAAACACCAAAGACACATCACAAAGGTGGGTTCATTCTAGAATGGGATAATTATGTGGCCATATTTTTTAATCCATAGAAATACAGGAATTGAGACAATTGTTTCTTGGGTAAGAGGAAACTGCCTGACCACTCTTCCTTGTTGGTGGTACAGTAAGGTGGAGAATTGGTATTGGCCCTTGACATCTTTTGCTAGGATATGGCTTCAATATGCCTCTTAAAGGTTAGCTATTTGAGGAGCTTCACATAGAAATGAGAAGTCTGGTGTGTCCTCAAGAGGAAGGAAAGAAAAATTATAGCTCTACATGCCTGTCTTTAGTGAAGGGCAGAAACTGATCAGGTAGCACAGACCATGCCACTGAGAAATTGTTTAATAGAGCTTTGTTGAATAAATGAATAAAGGAAGTAATGAGGTCACCATGGGGATAACTTATTGATCTTTTCTTCCATAATAGTTTTTTTTGAAGGCAAGTATTATGTTTATCAAAATCAGATTTAACGAAAATGTATTCTGTAACCAATATGTGTCCAGTAGAGCCTTTGTATTTCTATGTACATCATCCCACTTTTTCCCAAAAGACCAACCTGTGTAGTTCTATAATATAATACACATTAATGAAGACATCTAAGAGGAAAAAGAGTCTAAGAAACCATTTATCTGGTCCTGAATGCATTATAACATATCCAATCTACTCAACCATGCTTCAGACTTGCCAGTAAGCCATCTCTCCCAACATTTAGATCAATTTCTGGCCCAATTTTATGTTCTCATTTTATCACTTCTTATGTTAATAGGTAAGATGCTAAATTCATCTCATACCACATTAGCGTTCCATGAAATATTTTCCTTCATCTTGTTTTTTCATTAAAAAAAATCAACATTTATGTGGTTTACATAAGAAATTATATCACTCGGTATGTTTTAATCTTGAAGATTGTCTTTCCAAACATAACAAGGAAAAAGTTTTAATATTCCACATTAAGAATTCAAAAGAATTGTCACTCTTAACTCAAGGGGAAGTCAAGTTAAAGAGCAAAATTGTCTGCATACTCTAAGGGAAAATAAAGCTAAGTATTGCAGGGGGTGAAGAGAGAGAATACAGAGATATGCCTTATTCTCTTTTTTACAAGATTTATTTATTTATTTATTTGAGAGAAGGAGAGAGCTCACATGAGCAGGGGTAGTGGCAAAGGGGGAGGGAAAGAAGCAGACTCCCCTCTAAATGCAAAGCAGGATGCAGGGCTAGATCCTGAGGTCATAACCTTGGCTGAAACCAGGAGTGAGATACTTAACTGATCGAGCCACCAGGGCACCTTCAGAGATATGCCTTTCTTTCTTTTTTTTTTTTTTTTAATTATTTATTTGACAGACAGAGAGAGATCATGAGCAGGCAGAGAGGGAGGTAGGGAGAGAGGGGGAAGCAGGCTCCCCGCTGAGCAGAGGACCTGATCCCAGGACCCTGAGATCGTGACCTGAGCAGAAGGCAGAGGCTTTAACCCACTGAGCCACCCAGGCACCACGAGATATGCCTTTCTTAAAAGAAATTCACCATTGGATACCACTAATAGGGATTGCATATATGTGTGAATTTGCTGAAGAACCTAAGATAATACAGACCATTTTAAAAATAGAATTTATAGTACACCAGTTAATCACTTCAGATGTGTTTGTCTCAGGGAACTAACTACAGATAAAAACATCAAACATTAGCATTTGGAAGAAAACATTGGTATTTACGTGTGAAATCACTACCATCAAGAGATGTTCAACTAAAGTGATCCTTTACATGTGCTCAGCTCACTTCAAACAGAGATATACATTGAATATTGTTTATATTTCTTGAAAACTTTAAGAACTGGAGGGGCGCCTGGGTGGCTCAGTGGGTTAAAGCTTCTGCCTTCAGCTTAGGTCATGATCTCAGGGTCCTGGAATCAAACCCCTCATCGGGCTCTCTGCTCAGCAGAGATCCTGCTTCCCCCTGTCTCTCTGCCTGCCTCTCTGCCTACTTGTGATCTCTCTCTGTCAAATAAACAAATAAAATCTTAAAAAAAAAAAAGAGAAGAAAACTTTAAGAACTGGAAAATAAAAAGATCTTGAGGTGATCAAAATCAGCATGTTAAGTGACACCTCAAAATGATCGGATCATCAGCAGGACTTACAGAATTCTCTCCGGGAAATTTATTCTTCTGTAACAGCTGACTGTAGATTATAGAGTAATTGAAGACTTGGGGAGGTTTTCTGGAGACATCCAAACAGATGCAGGTGGCTTAATTAAGTTAATACGTATTGAGAACCCACAGAATATAGGGCTTAAATAAAAGTATGATGATCTCTAATGCAGAAGCAACCGTGGTTGCCTTACAACCTCCTTGTTAAGTGAAGAGAGATAAAACTGCACACAGCTACCGCAGATCCTAGGAAATGAAAGACTTTTGGGGAGGCATTCTACAGATAAAATAACTGACTTTCAATTGCAATTACCACTGGCTTCTCTTGATATTTAATAACTCTCTTACCCAATGGCTAGTCATCTCATTCTATTTTTTTTAAAAGAGATTTTATTTATTTATTTGACACAGAGAGAGAGAGATCACAAGTAGGCAGAGAGGCAGGCAGAGAGAGAGAAGGAAGCAGGCTCCCTGCTGAGCAGAGAGTCCAATGCGGGGCTTGATCCCAGGACCCTGAGATCATGACCTGAGCTGAAGGCAGAGGCTTTAACCCACTGAGCCACCCAGGTGCCCTAGTCATCCCATTCTAAAATGTTACTGGTAAGGTTGAACCACTAAGACATGTCTTCTCTCTTTGGATTGAGTCACCTAAAACTTTTTAAAGATGAAGAATTTCATGAAATTTTGAGGTGCGGAGAGAGAAAATGCCCCGACCTTTATTAAATGTAAAATACATTATACTACACTAACAACTTAATTAAACACTATGGCTACTGGTTAAAACATCAGTTCTCAAACTTCCACCCCTTAGAGATCCAAGATTTGGTAGACATGGAATGGGGGTGGGAATTTGCATTTCTAGTAAGTCCACAGGTGAGAATGATGGTATTGGTTCCAGGACTAATTTTTGAGAACCACTGGGGTAGTGTCCACTGTAACCCACAGGTTTTCACTGGTTTCCCGTTAGAATCACTTGGGGAATTTTGAAACTATAACATTGGACCCCAACTGAGATTAAATCAGTGAGTCTCCCTGTCTGATGTTGGGTTCAGAAAATGGCATTTTCACATGATTCTTAATGTACAGATAAGGATGCACTCCACTGATATAACTCAAGGCTGTTTTTTATTTTGTTTTGCTTTTAAGTTCTTGAGATCAGCACTCATGATAGTCAATTGCTCTCTCCCTCTGCCCATCCCAATAGTGTGGAAACCTGAGCCCTCCTGCTTCTTTCTCCCTCTGACATGTTATTGTCCTAAGTCTGTCTTAGAAATATACTTTTGAGAACCCTTGTGCTCTTGTGTTCATTTTGGGTTAACTCCATCTGTGTCTACCATCAAGACACCAAAATGCTCATCTGTGTGTGTGTATGTGTAACTAGCCTAATGACGGAAACTGACTCCAGATTGTTCTTTGTTCTTGGGCATTTGGTGGTAGCATTCTGGTTCTCCATTAGACAAGATTTTGTTTTTTTGGTTTTTTGTTTTGTTTTGTTTTTCCTTTCTTTCTTTTAATTACAATAACTTTATAATTAGATGATGAATTTCCTTATATTTATCATTAAAACCAAGTTAGAAATCAGCTGGTGCCATTTATTAGCTCATTCCTCCATCTCTTAAGTCACAATTTTCTCATCCAGAAACCAGGGAAAATACTGCCAGTAGAGTAGGATTAGGGGCGCCTGGGTGACTCAGTGGGTTAAGCCTCTGTCTTCAGCTCAGGTCATGATCTCAGAACCTGGGATCGAACCCCACATTGGGCTCTCTCCTCAGCAGGGAGCCTGTTTCCTCCTCTCTCTCTGCCTGCCTCTCCACCTACTTGTGATCTCTCTGTCAAATAAATAAATAAAATCTTTTAAAAAAATAAAAAAAATAAAGTAGGATTATTGTGAAGATTTACTGAGGCACCATAAGTTAGCATAAATGAAAATACTTTCTTGCTTTCAACCTAGCACCAGGTAAAAATTCAGTGGCTGTTAAAGTTCTTTTTCCTCTTTCCATGACCAAAACTATTGTCCCCTTCAGTTAGTGGGTGGTCACTGTGGGCTCACAATAGACTTTAAAGTAGAGACAGCATTTGAGTTTAACCGTTTAAGGATGGTAGAATTTAGAAAAGCACAGAGGAGGACCATCACTACTGCCAGTGTAGCAGAAGTGATGTGCCTATGGGGAAAGTGTAAGTGGACACTGGAATGGTGAGAAGACCTGACTTTGAGCAGATACATATGCTAGATATGTGTCTAATATCCATTTAGCTCTCTCACCCTGTGCCTGGCAACAACATGCTAAGGACTTGATATATGTCACTTTCATTCATTCTCACTATAACCTATGAATCTTTACTCATCATGGAGAAAAAAATCTAGGTTTACAGAAGTTATATGCCTTGCCCAAGGTTAAAGGGTTAAAAACTTCAAACTTTTATATGCCAAAAAGCCATAGAAGTTTAGGTTTGATATGCTATTTAAAAGACAGAGAGACAGCTCAAGAGGCTCTTTACATAGGAAGCAATACAATAAAAGCAGTACTTTAAAAAATGGCACAGGGGTGCCTGGGTGGTCAGTCTGTTAAGTGTCTGCTTTCGGCTCAGGTCATGATTTCCAGATCCTGGGATAAAGCCCCACCTTGGGCTTCCTGCTCAGTGCTCAGTGGGGAGTCTGATTCTCCCTCCCCTTTCTTTTTCTCTCTCTCTCTCTCCCCTCCCCATCACTCACTCTCCCTCTCAATAAATGGATAAAATCTTTTAAAAAAAGATAGCACTTTTGACCATATTGGGCTGTTTTTTCTAAAGAAAAAGAGAAAAAAGCAAAACAGAAGCAAGGAGATCATCTAGATGGCTAGCTAAATGTCACTTCCTGAGAGGATTACTCAACCTTTGGTTCATCCTGTACTGAGGGCTACCAATGGGTACTGAAAGAATCCTCTAAATGGGTAGCTGCTTTCATGACTGCTTATAGTTTAGCAGGAGAGTTAGAAAGAAAATAAGTAAACAAGAGAAAGCAAATAAAAGCAAATTGCATGAGGCTATAAAGGAAATGAACATGGAGATATGATAGAAAGAAGCATCTGAGAAGGTGACAGTGAACTGAGTCTCAAAGTAGAGTCTCAAAGTAGAGAATGAATTGACTATAACAAAAGTATGGTGGCTATGTATGTAACCAAGAGTAAAGAGATAAGTTGTATAGAATGAGTTTGGAGAAATAAGGCAAGACTCAAATTACTCAAGACCTTGTAGACCTAAGAGCAAAGAAAAGCTACTGAAAAGGTTTGAGCAGGAGAGTAATATGGCCTCACTGTGTCAGAGAATGATATTCTGGATGATGTGTAGAGACAACTCAGAGAAGAAAGCAGAATAGTAGTCCAAAAGGAAAACTGGCAACTCATGAAAGACCAAGATCTCAGAGGACTAGAGAAGCGGAGAGAGGGATGAATATAGTAAGAACCTAGAGCTGTAGCAACTCTGGAAAATGCTAACGATTGGCCAAAATTCCCCCAAGGTAATATAGTCAGGGAGGCAGGAAGATCAATTGAGGCTTGTTCATTAGGGAGAAGATTCATGGGGACCACACACTAAGACACTCCAAGTGCATTAAAAACAAGTCACAATATCTCATATTTTATAGCACTTTTAAAGTTATATATTTATTGCCTACTTGAATCCTCCCAAAAGCTTTGCAAAGTTTTTTACAAAGATAACGATGGTTATCATTCTTGCTTGCAGATGAAAACAAAGAACTGATTTAGTAGAGGTATGATTCCCAAGAATTATCTTGGCATTAGACAAGAATAGCCCAACTACATCATCATCTAAAGACTGCTATGCCTTACTTCTCTAGCTAGATTACTGAGGACTGGAAACATTCCTAGATTCACCTACTTTATTATAGTAGTTCCTCAACCAGGACTTGTTGATGATGAACCTGATGCTATAGTAAGGAGACTGAATTGCAGTAACTCCTTTCTACTCTCTGGTCCAAAAGTTCTCCAGGTGTGGTCCCAGACTATTAGCATAGGAACCACCCATGAATGTGTTAGAAATGCAAATTATAAGGTCCTTATCTCAGACCTACTGAATCAGAAACTCTTGGGGGGTAGGGCCCAGCAATCTGTACTTTATCCAGCCCTCCAGAGGACCCTGACGCAGCTCAAGTTGGAGAATCACTGCTCGGGTCTAATGCTATTTCTCCTGACAAGCAAAGGGAAGATGATGGGGAGTCGAGAAAAGAATTGAGGATAGCAGTCTGCAAAGGCAAAGGCATCAGCACACAGAGATACTAGGAGATATAAAAAAGGAGGGAAAAAAGGCCTTTGGGAGGAGGGAGGAGCCCTTTCTTGTGCCTCGGTGGATCCCAATGGGCTTTAGTTCACATCTACAGCATTCCCATTTAGGCAAAGTGCAAATTTCTTGGTGGCACCAGTTACCTTGTGAGATAGACACCTATAAACCTCAAAAGAAAAAAAAGACAAGAAGAAAAATAAAAGTTTCTGCAGCCATATTGGACCACATAGCCCTGCTTCTCCCAGGAAGATGAAAAGGGCATAAAGCTGGATTGGAGACAAAGGAACACCTACTAAGGTGATCTTTCTGTGCCCTTGAACTAAGAGACCTGGTGGACATCATTTCATGGTGGCTACATTAAAGCTACATATGCATACATTCAAGAAAACAGCTCCCCAGTAGAGGGAAGAAAAAGGAACCCAATACACATTGAGAGAACGGAAAAGTCAACAGTTGTGTGGCTTCTGCAACTTCTCTGTTTCTGTTTTCACTTCTTGTCCTAGGTTTCTGTGAGCTATTTTTGTAGAGTTTCAACAAATGCTTCATTATCACTTGTTAGAATATTTTTATGCTCCTTTTTGCCAAAGCATTTCTGTTATCTGGAAGCCAAAAAGCTAAAATTTTACATTTATATGAACATTGATTTAAAGTCACATGGAACCCTGTATTGATGAAGAAATGGACGACCCATACTGTTTTGTCACAGCAAAAGAAAATGGCCCCTACACCTTTGTCTAAGAACCTAAGTTTATATGCAGTTTTACATCAGACCTCAGAGCAGTGTAAAGAAAAGAAGAAGAAAAAAATAATAAATTCTAATAACTTTTCTCCATCTCTTGCTCACGTGAGTTGAAAATGGCCTATGCTAATAATAAAGCTTCCAAATTTCCATTTCTTCAGCAGAACTTGAATGCACCTGGAACTCTCTTTCAAGTTAATAGGAGCCCTAAATGTAAGCTGGCTATGCAAAGCGGCACAAAAAGTTGGCACTCCATCACAAGTGTTCTCCGTATGCGAGCCCTTGGAAGGTGTGGTAAAGCAAGAGCAAGGTGTTAATGCTTAATGTTCAATTTCCTTCTTTCGTAGATTCAAACTGTACCCACATGGTCTCATAAAATGCTTAATTCAAATTTCTCTGAAAATGAAAAGGCGGGATTCTTAATTACCTTACTGGTGGAAAAAACTTACAGAAACCCAAAGCACATTATATTTTGGAAGTGAGGATGATGGATTGCAAAGGTCAAGATTAGCATTTTTCTTCTTGAACATATATTTAGGAGTGTATATCCCAACAGGTATTAGGATATACAACCCAAAATTCTTTCAAGAGCCTTTTGGTTGGTGGGTTTTTTTGTGTTTTGGTTTTTTTTTGGGGGGGGGGGTGCTTTTAGAAGTCTGACACATTTGCCATGCATGCATCCCACTAGCTACCTGACTTAGGTTGGTCCCAGAGACAATAACCTTCTTTTTCATCAAACTGTAAAGTTTCCTTTTGGATAAAATTTCTAATTTCATGACTCCAAAAATAGGTGGGTTTTGGACACACCCAAATTTTGAAAAATTCTTTAGCCTTCAAAATACATCCTTATGACTATCACTATAGCTATTACTCATTCAGTATATTCCACAATACCTTTATTAAGCCCCTATCGCATGCCAAGCATTGAACTGGTTAATCACTTTATCCCCTGTGAGAGAGACAAAGGAAAATAAAAGAATGCTAGAAGTTTCAAAATGGACTATGGCAGCACTGTGGGAGGAACAAGGTAATGAGTTGTTTATGGAAATTAAAGTGTGGAGTGGAATGTGTTTTCATTACTGAATCCATGTTACTCTTAGAATTTGGGTACATTCATCTGGCTGAGAATCTATAGACACCTCAGGAATTGGTGATGTCTGATCCACTTAAGAATGTTTGGTCAACACTTTGGGTTTGGCCAATATTCTTAAGAAAACAAATGTCAAAGGACAAGAAGCATCTTATTTAGTAATTAGGTTTTATTTTTAAGTGGATGGTAAAACTGCAGAGTCAAAGAAATAAAATGAGTGGGCAAGACTGTGGGTTTGTATAGAATAGTCAAGAGATAGCAAATGTGACAGGTGGCTAGACCAAAGACCCCCCCTTGGTCAAATTAGAGCTTTGGCCATCATGTGAGGCAAATTTGTTTCCATGTCTAAGTCTATACATTTGGTGCAGGGAAGGAGAAGAGACGGTGCAGGGAACCTTGGGATAAGCAAACATGGGTTAAACCAGACACTGTTTCTGGGAACATTGACTTTACCCAAAGATTGGGGATTTAAGTGTTAACCAACTTAGCCTGATTCACATAAAATATGAGACTTACCGACATTTTACACTTGACGCAGTCTCTTTGGAGCAATTTGTTAAACCCGCCACCGACTTCCATCACACACATTTCGCAGACACAAACACACACTCTACTCGTCTAATTTCTGTGGGCACTGATGGAAAAGTATGGAGTTTGTTGGCAGAACAGTGCCATGGTCAGTGGGATACCTGGGGAAGATTCATCTAACTCCTCACCACTATAATTAACTCTGCGGACACTGGAAAAAGAGAATGTGCAGGGAATTTGTCTGTAATCTAGATCTGAGATGAAACAGACCTACGCATGAGAAGCAGTGAGTGTAGCAGAGGAAGAACTCACAGGACATGGATCCAGATACTGGAGGCAGAGGCCGGAGGAAGTTCAAAGTTCCGTGATTTGGGGCTTTGTTGCTTAAACCTTGCTAAACTCTTGAAAGTCCACCAGATTTCCCAAGTTGCAAAACTGCATTCAGTTTAATGCTCCACCTCTTTCTGGTTGATTTTGGCTCTGGGATCTGCCCGGGAAAGTTGCATATGATTCATTCATTGAGGTACATTTTGAAAGGCTGCCGTGAGAGATCAGAACTGTTTTCTTTGTCTGATGAACAGAGTGCCCAGAACCCACCAAGACTTCAGTCTTGGTCTTTTGGCAACCTTGGCTCAAAGAGCAAGAGGGGAGCTGTTTCGTTGCTCACTATAACATAGGAAGTTATTGGAGCCCTGGAAGGAGATGTCAGTAAGGCTCTTTGTGATCCAGGTTATGAGCTTCTGGGTCACTCAGATGCCCAGAGATTCTGAGGCAAAGCCTGCAGTCTGGACTGTTTCAACTGTGTAGCTGTGTGTAGCAACTTGCAACTTCCATAAAGCTTTCAGAGGTGACACTTATGGGGTGCTATGCAAGTTGTCTTCCTGGGGGTAAATGCTATCCCTAATGTACAATTTCAATATGCAGTTCCCAGTTATAAAGTAACAGGGTTGAAAGAGAGAAGAGCACGGAGGGAGATGGAGACAACTAGAGAAGAAGAGATGCTTGAATGATCACATGTCAACTTATTCAGAAAACTTCCTGGTAGTTAGAGGTCTCTAAACCTTCCATAGCTGCAGAATTTTCTTCCTACCAACAAATTTAGCTGGGATTTCTTGGAGTATTTTCCATAGAGCAGCCAGGAGCCACGTAAGCCAAAACCACAGTAAGCTATTCCAACACGTGACAGCTATCGGGGCTTTTTGGTGAAGAATGGTTGATATAATTAGGATCCATTTCTAGTTACTGGTATGCCAGGCCAGGGGCAGAGGGCACTTTTCTGAGTGGGGAGAGGAAGAGCCAAAGGCAACTATTAGAACAGACTATTATACAATTTTGAGCTAACATATGGAATCAATAGCCTACATGAGCAGCTGTGCTTGGCTGTGGAAAAGCTTGAAATAGTGTAGTGGCACTGTAACCAATAAAAGGGATTATTGACTAAAGGGAAAGCGTGTGTATGGAGAAAGGGTCTCCAAAGCAGGATTAAGAGATGCATTTATTCTCAAGCAATAAGGTCCTAGGAAACTGTGTCATGATTTTCTGCTTGATTGACAGGAGAAAGAGAGAAGAACCAGCCTTGGAAAAAAGGTTTGAAACCAGGGCTATGTGGTTAATTTCTGATTCCAAGCTCACGAGTAGTGCAGAACACAGGCCCTTC
>CM052802.1:114478441-114495017 GCA_028533885.1 Nasua narica | reverse complement strand
AGCATCATCACCACCACCAAAAGCATCACTACCATCACCACCACCACCATCACCAGCATTATCACCACCATCACCACCACCACCACCATCACCATCACCGGCATCATCACCACCATCACCACCATCACCACTACCCCCAGCTTCATCACCACCACCATCACCACCATCAATATCATCACCACCATCACCACTACCAATATCATCACCACCATCACCACCACCGGCATTATCACCACCACCATCGCCACCAGCAACAGCATCACCAGCATTATTATCAATATTATAGTAGAGCTACTAGGGGCCACACTATCACTTTATAGGAATCACCATTTTTTTATAGAAATCATCTTTAATGCTTAGCATAATCTTGAAAAAGAGGTACTACTATTTCCAGCTCAAACATAAGGATAATGTATGTGTTCTTATGTTTGTAACTTGCATAAAACAACTTGATGATGAATGGTTAATTCTGTATTTAACCAAATCAATGTGATTTCAAGCTCTACCAGCTCATGGTATTAACGGACATATGAGTGCAACAGGTTACTAACATTGTTTTCAAATGGATATTGGTGCATTTTAAAATCTCAAATGCCAACCAGTTTTCCATCTTCAAAGATATCAACTTAAGCTTTCATTACAATCATTTGATTTGAAAGTTTCTTTTTTTTAAATATTTTATTTATTTATTTGACAGAGAGAGAGAGAGATCACAAGCAGGCAGAGAGGCAGGCAGAGAGAGAGGGGGAAGCAGGCTCCCTGCTGAGCAGAGAGCCCGATGCAGGCCTTGATCCCAGGATCCTGAGATCATGACCTGAGCCGAAGGCAGAGGCTTTAATGCTTTAAAGCCACCCAGGCGCCCCTGATTTGAAAGTATCTATACACTTGTTCAGAAACCAAATATAAGGAGGAGTTTGACACCACTAGATAAATATAAACACACATGAGTTGGAGATTACGATTTGTAAAATTTAAAATTATAAACAAATGGGATAAAAGTGCCAAATATGTCTCATCAATTGAACATTCAAAGACATAAACTTACACAAAGAGGATTTGGGAAATGACATATTATTTACAGTCTTAAGCAGGATATTATCTGCCACATATAATGGTAATTTTTTATTCATTTTTAATCCGATGAGATCTGGAAGGGGAAGTGACTCATTCGTGATCATTTCATTTTAATGATTCATGACAATTTCTTGAGCACTTACCACATCCTAGACACTAGACTGCACAGACAGCAAGGGCCGGAATATGGAAAGTTGTAGATACCATGGTAAGTTGCTTAGACTCTGCAACGGCAGACACTAGATAGTTCAGCGTAGAAGTGGACAGGCCATTTCTGTTCCTTCCGTAGGTGTAGAAGAGTAGAGTGGTGTAGAGCAGAGGTTGGATGTGAAGAGGGCTAGCCTGAAGTCATGCTGCCTCATTCAGAGCTTGGTTCAGTCAACCAGATGCAGAATAAGAGCAGTGAGAGTGGAAATGAAGACAGGATGACACATTGACAGAAGATAGGTAACGTCAGTAGGGCTCAAGAGTTTCATTTGGGTGATTAGGTAGAAGGTGGTGCTTAAATTTAAAAAAAAGAGAGTTAAAGAAGCACATTGAAGAGCAAAGGTATAAAGTGTTGATGGGCATTTATATCTTACAGGTTTGGGATGCATAAAGGACTTCCAAAAATACACCAAGGAGACAACTGGTATTGTGAAAATTAGTCAAATATAGGTGGGAGAGCCAAGTTACACACAGAGCTCTTGATTCCAACTGTTACCCATTCCAATACAATTCACTCACCTTCTAGGATCCCTGAGTTTCCTCTAAGCTGCTTTTTCAGGGGTGGGATGAGAGAGACACCTAATAAGACAAAAGAAATCATATAATAAAATTTTCTCTCAGCCCTTACCCATATTAAAGACTGGATAATAAATAACTGAACGTCTCTGCGTTTGGTTCACAGTGATTATATTTTAGTACAGGGGGCAGAGCTTATAGAATAGTTGAGAGCACCAGTTAATTAATAGTTAACTAGATAAATCTATGCACAACCTGATTATATACT
This sequence comes from Nasua narica, assembly GCA_028533885.1. NCBI lineage: Eukaryota > Metazoa > Chordata > Mammalia > Carnivora > Procyonidae > Nasua > Nasua narica. The sequence goes on along the minus strand of CM052802.1, from coordinate 114,492,952 downwards.
CTTTGGACAGTCCCAAGCCTGCCAGACATTTGGAGTTACACAACCCTTTAAAAATAAAATAAAATAATGACAGTCACCATCCCATGCCCAGTGGGAGAATTAATGTTCTTTCCGAGATTATAGTCAATGGCTCAGAGCAATATAGCATAGTGGTTTAAAAGCATGTTTCCAGAGTCCGATTGTGTTTGAATCTATAATATGCCATTTACAGCTGTGTAATTTAAATAAGTTGCTTAAATTCTGTGTGCCTTAGTTTTCTTAACTATAAAAGGGAAATAATATTAGCTACAAAACAGGATTATTCAGGGGTTCAATTAATGGTGCATTCAGAGTGTTTTGAAAAATGTCTAGAACACGGGAAACAGTGACATGGTAGACTTGATCTTCTCATGTCACTTGTGTTCCCTGTTTCCTCTGAACGTGCTAGGTCTTAGGTCTTGGTAGCATTTTCTTGTCTTTCAATAGTCCTTTGAAGCTAATTTCCTTCAGATTTCCCAGCCCCTACCAAAAGCTCCTCTTACTCTTTGACCTAAAGCAAACTAGCTTCTCTTGTCCAGAATGTCCTGGAATGCAGCTGTAGGGGAGGGAGTCCATTTCTGCCGTAACCATCAAGCCCAGTAAGGGATTTTCTGAGATAATAGGTACATTCTCTTCCCGATGGGATTCTGGACTGTTTGGTGCTTAGACCAGGGCTTGCTTCCTTTCCTTAGGACCAAGTTTGGTGAACCCACTCCAAGTTATTTTTGTGAGACTGGCCTCTTCGGTGTGCTTGATGACAGATGTCCAACCTGTAACTGTTGATATAATCTGTGCACGAGCTGCAGTTTTAGAAAAATAAATTGATTGAGATGGAAATATGTGAAGTTTATAAAACTGTGTATTTTTGACAAAAGTTACCTTATAAAAAGGACAGAGGAGAGATATGGAATAATTTATAAGGAGGATCCCATGGGGCCATAAATAAATTACAGAGTAAAGCCTGAGCCAAACTATCTTCTATTAAAGTCTCTTCATTGTTATTCAAGTGAATTTTCTCCCTCTCCCAAGTGGAAACTATTTGCACAAAACAAAAATATTAGAAATAGAATCCTAGGAATTTGGGCAGTGAAAGAAAATCTTGTCAAAACTTGTGAGTAGAGTTGACTTGAGGCATAATTGTCAAGATTCTCTTCGTCACCTCTCTGCATCTCTCTTTAGTTCCTCTTTCTTTTCAGATTCTCTTCTCTCCCAGATGCCTTTCTTCATTATTCTGAGGGCAGGATGCCTCTGATTATTAATTCAATCAGCACTCAGTGCCTACAATGTGCTAGGCACTGAGTACTAAGAACACAGATACAAGTCGGAAAAGATCTGGCCTTCTTGGAGCTTACACTCCCTTCCGTAGGCTAGTCATCAGTTTGTAAACACCTATCTACCAAAACATAAGAAAAGAACAAGCTAGAATGAAAGGTGCAGTGGAAAAACAAAACAAAAGACACACACGCACAGGCCAAAAAAGCTCAGAGAAACAAACTTGTCAGTTGTGGTGTGTGTTACTGTGTGAGTGCTTCCTTGGTTAGTTTTTTTTGTTTTTTGTTTGTTTGTTTGTTTGTTTGTTTCTTTTTGTTCTCTTAGCTTGGGAAATGAGCCTGTAAGGTGAAGATAACCAACCTCCTTTCTCAGTGGCTTTCGGATAACTGCAGAGAGATCACTGGGCTTATAATCAGTGGATTTGCAGATCCCAAAGAAAGGAGCTACTGGTTGTATATTCATATATATTTTCAGCATTAAATGCAAGAGAAAGAACTTGTGATTCTTCATTCAGCTAATCATGAGCTACACATAGCATAATTAAAAGCAAGTCAAGCCCATAAGAATACAACTTGTTTATTTGCAATAAATTTCTAAAAATAATTTACAGGAATTAACTGGAAAGTCACCAACATTTCCAAAGAAAAATAAGCAAAAGGCATAAAAAGGCAACTAGCAAATAAGAAATATAACCAATAGACATTAGCTATTATTTGCATTAAATACATTACATTGAATTAATAAGATACGCCATTTTCATCTATGAAACTAGAACAAAATTTGTATACACTGTATCCTTATGTGGGAACATTTCACTAAAACATGTTAAAAGATGCAAGAAGAGTACAAAAAGAAGCAAGAGGATACAAAATCATTGTGATACTGTGTCCTTAATGTAGTATCTCAAGAGTCATGTGATGTCAATTGGCCCCATTTCTGGTGACTTTAACTGTAATTATTTGGTTGAGGAGGTGTCTGCTAGTTTTCTCCATGATAAATTTGCTATTTTTCCTTTTTAATTAACGAACAATATTTTTATATGTTTTGAAATATTTGACATAAAAATATCCTATTTCTCATCAGAATTACCCACTTGTTTTAACACCCATTGAGATTTCCCGGTCTGATTCAAATATTTCTAAAATAGTTGCCCACTGGCAGTTTTCTAATTTCATTATTTCTTCTACATCTACCAGCTGACATTCATATTCCGCATATTTTTAATATGAAATGCATCATCAGAAAAAAATTAGTGCCATTCGATTTACAAATCGATGCATCTTATTTATTCCTTATCAGTTACCATTAAGTAGTTCAGAATTCTTCATTATATTATACATTTAATAAACTCCTGTTGACCTTTCAGGATACCAGGCTAATTTTTTTTGGTTAGCAAATGAACTGATTAGAAAGTGAGAAAATTCAATCATTCAACCTCAGTTATACCAAGTCACCTACTAAATGCTGCTCCTCTCAATTGTTTAGGAGAAGACTGTTTTGTCCTAGGTAAAAGAGAAGTCTTCAAGATAGAAAAAAAGGATTTCTAATTCCCAAGCAAAATATATATGCTATATATGACATGACAACAAAGACAAAGGAGTAATCAAAGCAAAACAAAACAAAAGAAAGCAAACCAACAACGACAACAAAAACAACAGTTAGGACTTATCTTTCAGTTATTTCCTGGGCTCATATAGTAGGGCACACTTCCAATTTATGACAAATGGCAGAGTAAAAATATAATTCCTGGACTCCGAAGCTCTTCTGGCCTCTATTCTGGGAGAATGTAGCCTGTGTATAGGGAATATGCTGTGGCAGGATATTGTGATGTAAGTGAAACTACACTGCTACTATGGGACTAGGAGAATCTTGATGTTGCCACCAAGAGATGTGGCTATCTGTGGTTTTAAGCGCACATGGAGAAACTTGAGTATCTGGTGAGCTCTGCATGGCTCCCTTCCTTCATTATGGGAGGGCAAGTGGTAAATAAAATCTGAACACATACTCCTTTAAAATGACCCATTCTCTCATTATTCTGGTCTTCCAGGAAGAACGTCACTTCTCAGGGAGGGAGGTCTTGACATTTTAGTTTTGGTTTTCTTTCCTCATACTATTTTGTGTGTTCGGAAGCTAAATATACCAGTAGAGGTGGAGATATAAATATTTTTCTTGATGTTCTTTTTTTAATAGTTTGCACTTTGAAGATAGGCTGAGGACATTCATCAAAAAAGGTTCATTATCTAGGATGATAAAATAAAGGGGGAGGAGAGGTCAAGAGCAGGACGAGCAAGTCGATGACATCTGTTGTACAACTCTCATCTGAAAAAAATAAGGAAATCAAGGTGCAGTGAATGTGTGAAATCCCGAGTGCGGTTGCCATATAAAATGAAGAATGCCCAGTTAAATTTGAATTTCAAATTAAAAACAATTTTTTAGCATTATTGAAACATACTTATACTTTACAAAATTGTCATGTATCTGAAATTCAAACTCTACTGGGCAGCTTGTATATTCTTACTCCCTAAATCTGGCAACTTTACCTAAGAGCCACATGATCAAACAATTGCAAGTAAGAAGTCAAGCAAGAAAATGCTATAATGGGTCAAGGGAAAGGGTGAATTTACCAAGGAGTTCTTGATTTACAATGTGATAGATTTGGGATGATATACACATAATAAAATTTAAATTTTCTATGTTTTAAAATAAAGATGTTTAATTGACCATGTAATAACCTCAACTATCTACCTCATAGATTCATTGTAAACATTCACAGAAATTTTACACAAAATACAATTAAGCAGTCCCTGGAAAGAAGCAACCATAAAATGCATTTATAAACATAAGTACATTGCATTTTATTATCTTCAAAAATCTTCAGTGGTTACCAGAAATACCCCATTTTACAGACAATAAAACCAAAGCTCAAAGAGTTTGAGATTGAGAAGATTTTCCCTAATATGACATGTTTTGATGTGGAAGTTTTTTGTTTTGCTTTGGTTTGTTTTTTGGTGGAACTCATATGTAATCTAAGTCTGTATGACTCTAAAATCCCAAATCTTAACCATGACACTATGAACAGAATCCTTATATTAAATTAGGAATTTGCACTAAGAAATTAATCAGATAACTACAAGCATATTTATTTACTAGAATATCCACTATACAGCTATTAGAAAGGAATTAATTTTTAAATGGTCACCAATAATCATTAAAGAAATTAGAGATCATACAGTGATAAAATAAAATGTCATCATTAAAAGTGATGTATAAAAAATATGAAACTCAACTAACCCAAGGATTTATTTCCACCATAAGAAAAGACATCATATTTATCTATAAGTATATAAATAAAAATATTACTTCCACAAAGTGGAATGACGAGTTATTTTTAATTTGTTCTATGTTTTTAAAACTTCTATAACACACTTTTATAATCAGAAAAATATTACAAACATTTATCTTGCAAATTTGGTCAAGTAAAGAAATAGAGTTAACAATATAATCATGTTTGTTCCCTCTTTCCTGGAAAAGGAACAAGAAGGGTCTAACTGAAGAACAGAAAAGAACATTTGAAAAGACCTAGATCTGAAACAAAGTATAAAACAAGCATCAGTGGATTAAAAAAAAATTTTCAAAACAGTACATTCAATCAGCTTTAATGGATTTTTTTCAGCTTTTATTACAGCAACTACAATGCAAGATGACCAGTATAATTGGGAGCTGGTTAGCCAAAGTCACGTCTAAAATCTAAGAAAACAATTGGAATAGAAATTAGATATCCTGGCATCTAGTCATTGTCTGCAAGAATAAGAAAATTTCTAAAGTAGATACCAAACTTTCACAACTTCAGAATATCATGTAACTATAAAATTAGAGTTCCTTAGTTTTGTTACAATACTTCTGAAAGTCTGAGGTCCTCTTGCTCTAACTCTACTTACCCATGAGGGCATAGCATTTTAGCTTGTCTTTAGAATAGATTCTGGGTTTAGCCTCTCCGTTCCTTTGGGATTTAAGTATAGATCACAACATGAATTTGACTTGAGGGTTTGTTTTTTTTTTTTTTGAGGGTTTTTTTTTACTTCTCTTCTTTGTATCTTTCTCATGATGCCTAATGAACCAACCATTTCTTAGGACAAATATTATCTAAATGTGTTAATAATTTCAATATTACTTGATTTAGCAGACTGTTCTCAGGCACACAGAGAAAATACAAGACACAATTTAAATGATACCATTTGGGACACCAGGGAATGTGACTTGGTTGGAAGGGTTACCTGAGTGTGGGAGGGAGACACTTGAGACCAAGCCATTCAAACACTTTACAAAGAAACATGTCTTTGAAGTAAATCCAGACATGTCAGAGAGTGGAGATAATGATGTCGGAAAAGAAGTCAAAATAAAAGCAATCTCGTTGCCCAAGCGGATTGTGAGAATATTTATTTTCAGAAATAGGTAGGTACAAACGAATTCAGGACACGTCATCTAACCATTCAGATCACTCTCTACGTAGAAGCAGCCAAGTCCTATTCATGTGGTAGAAGCTTTAAATGGCCGAGTGTTCCATTGGTATTTGTCCCTTAAATCTAGCTGATACAAGTACCTACAAATGTATATTAAAGTGATAAGCATCCCAGCTCTCAGCCGGTTTAGGAGACCTAGTTCTAAATTTAGTTTCTGACTTTAATTAGCCTCAAATTAAAACCATCTTGACCCAACCATGCAGAGAGAGGCCCAAGACCAGACTGATAAGGATCTAGTCATGTGACAGGTCTGGGGTTTGATACTGTAGGGCTGAATACATAGTTACTTTACTAGATCGGGCAAATAAGAGGTAAAATCCAGAAGGCCAGACAGGAAAAGACTGTGAGGGAAAACCAAGGTTCTTTAAGGGCAACAAGAATCAGATGCTAAACCTAGAAGTTGGAGTTAAAAAGTAAGGTTCCAAAGTGAGATCAGAGCCAAATAATTATGGGATGAAAGAACAGGTACATAGTACAGAAGTGGGAGGGATTCGTGTCCTGTTAGAACTAGCATGGACCTTCCTCATCTGGCATAAGTCACATTCATTCTCTGAGACTGTTTCTTCACTAATAAAAGAGTAAATATACCAACTTCTCCCCCCCTTTAGTTCCAAAGTTATTTAGAGAATCAAGTGTGATCAAATCTCCTAAAAAAGGAAGGAGTGGGCCCCTGGGTGGCGCAGTTGGTTGAGCGACTGCCTTCGGCTCAGGTCATGATCCCGGAGTCCCGGGATCGAGTCCCACGTCGGGCTCCCAGCTCCACGGGGAGTCCGCTTCTCACTCTGACCTTCTCCCTTCTCATGCTCTCTCTCACTCTCTCTCTTTCCTAATAAATAAAAATAAATAAATAAAATCTTAAAAAAAAAAAAAGGAAGGAGTGAGGAATTCGCCATGTAAAGTAATAAAAATCGGCCAAATTTGGAATTCTAATAAGGCAGGCCATTTACTTTCAATTTTTAAACACAATGTAAGCTAAGAAACATTTTGATTCCCCACTCCCCATGCAGACTCTACCTCTTGACCCTCCATCACCAAAATGTTTCACCTTTCCTGTTAGAGCAAATCCATTCCTGTAGATTTACATTTACTCTGGCTTCTGTCCCCTTATTCTTCTCTTCACCTTTTTCCTCTCTTCTGGGACCTTTACTCAATATATAAAAATACTCATTACTCTTATCTTTAAAAAAATAGTTTTCTTATGATTAAATGATACTGTGCAGGAGGCACTATAAGAATATCTCTATAACAACTCTAAAATGTAGGCAAAATGATTTATTTCCATTTTACAGATAAGGACTTGAGATCTGCAGTAGTAAAATAACTTGCCTAAGGCCACAGAACTAGTCAGTGTTGGAGCCAAGACAGGATCTCAGGCCTACCAAACTACAGATTCACAACCCAGAGTTCCTTTGTAAGCTCCATACCCATTACACAGTTCCCTACTGTCTGTCTTCTCCCAGAGCAGCAATTTCATTAAGTCCAAGATCAAACCTATAATCTCCTTTCTAGATCTGCATCCCTGAGCCCAGCCACCTCCCATCACCTACCCCTTTGAAAGGCACCGCTTTGCATCCATTCTTTCTGAAGGCCAACCTCTTCTCAGTCCCACAAGTAAGTTCTTGTGCTATTCCTGATCTTGTCTTATCTGAGAAGCCTCCTATCATTACATTCCACAATATTTATTGAGCAGTTTCTATGTAGGGAAAAATTGAGGTGAATGACACCAAGAAACATAAACCACAATCCCTTCCAATACATTTATGACCTCTTGAATCAGAAAAGATGACTCAACACAGTTGGAGGAAACTGCACAAGTCCTTTAGTTTAACCGGCCTCATAGTATGGGGGTCCACTTTCTGGATTAATAGAACATCTTAACTTTGCTTGAGCCTACCCAGTGAAAAGTTACTTGAAAAGCTTCTGGATTTCTTTGTAATTCTGATTGGCCCACTGTATTAATAATACACCACATTCTCATAATTATAATGTTTTACTAACTAAAAGTCACTATAAGCCAAGAACTGTGCTAAGAAATGCACACCAATACATGAAAAAGACATAGCTCTTGTCCTAAAGACATTAGAAGGAATTTGGAGTGATGGTACATATACACAAAATTTGACATTTTCAGTGGTGAAAACTGCACTATGTTAAGTACAATAATCTGCTTTAGGAAGAGTCTTCTATCAGCTGTGATGATGCTTAAAATAAGTACAAGATCTGGAATGACCACAGTCCAAGATAGGTACTTTAACTTTTCAAATTCACTCTTAATTTATTTATAATATATGTAAATGCATGTAACTTATTATATATATTTATTTTATATAACTATCTCTATACCTATATATCCATCTATCTATCTATATCTTGTATGTAGAATGGTTAAAAACCAAGCATGCAGAAAATGAAGTGGACCCTCACAATTAAATATCTCTTGACAACCAAGATATAAAGAGTGAAAAAATGGAGAAATACAAGGAAAGAGTTTCTGCCTGCATTACTTTGCAAATCCACCACAGATTTGTATGTAAGAGTTAGGTGTGAAATTGCAGTGAAATTTCTCTCGAGAAACTCATCTTTTGGAATTAAATGTCAGGCCAATTTCAAAATCTCAAATCATTATTTGCCAAAATGAAACATAAACAAAGCAAGCAAAGTCATTCCCATTATGGTGGACCAGAAATTTATTTTAGTTTATAAGAAATAAATTAAAGCAATATCAAAATAGTAAGTCTCAATTTTCTTGTAGAGAAACATGTTTCCTTAATATAGACATTATAAACATTGGCAGTATACTCAGTTTTGAAAAGTAAATAATAAACACAGTAAGATACCCACTTGTCATCATGTTTCTCTTTCTGATATTAACCACACAGAAAGGTCAGGTAAACTATGCATAAGAAAATGAAGACAAATTTGCTAATGATGTATAACCATCACATAATATATTTAAAGAAATACAATAAAAAGCACATATTACCATAACATAATTAAATTATACATTAAAAACATACTCTTCTTCTGTTCATCTTGAATTTTCTAAACTATAAATATGCATTAACAAAGGTTATCTGTGTTCTAGAATAAGGACCCTTTTTGTTTACTTTTTTCTCCTTTGTATCTCTTCTATCTCTGTGTCTTAAAAATCCAATTATCCTTTTTTGGAAATAAATACTAATAGGATAATAGTTATTTTTTGCTATAAAAAATACCTTCAAATGTGGGAGCTTTTAACAATTGTTTATTTGGGGCTCAGTGGGTTAAGCCTCTGCCTTCGGCTCAAGTCATGATCTCAGGATCCTGGGATTGAGCCCCACATCGTGCTCTCTGTTCAGCAGAGAGCCTGCTTCCCCTTCTCCCTCTGCCTGCCTCTCTGCTTACTTGTGATCTTTCTCTCTGTCAAATAAATAAATAAATAAATAAAATCTTTAAAAAAAACTGATTATTTTTCAGTTTTGTTGGAAGCTGAAGATTTCGTAGTTCTTCATGCAACTTAAAATTCTGGATTGAAGGAGCACTCTTTATTTGGGACATACAGTTCTCATGGCAGAGAAAAAAAGCAAGATAATTTGCAAGAACACTCTATGGCTCATCAAGTTTCACAAGAGTCATAAGACTACCAGCTCACTTGTCATTGGCAAAGCAAGTCACATGACTAAGCCCTACTTCTGGAGTCTGCAGGAGGCAATCAGTCATATGGCAATGAGGGGGTCCATAACTTTTTACTGGAAAGAAAAATAATCATTGAGTACAATGGTAGCATTTACCAGAAAGCATAACTATCCCATGTTAAAGGAATTTCCAGACTGTGTAAATTGTAGTGATTATTAAGGGAACTCTAAATAAAACACACATGCACATTTTATGCGTATATAAGGTAAAATGTAGCTCTCCAGAATAATAACCTAAAATCCTGCTGGGTATTTTTTAAATATTTAAAATGTATTACCATCTTTGGGAACCTAAGTATGAACAACCCTTGTTCATCGATCTCAGAAGTGTGTTCCATCAACAATTTTATGAAGTTACATATTGGGATTAGAAAGAGTTTGAACCCAGAATATTCCAAATAGCATCTCCATTAGGATTCAGTGTATTATTAGTGTGAACAGTCTACCTCTGCCCATCAAGGTGCGAAACTTGACTTAATCTGAAAAGTATTTATTATTTCTCACAGAGCTCACACTCAGAAAGGAATCAGGGCACACGAAGGCAGAGCCTGGGGCCCAGGTCATGCTGAAGAATACCCTAGCACCCATACATGATGGCAGACACAGTTCCCTGCCCCCCTCACTAAAGAAAGCCTCCATGCTACTTTATTAATTGATTGATTGATTGATTGATTGATTGATTTTGGAGAAAGAGAGAGTGAGGGAGTAGGGGCAGAGGAAGAGGGAGAGAGAATCTTGAGCAGGCTTCATGTCCAGTGTGGAGCCTGATGCGAGGATCGATCTCATGACCCTGATCATGACCTGAGTCAAAACCAAGAGTCAGATGCCTAAGGGACCCAGCCACCCAGATGTCCTGCCACCATTTTACTTTAATGACTGCCCACCATGGGTGCACTCACCAGTTTTAAGGAAAGTTCTCCAATGCCACTGTCTAGTCTGCCACTGTGAGGTATGTATCTGTCTACTTCATTAGCAGCTGGACCACACATGCTTAAGTACCACGCCACTTGCAGTGGAGGAAGCCAGTGCTAATTTGAGTTAGAAATAAGCACTTATGATACAAAGTGACAGGCATCTAAATCAACTATAGATATTCTTAGAGTTCTTTTATTTATTGGCTATATGGAAGAGCCACTGCTCTGCGCCTATGTAACAGGTTTAGCTAAGGGATGTGGATTTAGAATTAAATGATAATAGAGGCCTAATTATAAGTTTGAGAGACAATTTGAATAATTTTTTAAATTACTGAGTACATAAAGCCTATTGTAGTTTGCAAGTTAGAGCTGGCAGGCTCAAGCTAAGGTCTTTTTCTCTTAATCACATCAAAAACAAAAAGACGAGAGTTGCAAAAATAGACATTTTTTTCTTTTTTGATCCTGCATGCTTTAAAGGCAAGGTTTAATTTAAATACCATACTCAGGACAGAAGAATAGACAAATGGTTTAGTACTGTCTGCAGCAAGGTGTTACTAAATCTTCCATTTGCAACCTTAGCAACAAAAAATCTAATTTTTAAATGGTTGGTAACCTGTCATAAGATTTCACTCTGAGATGAGAATATAAGGATTCAGTCTAGAAGCAATTTTTTTGTAAATATTTTGAGATATTCTACATTGTTTCAAATATAAGTAAATTAATACCTGGAAGATTTTAAACTCTGGTTGATTTTCTTTGGCCAGGCCTATGGTCTGGTGAGAAGGGAGAAAAAGAGTTCGACTTCACATCATTTTTCATCATAATGGAAGTTCCGCTGTGCACCCTCTTGGGTTCCTACAACGTAATCTGTTTATCTCCAAAACTTGTTGAGATAGCCTCAAAGATTAGCAGGGGCCTATTTACGACTAAGTTAGTCTTGGGATTAGCCCTTCTGCTTTACAGATTTGAATCCTATACAATTGCTCTGTCCTAGGGATTATGTAAAAGAGCAGCTCATAGGACAGTCAAACAAGGCTAGAAGGCCAGAATTAAAACGGATACTTTTAATCTTTGTCCATGTTGTGTCAAGGATAATAAATGAGCATCAGTACTTTTAGGGGCATTCCTAGTATCAAAGTGAAGCAAAAAAAATATATATATATATATTTATACACACACACACACATATACGTATCCCATGTACATATACATATATATACACACATATCCCAAAATTAATATATTCTGTAGTTCAACTGAACTCCTCAACTGAGCCACCCTATATCTACAAACATTCTTGCTTATCTTTAAGCACTCAGATGAGCAAATGATGACAGTTTATCCAATTACTTGATACCACTGAGAAAACATTCTCCCTCTGTCTTCTTACCATTGTCAAGCAAACTTTGAACGCACGGCCAGTAAGTGCTGTACGAAAAGCTTAAGACTGAAGATATCCTAAAGGACATATGGACAGGGATCCAAATTTCAGCCCCTGCCCTGCCCTTTCTAGCTGAAGGTTTGTACGATTTTTGTTAGTTGTTTAATCCCTGAAACCCTAATTTCTTCCCCTATAAAATAAGAGCATTGAACAAGAGTCTCTCTAAAGTATTTTCAGCTCTAAAAATATCGGTTTCTATACTTCTACATTTTATTTCCTCTAGGAATTAGATAGACAGGGGGAAATATCAAGGTTTTAGCATCAGAGATACCATGAAATTTTATTTCTTCATTTGTGAATTGACCTATTATAAATGAAAGAATTGGCCATGGTGCTATATAACCACAGTCATTAAAAGTTTTTCCTGGGTCCTTCTCATCATGCTGGATAACCCCTTATTTGTTCACAGCCATATTCCTGTCACGGGCACAGTATCCACTACATAGGATGAGCTCTACGTAGAGCTATAATCCACTAGGTAGGACTATGCATTGAACAAATAAGACAATGAAGAAACAAACAAACCCATGCCCCTATGGAGTGCTGTCTTTATTTGGCACATGCAAAAATCAGGAGAGAGCGAATTCCCACAGCAATTCAACGAAAAGGAGATCTAAGTCCACCAAATTGTACTTTATGTTCAAGTGTGATGCTTCCAACCTTACTCGGGATATTTGGCTTTGCAGGAAGTATCCCAGATGCATTATGTCCAGAGACACTTTAACCTTGACATTGCTGTTGACCTTCTGAGATGCTAGCCCCTCACACCACATGACTACCATAGAGGTACTATAGGAAGTGAGGGGCCACTAGGGGCAAAACCTGTTTGCAGATGCAAAACAATGGATCTTTCTTACCTGTCCACACTAGGGACTCTGCGTCTGCTTCTCCATGCAAATAAAAATAACACCAATAATGCTTAACCAAAAATGTCCCTTTCTTGAATTCTGCTCTCCATTTTGAGGCTACCTATTACCGATACTCAATCATAAACACCCTTCCCCTCCCATGATCAAAAAGTTCAAGAGGTGAAATCCACTGCTCTTTTTTCGTCTAAATAACAGTCCACTTTTTTTATTTCCTGATCAGAAAATATATGAAGGTGACACGTTAAGTTCTTGTTGCCTTGTTTCATGTCTGATGTCTTCTGAGTCATACATGTATTTATTTTATGTCTCAATATGTAAAAAGAAGAAAGAGGAAAAGAAAGAAAAACTAAAAGAAAGGGGGAAAAAAATCTCTGTTTCAAATAATGAGCATGTGCACCTTTTTGCCTCAGGCCTTCATACACAATTTAGCCAGGAAGCCAGGGTAGATCATGATTTAGCTTTTGACATCTCCTGCCTTCAGGCCAGGGGAGACTAATACCGATTTCTGACTCTGAGCACGCCACAGGAAAAAAAGTGAGAGAAAGAGAGGCCTTTTATTGACTAAATGATAAAGAGGTTTGTAATGATAAATAACAGTCATTTTATTGTGGAATTCCCCAGAAAAGATGCATTCTGCAGTGTCTGAAGGAGCCTAAAAGCCAAGGTTGGTTCCCTACGGAGCCGAACCTGTTAAACTCCAATTTTTACAGCCAGGGATAGGGGTCACAAATTGCGGGGACCTCTGGCTATTAAAACCATACACGCGCACTACGTACCCATGGTTGCAGCCTGTTTCTTGGCCCAAGGAAAATTACCAAGGGCTGGATCTCAGGGTGATTCTCGGAGGGCGTGTCTGTCAGTCTTCTATCTGTGTGTCTGTCCCCTTCTCCTGCCTCCGAACACTCAGGTCCTGATGCGATTCAGCAGCTTCTATGCTCGGGCTGCTGGAGGGATCCCTGCCAGTTTTGATCGATAGTTTAATTGTAAACTTTGGGAACAATAATGGATAATTTGGCTTGAACCGTCCATTACGAGCAATGTTGTCTAGGAGAAAGCCTTCAAAATTAAACAAGAGTTGGGCCACATTATTGCATTTGTACAACACACCCACAGTTAAATAAATCCCCCTTTACAAATGCTGTCCTGGCATTCTACAGAGTTCAATAAACATAGGCCCAGGCAAAGGAGGCAGAGAGGAAAAAGCAAATAGACCAAAGTGAAAACTACCTCCCTACTCGTTTCTTCTGAAACTTGTTGTTGTTTTTTTTTATAATTATTATGACCATTAAGATAATTCCTTAAAGTACTCTTCAAATAATGAAATATCTAAATACGTGGAGGAATAAGTTTTTAGGGGAAGATCTTTTTTTTTAACGAAAATTGAAGTCAGTGAAATTTTTAAAAGGTGGCCATTAAGAAAAGGTGAAATTAAGAAAATTAAATAAGTTTTAGAAAAAATCCTTCCAATCTCCATAGCATGGATGGCTACCATAGAAAAGACTTCTTAGGGAAATACACAAGACCATTTGGGCATCGGTTATTTCTTCCAACAAAAAAATAAGAAGGGGATCACTTAGTAACGCTCAAGGTTTAAAACTCCCCACACAGAGCCAGAGTGTTCCCTTGACAGGATAGGGTTCAGCTCTAAAGTTCAGTGGGGGCTTATCCTGATGTCTGACAGGGACATTTTTCCAAGGAAATATCTAGCAAGAGATTGAAAAATATTACCATGCCAAATCGAAGGACTCTATAATGTAGGGACAAAGAGAATGGGAGCTCGAGAGACACCTGAGTCCAAGAGCC
>CM052802.1:114228723-114477941 GCA_028533885.1 Nasua narica | reverse complement strand
TTTTTTTTATTAAACAATGAAAACTATAAAATTACACTACTCCTAAGTCTGAGTAAGTGCAAAGAATAAACTCTTTATTCCTTCTCTTAGAAGGATATTTAAGCATGGAAAAGAAGGACTGGAAATTTAAGAGATAGGGAGGTGCTTTCAAACTCACTAATATGAAGTTTCTTTGTATAGGAAGCATTTCTATTTGAAGTTAAATGCATAGTCTATCAAAAGCTTCTTGGAAATACAAAACGAATTGCAAAATAAAAATGTCAGGTATATTTGTGAAAGGATACTCTCAGTGATTTTTCATTTAAAAGATAACGTTCATTTACTGTCTTGTTGATTTTGGCCATTCTAACTAGTGTAAGGTGGTATCTCAACAAGTGTTGGAGAGGATGTGGAGAAAGGGGAACCAACCCTCTTACACTGTTGGTGGGAATGCAAGTTGGTGAAGCCACTTTGGAAAACAGTGTGGAGATTCCTGAAGAAATTAAAAATAGAGCTACGCTATGATGCTGCAATTGCACTACTGGGTATTTACCCCAAAGATACTGATGTAGTGCAAAGAAGGGCCACATGTACACCATTGTTCATAGCAGCAATGGCCACAATAGCCAAACTGTGGAAAGAGCCAAGATGCCCTTCAACAGACAAATGGATAAAGAAGATATGGTTTATATATACAATGGAATATTATGCCTCCATCAGAAAGGATGAATACCCAACTTTTATATCAACATGGCAGAACTGGAAGAGGTTATGTTGAGTGAAATAAGTCAAGCAGAGAGAGTCAATTATCATATGGTTTCACTTACGTGTGGAGCATAAGGAAAAAGATGGAGGACATTGGGAGAAGGAAAGGAAGGGTGAATTGGGAGAAATCATGAGAGACTGTGGACTCTGATAAACAAAATGAGGGTTTTGAAGGGGAGGGGATTGGGGGGATGGGTGAGCCTAGTGGTAGGTATCGAGGAAGGCACATATTGCATGGAGCACTGGGTGTGGTGCATGAATAATGAATCTTGGAACACTGAAAAAAATAAAATTAAAATAAAATAAAACATAAAACATTGGGAGGGGCTCAGTTAAGCATCCAACTCTTGGTTTTGGATCAGGTCAAGATCTCAGTGTCATGAGACCAAGCACTATGTCAGGCTCTGCCTGGGCCTAGAGCCTGCTTGAGATTCTCTCCCTCTCCCTCAGCCCCTCCCCATTGCACTCATGTGCTCACTCTCTCTCTAAAAAACTAAAAATAACAATGTTAGGTTGTTTTCTATTTATCTTTAATTAATACAAATCTGTGTATAATTTTTTTATTTTTCTATACTGTGCATAAAAAACCTCTAAAATATGTTGACTGTCCAATTTAATAAGCCAATTTCCAAACCAACTTATCCAAGACATGTACACATTATTTGCACACTTTTTTTCCTACTAGCAAGTGCTCTCCCTAACACTGATTTCTTCCCTCATTTAATACTTTTTTTTTCTTTCTCCCACATAGAAGGTAGCTATAAACCAGGAAAGCAAGGCATTACATTCTCAACAGTCAGAGAAAATTGGATCTGTGCTACATCTACTAGAATGTAATTTAAAAGAATTAGGCAAGATGTTGATAAATCCTGAAAGTGAAAGAATGCCTGGAAAGAGAACGAAGAAAGAAATGGAAAAGACAATTGAAGAAAAAAAATATTCAAGTGTGAGTTCAAGAACAGCAAGGAGATTTGTCACTGAATCTAAAGTTAGTAAGGCAAGTTTCCTGACTTAGAAATACAACAACTGAGGGGGACCTGGGCAGCATAGTAGGGTAAACATCAGACTCTTGGTTTCTGCTCGGGTCATAATCTCAAGGTTGTGAGATTGAGCCATGCACTGGGCTCTACACTCAGTGAGGATTCTGCTTGGGATTCTTTCTTTCCCACCCCCACTAAAATAATTGAAATGTTTCTTAATTTTAAAATATATTTTTAAAGATTGTATTTATTTATTTATCAGAGAACAAGAGAGAGAGAGCACAATCAGGGAGAGTGGGAGGCAAAAGGAGAAGCAGGCTCCCACTGAGCAAGAAGCCTGATGTGGGACTTGATCCCAGGACTCTGGGATCATGATCTGAGTCGAAGGCAGAAGCTTAACTGACTGAGCCATCCAGGTGTCCCAAATGAAATATCAAAATAATAATAATAATATTATTAAAGTTTTAAAACTATATCTTAACTGTAGAAATGAATTCAATTTTGCCTGGTGGAGAATAAAGAAAATTTTTAAAAAAATTCTGACTTTCTATAAATTAAATTTAAATAGTAGTAAAAAATATTTGGATATAAAATAGAAAAATGTAGGTAAAAACAATTATAAATTTTTGTTTTAGTTTTTATAGAAATATTAAACTCTACCCCCCAACACAGGGCTCCAACTCATGACCCTGAGATCAAGAGTCACATCACTAAGCCAACGAGGCACCCCCATTTATGAAATTCTTATTTCATGAGGTACATTTTACATGTTTCTATTTTCCACTTAATAACCTAAAGAGCAAACCTCTTACAAGAAGCTCTTTAATCTGAGCAAAGATTGTATTTATTTTCAAAAAGAAAACCCAATGTTATGTCTGATTCTCTTTTAAATTGTCTATGTTTTTTATTATATTTACCTTTTTTGATGCAAACCTTAAGTCAAAAATAGAATGGGAAACCACAAAACCACAAGTATAAGGACAGTTGTTAATCCAATAGTTATTTCCCTTTGCAAATTAGTCAGAAAAGATGAAAAAAAACTTTTTTGTTTTCCTTCCTCTCCCCCTCCCTTTTCCTTTCTTCCTTCCTTCCTTCCTTCCTTCCTTCCTTCCTTCCTTCCTTCCTTCCCTCCTTGTTATTTCAAGAGCAAAGTAGTTGACTCTTGACTCTCCACTGTCCTTGGAGGCATTGTGTTCAGATATAGGTGTTTGAATTCAATAGATCTTTGACAAACAAAATTCTGAGGAACAGTTGAAAATTTTAAGGGTATTTAATAAGAGTTGGAAAAAGAGTGGAAATATAACAGCCATTTCTAAATATCTGTCAGGTAGAACAGAGGGTGGATGAATTCAGTAAGACCTTTGGAAAGCAGAACAAAAACCAAGAAGGTGAAAATTACAGAAAGGAAGATATTGCCTGAAAATATGTTTGACCTTTCAAAGGAGACTGTACATTTCCCATCACTAGAAATATAGAGGCAATGATGTGACCTCTTATTACGAATGTTGTGGAGAGTACTTACTCATCTGTTAAGGTTGAAATAATCTTGATGTTTCCTACTAAATCTAAGACCCTATTTGTGTAAAATGGTTATGTAAAGTATATTAAATATTTTAAAAGCTTTAACAGTGCTCTTTTATTTAAAAATCTCTCAGTCCAGTACTTTGTAAATTGATGAATGAAGCCTTTCACAATATATGAAGTTCTACTAACTTCTTTATTTTGGACCTCAGGATTTTACCAGTCATTTGTATAGAATGTGATAGATAGATGATAGATAAATAGATAAATAGATGATAGATAGATATAGAAAATTTTTCAGTTACATATTTAGTAGGCTAAATATGTAGCCATAGTTAGGCTAATAAAGTAAATGAAACCATCAAAAAAAATGAAGACTACAATTTCTACTTCATATAGCTTTCTGTTACAGTTTTTGGTGTTGTTGAAGCAAGTGTATTTCCTAAATAAAGACTTGTATTGTTCATAACCAAATCATTTATGATAATAAGCTCTAAAGGGTTCAAAGATAGTTAATTTTTTTGTAAGAACCCTGTCCTATTTCCATGTAAATCTATTCTATTTCTATTGTTTTCAAGTGGTCACATACTGGTTCCATGTTTCTTCCACTTCTATTTCTAGAAAACGGGCTGTTTTCTAGAACACAAAGAAATAGAGTTGATAAAGAAAACATAAGAATGGCAAGAAACGAGGGAGAAAGGCCACTTTTGCTCCAAGTCGTTATTCCAACCTTTGAGTTTTCTGTTTCCTCATTTATTGTGGATGGGTAAGAACGAGACACAGAGCTGCCCTACCAGGGACCAGCATTATCCAAACAATTAAAATAGTATGATCGGATCGGGGCCAGGGCTTAAATTAAAGAAAACCAAACAAGGAATATAGATTATAGCAGATACCTAATGCATCAGCAATACACTGTATGTCAAAACTGGTGAACACTAATGGGACATATAAGGCTGTGGGAAATGAATTAGCTTACAAAGAAGGGAGGATAAGCAGAAGAATTTCTCCTAATGGTGCAAGAGGCAAGGGCTTCTAAAATGGAAATGCTCAATTACAGGGTCCTGGTACAAATATTTAAATGAGGAGGAAAAAGAGTAGGGCTATAACTAAACTTAGTATGTCTCATGGGTCACCAAAGCTTATCTTACCCATATCCCCCATTTACAGGACTACGTTATAGTGACGGTAATGACAATGACGGTGATGACTAACAAACAAATTAATCAATAAACCTAGGATATGTGCATGGAAGAGGGCTTCCATTTGAGCATCTTTTTTTAATGGTGCCATAGAAAAAATTAAAATGCTTCCATAGTACACACCTACAAGAAAGAAGATGAAACTTCAGACAAAGAATCCATTTCCAGTGACTTGTGTGGGGATTTTTTTATCTTCAGGTTTCAAAGGATACTACGCCCCAGCAAATATTTATTAAGCACCCTGAAGATACCTGACTTCCCCAGTACGTCTCCAAAAGGTGACCAGAAGTACCATTCGAAGCTTGGAACTGATGATGCCCTCCTCCCAGTTCAGGGCTTCAAAGCCTTTTTTGCTGAGATGGCAAATATGCCTCTCCAGCCTCATCTCTTACCGTCTCTTTCATACCCTGTTATCCATGCTTTATGAATTTCTTGTGTGTTTCCTTGACATGCTTGCACTACCTGTGCCCTCAGTAGGAGATGATTTCTTTGCTTTCTGCGTGCCACTCCTGTGCCCTCAGTAGGAGATGATTTCTTTGCTTTCTGCGTGCCACTCACTTACTTTTTTAGGTTTCTGTCTAAATGTCCCTTTCCAGAACTTCCCTAGACTCTCGACTTGATTAGATAGGCTTCATGTTCTCCCGAAGTGCCCCATACTTCTCCTATAAAGGCATCTACCATTTTATTATTGGCCCTGTTTATTTGTCTCCCTTCTCTGATAAAATGTAAATTCTATGAAAAATGGAATGCCTTAACTCCAGCACTCAGCACAGGGTTTGGCCCATAATTGGGATACAAAAGAATATTTGTGGAAAGAAGGAACAAATGAATTGAGTAAATAAATAGAGAATATAAGTGGCCAATGTGGGAACAAGTAAACTGGCTACACAGATGAGTATATTACCCTATCCGAATGTAACATATTACCCTCTTTCCTGGAAATTTAGCCACATGAGTGATCCTTCTTGCAGAGAAATGGAGGGAGAATGCTTGGTGCCTCTTTGAAATGATACAATTAATTAGTGGCAGAGATGGGAAAGAGACAGGTATCTCTGGATACTTTCTGCCCCTCCCCCCAAATTGAGATTTATTTTAGTCATGCTGTCACAGACAAGAACACCATACACTGGATTAAGTTCCCCCCAAAAGAAAGGGGAAAGATATTAAATGGATCAATAAAGAAGCAAGATATAAGTGTACTTTCTCTAGAGGCTTCCCTTTCATTAACTAACTTAGCGAGGAAAAGTATTGCACAAATAATCCATGGGTGTAAAATGATTCTGGTGCTTCAAGTCCTCCGCAAAGGGCTGAATTTGCCTAGAGGCATCTCCAGATTAACCTATCTATACCACGTTCCTTCAATGGAATTGGACGCATCAGAGGAAATAGACATGCCTGAAACCTGATTTTCAATCTCTCCATAGTTGATCAGATTTCTGGCATCATCATGTTTTTGTAATTAAGCGGAATAGGCTTGCTCACACATAATAACTAAAAAAGAGACAGCTTCCCTAGTTTCAGAACACCGTGTCCTCAATTTAACAGGCCTGGCTCTGGTACGAAAGGAGAGGCCAGCACTCTGGTTTGCATAAAGCAAACCACACACTGCCCTCTGGCCTTGCACTGCTGAGACTGAAAAGATCTTATCAGCCCTTTTCAGATTATCCACTCTGTAGGACGTTGGGCACTCTTCCATTTCCCCAGCTGGTTACCTTTATGGTATAATCTGAGATTAAATATAGGGGGAAGAATAAAAAAAATTTACAGGAATTGTACTTAAAATAAAATAGTCCCACTAGGAGACATGCAACCCCTTAAACTTTGAACACCAGTGGCCATGCAGAACGCTACCATGGTCTGAGCAATAAATCAAACACACATGGCTATGACTATTATTTATATACCCGAAAGGCTCCCTGGTGAAAGATAAGAATCAAGCTTTTCTTTTCTCATAGAAATGCAATAGGAAGAGAGTAACCCTGAAGTTCTAGTGGAAAAGAAGGAAAACACTTGAAATGTGTTTGCAGAAATTGGTTACAAAGTTTTAAGGACATGCTAGGTTTCTGCATGGCAATATAGGGGCAAATCCCTAGGATTTTTGTAGGTTGAAATTTACCATGAAGATTTAGGCATTGTTGCTTTATCCCAAGAATGTTACTGTGTTACCGTGCACAGGGGCTCAGAAATCTTAGGGGGGGGGCGGGGATAGTAAACCCAGTGCACCTCTAGTTTCTCATTCCGAGAGGCTTCCAGATAACCACAGACAGATACTTCATAAGATTGTGCTTCTCAGTGAAGGCTGTTGCCGTGTGTTACGGGCATTGCCCTCAGGATATCTGGTTGCCAATACGTCAATCTGCCTGACGTCAATCAGGTTGACTAGACCACTCAGCTCCTCATTCCTCTTTGGCATCCAGCAACAAATCCCTGAGAAATTTCACTTAGCCAAACCAATACTGGCTTTCAAATCCTTAGAGGATCTTCATTCTCTAGAAAATGCACTATAAGGGTATATGGACTTACAGTGCCCCCACAGATCGTCACAGATTTTTCGGGTGTCCCCGAGCCACCTGTAAGTGCCAGTTACGACTACTCATTTTAAAGCAGAATTTATTTAAACATATTAGTTAAATATTTGAAGATTTTTAAAGGCTTTGATTTTTCACCACTGTCACAATAAAGCAAAGGTCTTTTGCTCTTTGATTGTTATTTTCATATTTGCTCTTTGATTTTTGTTAAGGCAATAATCAAAATAAAATTTCAGTCCCCCAAAAGGGGGAGAGGGGTGCCTGGTGGCTAAGTTAGTTAAATGTCAGCCTTGGGCTCAGGTCATGATCTCAGGATCCTGGGATTGACAGAGCCCAGCGGGGAGCCTGCTTCTCCCTCCCCCTTGGCTTCTCCCTGGCTGGTGCGCTCTGCTAACAGGATAAAGTGCAATTTCCAAATGTGAGCTTCACATCAATTTTGTCTTTGGGTTTTTCCTGCGTTCATCAAAATGGGAGAAAACTTTCCTCTCCCATCCTTACTCTCTATGACATTTTAACTCCGAATTTAAAAAACAATCCTTTCTATCGCCCTTTCAAATTTGCTGAGTGCTTTCATATATCTCTTCAACGAAGCTCCAAACCGTGAGTATGGATATAATTTTTCCCCATTTTACGAATTCTGGTTCCATTCACCAACTGTGTGACCTTGGGCAAAGTACTTAACTTCTCTGTGTCTCATGTTTCTCTTTGTTGAAATGGGACCAATTATAGCACCAACTTCAGGGGATTGTAAGAATTAACAGATACATAAGGTACTCAGAACTATGTGTGGCACAGAGAAAGAGCTGGAGCCTGGTTGCTAGTATCCCCATTACTTACAAAGGAGGCTTTTAATATATGATTTAGTGAGAGGGAGAGCTGCTCCTTTACCCAAAGATTCCAAACCTTATTCTCATGATACCAATGTTATCTTCTGTCCACACCTCCAGACCCCCTCTAGTGTGCCCTCTTAGTCTGCACGATAGATTAAGTGGGCTAATGTAACATTTAGCCATCTTTATAACCATTATCGTCTGAGACAAGGGATTTGATTTCCAGACAGTTTTCAGAATATAACTTATTAAAATCAGAAACTACTCTCTGCATCATCAGACCTGATGTTTAACATAGTGTGTGGGCCATGGGAGAAGGAAGAGGAGGAACACTTTAGAGCAGAAGCAGGTCATTTCATTAATATAAACATTTAGGGAATGACTGCATGGGCGAATCTACTAGAATGCTTTGTGTGGCAGAGGTTCTGATGGGTACTACCAATTCGTATAAAGTAGTTACAGTTGGTTTTCACAGTACTTCCTAAGCGTTAGGGCAAGTTAGCTGGGTTAGCATCTGCACTTGCCCTAATCAAAAGCAGCACCGATGCATTTAGGGAAAACCTTTGGTTAACAACTGAAGCCTTTGCAACACTGTTTATGCCTTTATTCCCTGGTATAAATAGATGAATAGGATCTCAGTCAATCGTGTTCTCAGGAATGTTTAATTCCGGTGAATTATCAATTTAATCACTTGCTATTTGTTATGAATTCCACTTTTTTTTTTTTAAAACAAAAGGATGGGGATGGTTTAAGTCCACCTTTTTTTTTTTTTTTTTTACATTCTGGTATATTTCTTCTCTGGGGAGGACCAAGAGGTACCCCATGAAGGGCGTGGCCTTTGGAATTTGTTAGACCTGCATTTGAGTCCTTCTGAGACTTTGGGACATTTGCTTAACTTCTCTGAGTCTGTTTCCTAAACTACAAATGAGAAATGAAAATGGCCCATGGCAGGGTTGCCGTGAGCACGAGTGGTACCACACTTTGGCCAGTGCCTGATCCATGAGAGACCTTTGAAACAAAGTCTTCTCTCCTTTTCTCTTGGGGCTAACTGAAATCCAGCTCCCGAAAGGGGTCACTATGCGAAAGGTATTTGCTGCTCTATTACTTTCCGAGCAATGCTATTAGGCCATGTTAACCCAGGACTAAAGAAAAAATGAAAAAGAAAAATAAATAGGTTTCTTGTTCTTCCAGGCTATTTTAGTACCCCTTGACTTCAAAACAAAATCCCTTCTTCTCAGCCAACTCAGTATTTCTCAGATCTTAGGAAAATCATTCATTTTCCTCTTCTACCCAGATCAAAATAGCAGCTCTGTCACTTATTACTGTGTGGCGCTGAGCGAGTTACTTAACCTCTCTGTGTTTCCATTGCCTTGCCTCTACAATGAGAATAATAAAAAAGACCTAACTCTCAGAGTTGTTTTGAAGATTGTAAGAGTTCATACAGGTAAAACACTTAGAATTTTTCCAGGCACAGAGTCAGGTTCAAATACTGAGTAAAATCAACATTTTGCTTCAGCTCCCTGAGGCTGTCAACTTGATTTTTTTTCTTGTGGTTGCGGCTGCTGAAGCTTCCTTGTCCGAACTTCTTGTGACCTGAAACTCCCCACAGCCAATCCAACCACAGACACGGATGCCCACGGGTCCAGGATGGGTTCTCTAGCGTCCCTGAGTAGCCGCCTGAGGAGCTGAATTTCTGGAACCCGGAGATAGCCTGCTGTTTTCACCCATGACACTCGCCGGCTCCCTGGGCCTTACAGCGATGCAGCTGTGTTCTCGCAGAATAGAAACATTTATTTCTGATCTCGATCTCTCTCTCTCTCTTTCTCTCTCTCTCTCGTAGCTCCCTCTCTAACACTGAGGCCTGATTCCATAGGGTTAAATTGGGGGTAGTGGGGTATGGACGACAGATCCTCCCCTGATTTCAGAATCTCCCTTTCCGACCATGAGTCAATTTCCTTGGCTCCAACTTCTGTGCTTTGATTTCTCTCATCCTGAAGGTGAGCTTTGTTAGAAAGATTCTACTCCCTCAAGCAAATAAGGCTACTCTGGAATCTGTCCCAGTGTCTGAATCCTGGGCCACTACACCTGATGTCCCTCTTCTTGGTGATACAAGTCAGTGCAATCCCACGCAGTAATTCTGGGCTCCAAATGTTCTTTTCTTTTTCTGTTAAGTTTTGTTGTTGTTGTTGTGGTGGTGGTGGTGGTGGTTTGTTTGTTTTGTAATTTATGAGAGAGAGAAAGAGAGAGGGAGAGAGGGAACACAAGCAGGGGGAGTGGCAGAGGGAGAGGGAGAAGCAGGCTCCCCACTGAGCAAGGACGCCCCCCCCCCCCAAAATGGGACTTGATCCCAGGACTCTGGGATCATGACTTGAGCTGAAGGCAGACGCTTTAGTGACTGGGCCACCCAGGTGCCCCCTAAATGTTCTTGCTAGAAAAATAAAACATGACTTCAAGAAGCAGTCAGTGTACCTGCTGCTTCTATATCAGAAAATATAGAAGAAACAGTGATAAATGTTAAAGGGAAAGATTGTTTTCTGCGCTTTCTATCTGGTCAACCTTAATCTAATGTCAAGGTCAGGCACCACAGACACATCTATCTACACATGGTCACTGGTATGTGCTAAGTTGCTGACATTTCTAGTGAGAAGAATGTTTGGGGGAAATAACTGATGAATTTTTTTTACTTTGGTTTCAACTTTCTAATGCTATTTAGAAATCTCTTTTTTTTTTTTTCTGCGATTATACCTGTAACGACAGGTATAATGACATCATGAGCAAATGCATGTGTGAGAGTTGCAGCAAGTGCCCTCCCCTTGATAACTCCACCAACTAATTTTAAGGCATTCCCAGCTTGTTCCTGGTGAAAAGCGAAGGAAACCAAACGAGTCTAAAAGGGAAAGAGAGGGGCACCTGGGTGGCTCAGTCCATTAAGCATCTGACTCTTGGTTTTGGCTCAGGCGGTGATCTCAGAGTCATGGGATTGAGCCCACCTCCCCCTCCCATCCCCCACCCCCACCCCCACCCCATTCAAGCTCTGTGCTGGGGGTAGAGTCTGCTTGGAATTCTCTCTCTCTCCCTCTGCCCCACCCCCCACCACCTGAACATCTCTCTCTCTCTCTCAAAAAAAAAAAAAATGGGAAAAAGAAAAATGATTTCCCCAGTTGTTATGGAGTTTAGTTTGACATGTATGAGTATTTTTTATGAGATTTTGCCCTTAGAATGTAATCTCCATGAAGCCAAGAAATTTAATCCATTGTGTTACAACACAATCCTCGGCATCTAGAATGCCTTTAAAAATAAACAAAGTTCATTCAGAATTAAAGATCATTTCATACATAAGAGTTGTATACTCAGATGGATGGAACTCATTCAGTCTCATTCAGTCTTCCATCCAGCTCATGATTGATGTAGAACCTCCCAAAGGCACATAGAGAAATGGATGAGTAAATGAATAAATGAATTAATGCAGTTTTTTTAAATATCAGAATTTAGGAGGGCTTACCCTTGAATTTTTTGATATTTTGAATCAGGCCCCAAAACGGACAGACCCTAGAATGATTTTTTTTAAAAGCTTATTCAAATTATTTCAAATATGAAAGGTAAACACTAAATAAAGTTGAGGAAATATAAGCTATACTCTAACAAATACAGCTAGTAGTGTCATTTTGGAGGTCACATTCAGCAAGATGTAGTCCAGATGTGTCTGAATCTATATCTAAATGTTTCACATCTACTTAATCTTAAGTCATGGAAGATTGTGAACCTAAAATAACAAATTCACAAGTTCTTATAAAGGATCAATGAATACTCTAGGATATTGGCAAACCACAGACATTATGAAACTCTTAACTGGTGATACTTTTCCCCAGCTCTGGATTTTTGCTCTTCAGTTAGTTCTTGATCTCATTATAAAGAAATACATATATGCTCATTGGAAATTTTTTTTAAAGTATTGCTTTTCCTTCACTCTTCTTATTGAAGGAAAAAAAACTTGTTTTTTACAGAGCTTACATCCATATAGTATGAGTAGATTTAGTGAGTTACAACTTGCATTGGATCCTGTGATGCCAATGGCATGTATTTTGATATCAGTTATGGTTCTACTGCAATCATGGCATTATTTTAAACTGATCACTTGAACTAGGAACTGTAGCCTTTATGTATGACAAGTTTATCTGAAACAAAATAAAAATATGAAAACTCTAAAAAAGAGAGTAGTGGATACTGATTTGATTTTCAAATCATTTTAATTTAGAGGACAGTCTGTACAAGATGTTCTAACTTGATTCACTTTTGTTATTATTCTTTGGATATACCCATCCTTATCTAAAACATTCCAAAAGGTTTTTTGGCCAACACATTACCATAAAATGAAGCAAGTTTGATATACATGAACTTCTGCAATCTTACACAATTACAGATCTAAAGGTGACCTGGGAAACTATCTTTGTTGACTCTGAATCTTTTATATCTACTTGCCCCTCCTCCCCTTTTGTTGTGTGTCTATTAAAAGTAATCAGCTCAGCGAAAAGCTACTTCATGAAAGACAATTTGACATCCACATCCATGTAAGGTTTAGAGACCCAGAGATAATTACCAAAGATGTTAAGTGAAAGAGCCCCAATTAAGCTTGTTTTAATTTAACTCCTTAAAGAGCTAATGTCTACTTGATGTATCTCTGCATTTTATGCCAATCAGAAACTTTCCAAACTGTAGTTTTATCAATCTGAGAATATGATTTCCTGGCTCTTTATTAACATTGACTTCAGAACCTCTGTCACTACAAAACAAAATGCTACTCGCCAATATGCACAAGATGAACAGGTAAATGATAAGGTTTTCTTTCTTTTCTTTTTTTTAAGATTTATTTATTTTGGAGAAAGAGAGAGAGGGATCATGATTGGGAGGGGACGAAGGAGAGAGGGAATCTCAAGCAGACTCCCCACTGAACGTGGAGCCTGAGTCAGGCTTGATCCCAGGACCCTGAGATCATGACATGAGCTGAAACCAAGGTTCAGATGTTTAACCAACTGAGCCACCCAAGTGCCACATTTAAAGCTTTTTTGGTTCTTTTTCTTTCATATTCTTTGCCCACTTTCCCTCTCCCTTCTCTCCTCTCTCCCTCTGAACTGGTGACATGAGCACATGACTGCTGGAGCACTTCAGACCACAGAAATAATAGAATGGCCATGAGGCACATGGTTTTCTTCTTCTCATGAGACTAGAAAACTGGCTCAATGCCTTGGAGAAAACCCTTTTGCAGATCTGATCAGCCTTCATACCTGGGTGCAATTTTGATTCTACTTCAAATACTAGGGGTCTCAGTCACTTTTTGCTCTTGTCTCCTTACAGATTTGCAAAATGCCTCTCTACTTTCCAATGGCTAAAGGAAGCTCTGCAATCCCAAGTAGGGTAAAATGGAACTGGATGATGAGATCTAAGTCAGTGTACAAAATGAAAAAGTAGGTTATCACGTAAAGGTGGCACAAAAGATTCATTTCAATTAGTCCTCAAATTTAAAAGATCCTGAATCACCAAAGATTACACACTTAAAACTAATATATGTGTATGCATTTTTAGCATGAAAGCATGGAGAACAGTACGTTGTTTTCCAGGAGAGAAGTCTTGCATCTTTTCAGAATAAACACATTCGGATTCCTAACACCCATTTCCTCTGAGCCCAGACATGTTCTCCAAAACGGATACAATTTTGTTCGTCAGAGTAAATACAGTGTGGTTTTATTTCCAAACTACAGAATTGCACATTTTTCAGAAATCCAGCCTGTATGCAGTGAGCTTCTCTCTTCCTCCACACCTCCAAGACCGTTTCATTTAAACGATCTTGATTATTTGTTGTGTGCAAAATACCTCATGAGGAAACAAGCAAGACCAGGAAGATGAGTGACCCACCATCCTTACCTGTAAGGAAGGCTCTTGCATAAATAGTTCAGTCAGCTACTCAAGGAAGCAAGATAGGAGCTGTGGGTCAGACAATAAACTTTTCTGTGACCTCCTGCATTTTGTTATTCCACGTAAAAAGGGGAAACCATACTGCCCTCTGCCATCTCGTCTCAGGAGCTACAGAGATCCTGTTCATAAAGCATGAGAAATCATTGCCAGTGTGATTTGTCTTCATTTACTTGAATTAACTTAATCTACATCTGCCAAGGTAACATCGGCGTGGGACACACAGACACGCACACAACACACAACACACACGCATGCGCACAGTCCCTAGGAAAAGAATATGGAGCACACCCTCCAAGCCGTTTAGCTTAAAGGAGCAACGTTACCGGCTAGAATATGTTTGATGTGTGTGACATTAATTTACATTTTTCCCTACTTTCATTATGAAGGTTTTGTGGTGTTTTTTTAAACAGATTTCGTTGTATGCACACGCACAGACATGTACCATTGCATAGAGCCCTAACATTAAATGGACTTGCTGGCTAAAGTTAGAGAAAATCCTTTTCTAGCTTCTTTCTACCACTCGATAAATTATTACAGTCTGTGCACAAAACACAAATTACATGCTTTATTAGTATGTTCTGGAGTAACCTCAAAACCACAAGTGTTTACATGTGCTGCACGCATGCACTTTGGGGCTTTTTAATAGCTGGTTGACAAGAGATTAAAGGCAGAAATATGGCATTTTATTAAAGCAAACATATCAGTATGCCTACCATGATAAAATGATCTAGTTTTCTTCAGACACAAAAGTTTCTGTTGAGTGATACCTTTGAAATTCCTTGAGGGCACCCTATTATTCACTTTCCTCAACAGAGAGCAGCTGCAAATGGTCTCCAATTTTCAAAGAGTATTGCCTGGTCATTCTTTACTGTCAAAATGAAGAAGAGCATAAAAGTTAAGTCAATAAAGTAATATAAAATGCTTAATATAAAAATTCAGGAATGAATGATTAACCATTAAAAACTTACAGTAGCTATTTCATCCAGAAAAAAAAAATTAACATTTCCCCTGAAACCTATTAACACTCCTTGTAAACAATATTCTTTTTTGAAATATATGACCTTTCCTAATGCTCTCCACAGACACCGCATTTTTCTTATATCCACTTTACCTCTACTGATATGAAGTTGAATTCCTCAGGAGAGAATGTTCTGAGCCCCTTCCTCAGATATATATGGTTTTCTATGGTATTTCCCACATGGATGTTCTCACTGGTGTTGGATGCGAACTCTGACAATCTGCTGTTGCTGACCCAATCCAAAAATCATAGAATGTTCTATTGGACCAAGAGGAGGCAAACACACTGCCTACATTGAAACTCATACATTTCTTAACAACCTACAAAATTTGACAAATTATTTATCAAAATTAATATAAATATTTCTCTTTTCTTAATTACATCCATTTCTCACTGGTGTCTCTTTAGTACCTGTGAATGTCGTAGAAGGCCATGTACAGAGAAAAAGAGAAGTAAAAAGTGTTTGTCTCTATTTTTGAGAAAATTGTTTGGAATTAGAGTTTAGTTTATTCTACAACGTCTTTTCAGAATTGAATCATTTAAAAAAAAGCAAGACTCTTCAGGACTTACCCTAAAGCTAATCCCTCAGTGTTTTTATAATAAATAAATAAATAACACCCTGGGCATAATGTATATAAAGAACTATTTTGAGGGGCGCCTGGGTGGCTCAGTGGGTTAAAGACTCTGCCTTCAGCTCAGGTCATAATTTCAGGGTCCTGGGATCGAGGCCCACATCGGGCTCTCTGCTCATCAGGGAGCCTGCTTTCCCTTCTCCCTCTGCCTGCCTCTCTGCTTACTTGGGATCTCTCTCTCTTTCTGCCAAATAAATAAATGAAATATTTAAAAAGAAAGAACTATTTTGATTGAAAAATTGTAAAATGGTATGGCTGGGGTCAGTAGGACCACCCCTTGAGACTGGCAAGTGTGTTCTACACTGTGGTTATAGAGTCAAGAAAGAAGACACCACCACACCATCCTGAAAAAACCATAACCAGAGGTGCAGCCAGTTGGCTGGCATGAGAGATGAATAGGGTTGGGTCCTAGGAATTAGCTCATGTTGAGGGAATTTTAAGGATTCTTGCAAATCTCTCCTTTTACAGAAATCTTTGCTTTGATAGATATTGTGAACTGATTTTTCCTACAGGTTTTATTCCAAAAATTAGATGGCTATATCCAGACCATTCCTACTGAGGAGAAAGAAGGTGTACCAAATGGGGAATCTTTATGGGTTCTTAAGTATTTGTTTAGCTCCTGGGGGGCCTGGGTGACACAGTTGGTTAAGCATCTGATGCTTGATGTCGGCACAGGTCGTGATGTCAGGGCTGTGAAGTGGCTCTGTGCTCAGCGTGGAGACCTCTTGAGATTCTCTCTCCCTCTCCTTACCCCTCTCGCTTGCTCTTGCTCTCTCTCTCTCACACACACATAAATAAGTAAATCTTAAAAAAAATAGTGTTTATTTAACATCTAAGAAGCTTTTACTCTTAAGGAGCCTTTCAAAGAGAAAAGATGTGTGGACACAAAGTAACTACAGAACATGAGCACATTCAGGTCGGTAAAACTCAAATACTTTAGGTAGATGTAGATGGTATGTGAACCCATCCTATATTTGTCTAATGTTGACATTTGCAACAACCAAAAATTAGATTCTCTTCCTGAAATCTGCAACTTACTCACTGCCCACAATGCTGCTGGGCATGACCTCGCCATCCCTACCCTGTAGTGTTAATTTACAGTTCTCCCTCCACCTGCTAAGCACTGGGGGTATTATCTTGTGGTATCCTCTTTTGACAGCCATGCTGTGCAATATCTATTTATTTGTTTGTTTGTTTGTTTATTTGCATATTCTGTATTTTTCTTAGTAGTCTCATAATTACAATGTATTTTTTTTATTTTATCTTAATGCAGTTTGTAAATGATAAAATTTAATCACTTGTATGTGTATTTGACTTGTTAAAACATTGCTGAACAAGATGCATTTCTCCTGGTAGGTTTTAGTTATGAGTTATATTGTACTTTGGTTTTTTGGGCGTGTGTGTGTGTGTGTGTGTGTGTGTGTGTGCGCGCGTGTACGTGTGTGCATGTGTGCTTGTGGTATAAGTTGTAACACATAATTTAGAAGAGTAGATCCAGTTGCAGCAGTGAGGCTCGGGAAATCTTGGATCTGAATGAAATGTCAAATGTTTCTCCATAGGTCACTATACTTCTCTATCTGAAACAGTGGCCCCAAGATGTAAAGTGTTTTTAGATGTTATTTTCTCATCACTTGTATTCATTACCAAGCCAAACAAACCATCATGATTCTTTCTAAATGTTGCACAGTTCATCTATAAATTTCGCAAATAATATCCATTTCTCTTTTGCATCTACCAATTGTCCTTTGTCCCTCTACAAACACCCACTGAGTGTGTCATATGTTTTTAGTTACAAACATATTGTTCTTGGTTCTAGATGTTGAAGACACAAAGACAAATTAAACACAGATCCTGATTTCAAAGAACTTGCAATTCAATTTGGTACATATCATTTTAGGGGTAAATAAAAATCTGTCTGAGGTTGGGTCCCAAGACATTACTCGCCATTGAGAAAGGAATGGAATGGCAAGTTGAACACAGATCTGTATCTGGGCTCTCTTAGGACATTTTTATTCAAATGAATTACAAAGAAAAAGATCATGAAGTAAAAAGAGTTTTGGAGGACACATGATAGCAGAGGGGGAACTTCAAGGATATTTAGGAAGCTGTAAAGTCAATAGTTGTGTGATAACAAACCAAAATATCACCATCTTTTAAGAAAGGCCAATAGGGAGCAAGTTAATGTTTATTAAATAATCCAAGAATATCTCAAGAAATGGATGCAGGTGGTACATATGAAGGCAAGGACATAGGATGAGGATTAAAAAAAAGATTGATTATCAGTCTGTATAAATAGTAATTATCCCCCAGTACCCTCCACCATCTGATTCCACCAGGGAATGACATCTCCACCATCCTACAGGAGATGAGATGTTTACTATGGAAATATTTTGAATTGGAGAAGCTCTAGGATCACAGACATCATACACAGTGGAGCATAAGAGCGAAGCACCAAAAAGGGGAGAGTGAGTATAAGTGAGTATTTTTTTTAAGATTCTATTTATTTATTTGACAGAGAGAGAGAGAGATTACAAGTAGACAGAGAGGCAGCTAAGGGGAGAGGGGGAGGCAGGCTCCCCACTGAGCACAGAGCCCAACTCCAAGCTCAATCCCAGGACCCTTAGATCATGACCCGAGCCGAAGGCAGAGGCTTTAACCCATTGAGCCACCCAAGCGCCCCTATAAGTGAGTATTAAACTGTGAACCCATGCTCCCCTTCCCTTGCCTGGCTCTCAGAGCCCCGGCTCTCTTCTATACCATCCTAACCCTGGTCTCACTGTCAGCAGATTAAAGAATTTCTTTCTAGGAAAATTTCCCAGTCCAAGAGAAGATACCTATACGGGGTGACTTTTTTTTAAAAAAAGACTTTGTCAGAGAGAGAGCACAAGCAGGGGGAGCGGCAGACAGAAGGAGAAGCAGGCTTCCCACTGAGCAAGGACACTGATGCGGGGCTGGATCCCAGGACCCTGGGATCATGACCTGGGCTGAAGGCAGACACTCAACTGACTGAGCCTCCCCGGCGCCCCAGAGTGACACTGAAAAGCCCCCAACCAAAGACCGAGTTCCCACACACCACCTCACACTTCCTGTTAGTGGATAACTGCATCATTTTCAAAGATAAGCAGAGAGCCAGAAATAGGAAACATTGTTTAAAGTTTTCAACATGAAAGACAAAGATTAAAGGAGATAGAGAAAAGAAACTCAGAGAAAACAAGACCATTCACAGAAGAAGGGAAAATTAAAGAGCAAACAAGCGGCAAAACAACTCTGGAATTGATAACCCAGAGAAAAAAAGGGCAAGACAGTATAAGAAGTTTCATGAAAAAGAGGATACTATTAAATAAAAGAAATGTTCATCAAACAAGAGCTCTTGGAAATTAACAACTAGAACAAGAGAAGCTGAAAATGCAGTTAGAGAAGATAAAAATCAAAGAACTTTCTGACAAGGTAGAACAAGCATGTAAAAATGAAACATTGTGAATGACTCAGTCTAGGAGTTACAGAAAAAAACAACAAAACCAGAAGGAAGAAATTCTTCCAAGACATAATGCAAATAAATGTCTCAGGACAGAAAATAACCCCAAATATCATTCATGAAATGAAAAAGAACCCAACAAAAATGCATCATTCAAAAAATTTAGGGGTGCCTGGGTGGGTCCGACCATTAAGCCTTCAGCTCAGGTCATGATCACAGAGTCCTAGGATTGAACTCCGAGATGGGCACCCTCTTTAGCAGGGATTCTGCTTCTCCTTCTCCCTCTGCCACTGCCCTTTCTTGTGCTCTCACTGTACCTCCAGAAAAAAAAAAAAAAAGTTTAAGCCTCCAGGTAAAACGATCTTGAATGCTCACAGGTGGATTGTCTCCAAGGAAAACTTCGCCGTGTTGATAGGGATGCAACAGTCCAATCAGAGAATCTGGAGGTAAGTCAATAATAAATATAGAAGGAAAGGAAGAAAACAATACAAAATTGAAAGGGAATACAATGGTAATGCTCTGCATTTCTCAACCAGGAACAATGCCTACAGTGGTAATGCTATAAAGAGTGACTTGTGAACTAACACAAACATCATGATCCTTACGTAACAGGCAGGCAAGTGGAAAAAGGGGAAGGGCTGGGGAGCCCAGGAACACTAAATTGCATTTTTCTGTGGCAAGAAATCAACAGACGATGTCTAAAATAAGGAAGTCTAAAAATAGCAATTTAAAAGTGTTATTTTGAGGGGTGCCTGGGTGGCTCAGTGGATTAAAGCCTCTGCCTTCAGCTCAGGTCATGATCTCAAGGTCCTGGGATTGAGCCCCGTATCCGGCTCTCTGCTCCGCTTCCTCCTCTCTCTGCCTGCCTCTCTGCGTACTTATGATCTCTCTCTCTCTCTCTCTGTGTCAAATAAATAAATAAAAATCTTAAAATGAGGGGCACCTGGGTGGCACAGTCTGTTGAACATGGAACTCTTGGTTTCGGCTCAGTTCATGATCTCAGGGTCCTGAGATCAAGCGCCTCTCACCTCCGCGCTTAACACGGAATCTGCTTGAGGCCCTCTTTACCTCTGTCTCTCTCTCTCTGACCCTCCTCTGTGCTCTCTGTGTGTCTCTAAAATAAACAAATAAATCTTTAAAAAAAAAAGAAACCATAAAAAATTGAAAACTCTGAATGAGGTAATGCATAATGGATTCATTGATATGGTATTGTATTCAGGACATTAAGGGATATTAAGTGAATAATAGAGAAATACTTTAAGTAATCTCAGTTATAGTAATATTTGAATATTACTCATATATGATTTTGTGTGGAAAGAGACTGCAGGAGCCACATGAAACTGGAGTGGTAAGAACTTAGATTGAACTCAATTTAAGTTTGATTCTTTGAAATTTTTATATTTACAACATCTTCAAATATTATAGGTGTGATTAGAAAATGTTTGAACATTTGAAACACTACTGAGGTGGTATCTCAGGTATCTCAGATTTTTCACTTCCTTTTTATTCTATGTTTTACACTATTCTCTTTGAGTTTTTGGAAATGATAAAACAAAAGGCAGCATATTTGAGTATAAGATCACAGTGATTTCAACATAAAACTGTGACATGAGAGTGTGTATACATATAAACAACTCTGGAGAAAATTATTAAAAATAAGAACTCATATAAACATAGCATGATTATAAGTGATAATTTTTTTATTGAATATTTTTTTAAGTAGGCTCCATGCCCAGCATGGGGCTCAAACTCATGACTTTGAGATCAAGACCTGAGATCAAGGTCAAGTCGCTCATCAGGTGCCCCTAAGTGGTCATTTTTTTTAAAAAAACTTATCTATATTTTGCAAATGTGACATTTACACATAGAAAGTACGACATTGGTTCTAATATAATAAATTTAAATAAATGGGAAAGAGACTCAGTAAATGTGGGGGAAAAAATGAGGGGTGAGTAAGTAAAAGAATATGTTTTGTTTGGCATTTACTATATGCTAAGTTTGTCTTGGTGGCAGAGACAGAGACAGGTACACGGTTTTCTCCTAGCAGGTCTCCAATAAACATCCTTAACAAATGATTGCATCTAAGAATGGATGAACCAGTAAATCAGTGTATTGTGCCTGGGTGGCTCAGTCATTAAGCATCTGCCTTCGGCTCAGGTCATGATCCCAGGGTCCTGGAATCGAACC
Organism: Nasua narica; assembly: GCA_028533885.1. NCBI lineage: Eukaryota > Metazoa > Chordata > Mammalia > Carnivora > Procyonidae > Nasua > Nasua narica. The sequence goes on along the minus strand of CM052802.1, from coordinate 114,456,854 downwards.
CCGCATCGGGCTCCCTGCTTCCCGGGAAGCCTGTTTCTCCCTCTCCCACTCCCTCTACTTGTGTTCCCTCTCTCACTGTATCTCTCTCTGTTGAATAAATAAATACATAAAACTTAAAAAAAATAAATTTCTAAAAAAAAATCAATGTGTTGTGAAACATTTTTAAATTTGGCAAGAAAAGAAAGCAGAAAAAGTATGGTGCCTGTGATAGTCATAATGAACCATCATGACAGTAGTGAGTAATGTCGGGTCATGGAATCTTGCTTGGCTTTCAGGATCATGGAAACTGAGTATGTTTAAAGAGACAAGGGGTTCCACAGATGCTTGAGATGCAATTGTAGATGAGGTCCTGACAGGACTTAACAAGTCAGAACAACAGTGAAGCATTAGCGCCAGCGGCCTTTCCTGAGAGAAGAGGGGTATGGAGGGTAAGGAGGGTAACATGTGAAGGTGATTTTGCAGGCAACTTGGAGTGTTTACTTTGAATTGTCTCAAACTTCACATAAGTAGTCACGAGCTTGTGCTTGGGAAGTGACAAAAATGTAAAATAAAAGCTTTTACTTTTTTTTTTTTAAGTTTTTTTATTTATTTATTTGACAGAGAGATAGAGAGCGCAAGTAAGCACAGCGGCAGGCAGAGGGAGAGAGAGAGAAGCAGGCTCTCTGCTGAGCAGGGAGCCCACTGCGGGGCTCGATCCCAGGACCCTGCAATCATGACCTGAGCTGAAGGCAGACGTTTAACCGACTGAGCCACCCAGGCGCCCCAAATAAGGCTTTTAAAGGACCTCAGACATGATGTTCAAACTCTCTTGTGAAAGTTCTAAAGCTTAGCTGCCAAAAGAACCTTGGAAACAGTTACTAAATTGTAAATTTCAAAAATACTAGCACGTTTGGTAACCGTAGGACTGTCTGTTTTGCTATAGCGCGTGAAACCGTAGTAACTTAAATATCTTGTCATAATCCCACACTTCTTTTCTTACAACAAAGTGGCAGGTGAAGGATTATGAAATTCAAGTCACGCCTTCCTTCTTTCATTAAACCGTTGATAAAACCAGATATCCATTTTTGATTGAGCTTAAGCTCTTCAGCATGTCCATATTTCCGTCTATAAATTAGGTCTAGAATATGTTTAAAGGCCCATGAACTATTAGCTTTTGCAGCTCTAACCATCACTATAAATGGACATTGTCAAAGGAATCCTCTCAATAGTCCCAAAATATGATAAGGACATTTACAACCCTTTCAATTTACGGGTGAGAAATTGACCTAGAAAGACATTAAGGCATATGATTTAGATGTGAATAACTGTGGAGAGAATGAGACAGCCCAGTAAGATCTCCCAGTGACTGAACATTGAAATTTAATGAAATGATTATTAATATGCATTTAATGGAATATTCTTGAAGATACATATCTGAGGCATGCTTTCTGTTCTTTGTGGTCTCTAGGTACCCACACAAAATTGAGACCTGAAGATGTGGCCATTGATTAAAGCAATGACTCCCTTTAAATGAATGGATTTTATGTGAATAGAATTAAACTCTTAATTAAAAATCAAATAACTGAAATATTGGACATAGGTAGTGTACACGTGGAAATATTTCATTTTTATTCAAAACAGATTCTGAATATTTTCATCATAAATACCTTACTTTGAATCTCTTGACAATTTTAATATTTAATAGAAATTTTATATGCTGAATTTCATTTTTATATAATGTGGAACATATAGGGAAAAACTGCATTAATTGAAATGGCTAATGGTAGGACATCTGTCCTACCATCTATAAATAACGCAGAGAGAAAAAAGAGAGAAGAATAAAGACTGCACCAGTTGTCAAGATTGAAAAGATAGCATCTAACAAAATCAGAAAATGATGTATTTATTTTAAAAACAGACTAAACATATATTTTAAGCATGACATCATGGAGGAAACTAAGGCTAGGTCAGCATCAAACACTGACATAACATTTCATGTCATAGAATATTTGACTTTAGAGAACATTTGGAACATTTACCAAGGACATGAACCAACTTTGAATGTCCCATGGTGAGGTGTGTGTGAATAACAATAGGACTTTGTAATTTAGCTGGAAATGGATTTTAACCAGCTAGTAATATTATGGGTCACACTCAAATGCTCTCGTATGCTGAAGTTTAGAAAGATTTAGATTTTTTTCTCTATAGTAGGTACAGATCATAGATTCTATCTTGGACTAGTGTATCTCTCGGGTGCTTGGTAGACATTGCTGCTTTTCCGATAGATATAGAAAATGAGGTTACAAAATTGCTCTACTATCACTTACTCTTAGATGGAACAGGAAAAAATCCTTAGGGAAATCATGTTAATGGGGTATAGGTTTTCCAGAATTTGTTATATGCTTGGAAAAAGAGTAGAACGCAAACTTTAGATTTGAGCAAACATCCCCATTTCATTTCTTGTAATAGCAGTGTGGTTTGGCGAAGAATTTTTAAATTTTGAAAAGCGGAGCCATAAAATTTATCTTTTAAAATAAGTATTCAACTGAAAAGCAATTTATTTTCCCAAAAACATAATGCATTTTTTAATATGAGTATTAAAAGAAGTTATTATTGGTGTTCAATATCGAGTATTTGATAAGGCGACTGGTTAGAGACAGTTACAAAGAGTTTCCTTTTAGTGACCAAGACAAATCCTCAGCTTGTGAGGTGAGAGGATGTCCAATCTGAAATAAAATAAAGTCCACCTTGAATCCTATAAGCATTAAGGTACAGAAAGGGGTACAGAAATATCAATGTCAGTGACATTTGTCATTGATCAAATGTCAAAAAAGACATTTGATGCGCTCATTTTATTTCACAAAAATGAAATAAACAGAAACTAATAAAAATGGAAAAACTGTAAACATTTACGACTTTCTCTTCAAACTGTTTATTCAAGCTCCTTAATCACATTAACAATAGTTAAGGAACAAAGACAGTACTCTTGTCATCTAACACGAAAACACATGAGCAAGGGTGCCTGGGTGACACAGTTATTAATCGTCTGCCTTCGGCTCAGGTCATGATCCCAGGGTCCTGAGATCAAGCCCCTCATCAGGCTCTCTACTCAGCAGGAAGCCTGCTTCTCCCTCTTTCACTCCCCCTGCTTGTGTTCCCTCTCTTACTGTCTCTCTTTCTGTCAAATAAATAAATAAAAAATCTTTAAAAAGAGAAGAAAAGAAAATGCATGAGCGCATCATAAGTGTGTGGCGAAGTTTATATCTTCCTCTTGCAAACACGTGGCTTGGAAGGCATTGAACACACCACCGATCTGTTGTGACATTGGTGTATTTAATAGTTCCGAACTATTCTTTCCTGAAATATCCTCCTCCAGAAAAACCCTTGAACATAGAACTCCCATTCGCCTGGACTTGGGAAGAAAGGCTGCCTCCTTAAATCCCTCAGTTAAGGACATAACGATGAAATGCCTCGTTAGGAACCTTAATTTAAAGCAGCATACGGTTCTGTATGTCAGAGGTAATAATTACCTTCTCTAATGAGCCTAACTTTTCCCTGTGATGAATAAGCCTCTCTCTGCCTTGTTTATACTAAGTTTGGATTTACTTCTGGCTTTTCTTTAAGTGCTCTTATTTTTTAAAAATTAACATTAGGTCTGTCTTCCTGGGGTCAGATTCTGCCTACTCTATACTCAAACCATGTGCTGCTTAAGCCCCTGTTAAAACCAATTACCCACATATTCCAGGGACAGGCGAGGGCCTAGAGAAGTCATCTAATCTACGCCTCAGCTTCCAGGCAGAACGACACATAAACTAAGTCAGGTCGACCAGGGTCTACCTTATGACTTTAAATAATTTCCACGTGAGCTATATGTATTCAAAATGTTCCAGCAATTCTAAGCAATAAAAGTGAAAAGCTCTTGAACAAATTGACTTTAGAGATACCTATTATAACCTTAAGAATTTAAAATACATTTTTACAGTTTGGGGAGGATGTGAAGAGTGATGTTCAAGACATATGTGGAACTCTCTGACAACTTGCTTTGGTTATAATATTAAGCATTTCTTGGTTTTCTCAATATCGTTAGATATTTCCCCCAACTTATCAACTAACCCTAATATTCCATTCAATTGCATGTGAATCTCATACAAAGAAACTGAGAATGTCTTCAGTTTATTTTTAGCTTTTAGATGTTGAGTTTAACTCACATAATCTAATCCCTTTGGTTTGCAGATAAGAAACAGAGAGACATTAAATAATTTGTCTTAAGTCATGTGATACATATGTGGCGGAAGCAAAACATGAACCCAGATACTCAGTATTTGGTATTTGTATCCAAAACTCTCCCATCCATTAAAATCTATCCTTTGATCGCTTCTCAGCCTTTTGGCTAAGATCAAGTGTAAAATCTATCCTTTGTTTCTGGGAAAAAAGAGAGCCGATGATCCATGCTAGTGTTTTTTGTGAGATTCATACTATCAGGTCAGGTTCATCTAAAAGAAAAGTTTAGGGGCACCTGGGTGGCTCAGTTGGTTAAGCAGCTGCCTTCCGCTCAGTTCATGATCTCAGCATTCTGGGATGGACCCCCGCATCGCATCGGGAATCTCTGCTCAGCAGGGGAGCCTGCTTCCTCCTCTCTCTCTGCCTGCCTACTTGTGATCTTTATCTCTCTCTGGCAAATAAAATGGATAAAATATTTTAAAAATAAAAAATAAAATAATAAAATTTACAAATTCAAGGGCACCTGAGTGGCTCAGTCACTTAAACATATGCCTTCGGCTCAGATCATGATCCCAGGGTCCTGTGATTGAGGCCCTACTCTGGCTCCCTGCTCAGTGGGGAGCCTGCTTCTCCCCTACCTCTGTCTGCTACTCCCCCTGCTTGTGCTTTCTCTCTTTCTCAAATAAATGAATAACATCTTTAAAAAAATTTAAAATTCAATACAAAAATTGGGACTATTCTATCTCAAAAACATTTCGTTTTCAAATCTCTTGACTCTATTTTCCATGATTGAATTAAATATGGGGTGAAAATCTAATGGAAGCAGTCCTGTTTGTCAGTGTTAGCCACAGGTCACTAATATACCTCTATATTTAGGGTTTACGAACTCTAACTAGAGGATAGGATGCGAAGAGTTAGGACTTTATAAAGGCTCCAAAACACATAGCCCAATCTGTGAGGTTGGAGTAATGAGATCACCTCCAAATGCAACTATCATTAGAAATGTCTAGTTATGCAATATTATTGCCTCTACTTGCATATCATTTGTAATGATAAGTAATTAGCAGGATAATAAGCATTGAGTTGGACCATAACTAACTGTCAAAAGGAAAGGGCTCTTTCAAATTTGAGTAGTTATTAGTATTTAATTCAAGACTCAGGACTGACATTCAACTTTGTTGTTTCTTTATCATTTGGTTCCTAGCCAATGGAAGGACAAACGGGATGACGTGAAATAAGGCTGACATGCTTTTAATAGAACTGCATTTGAGTGAAAAGAAGGGCCATATGTACCCCAATGTTCATAGCAGCAATGGCCACAATCGCCAAACTATGAAAGGAGCCAAATTGCCCTTCAACAGACAGATAAAGAAGATATAGCCCATATATACAATGGAATATTATGCTTCCATCAGAAAGGAGGAATATCCAACTTTTATATCAACATGGACGGGACTGGAGGAGATTATGCTGAATGAAATAAGTCAAGGAAAGAAAATTAATTTTCATGTGGTTTCACTTACTTGTGGAGCATAAGGAATAACATGGGGGACAGTAGGAGAAGGAAAGGAAAAGTGATTTGGGGAAAACTAAAGGGGGAGAAGCTTGAGAGATTGTGGACTCCGATAAATAAACTGAGGGTTTGGGAGGGGAGGGGGTGGAGGGAATGGGTGAGCCTGGTGGTGGGTATTAAGGAGGACACATATTGCATGGAGCACTGGGTTTGGTGCATAAACAATGAATCTTGGAACACTGAAAAAAATTTTTTTAAGATTTTATCCATTTTATTTGACAGAGAGAGAGAGAGAGAGAGAGATCACAAGTAGGCAGAGAAGCAGGCAGAGAGAGAGGGGGAAGCAGGCTCCCCTGCTGAGCAGAGAGCTCGATGCGGGGCTCGATCCCAGGACCCTGAGATCATGACCTGAGCAAAAGGCAAAGGCTTTAACCCACTGAGCCACCCCGACACCCCAACACTGAAAAAAATTTTTAAAAAATAGAACTGAGTTTGAAACCCAGTGTTGTTGCTTCTGGTTTCAACACCTTAGGAAACTCCTTTAAGCCTTGGTTTCTTCATAAATCGGAGATAAGTACCTCATCTATAAAATTGCTGAGAAGAACAAATCAGGTAATTGATATGAAATGGCCAAACACAGTGCTTGGCATGTGATAGAAACTGTTTCTATAAGTCATGGCCCAAGATGAATTTTAATAAGGGTGTTAATATCTATAATCTAAGTAATTGAAATGATTATGGTCACCTTGGTTCTTCCAAAAGCAGTGTGCTTGTAAGTCTAAAGGAAAAAATATCAAGCCTCATAATTTTGTTTCAAACTATATAAATTTCTACAGAGATTTTCATCTGATTTTTCAGCCTATTTTAGATGATATCTAGTTGAAAATTTTGGGTTACAGATTAAAATTGAGGTGAAGATTAAAATATTAAAATTAATATTAAAACATATACACCAAAGTGCTGTCCTAGTCACTAAATTGGAATCATTCAACATCAACAAGTGCTTGAAATATACATTGCTACACGTGACTCCAGCTCAACACAAAGGATCATCCAAAGGATTTCGAATCAGTGCTAAATAAATTATTAGATAATCCCAAGCACCAGGTCTTGCATTAAAAAAAAAAAAAGGTGGTCATCAATGTTCAAATGTGACTCTCTAGTTTCCAAGAAAAAAATATGTGTATATATACATATATATACATATATATATATATGTTCTACCAGAAAAATAGAAATCATACTATCAGTTAAAAATTGTACATAAAGACCTCAGTATTTATTAAAACAATAATACATACATTTTCCAAAACATTAAACCTAGCACTTGACAGCTGACAGAGGCTGTGTCCATAAGTAGTTACCTAAGGAGTTTTTAATTCCTGGGGCACCTGGGTGGCTCAGTCAGTTAAGCGTCCAACTCTTGGTTTCAGCTCAGGTCGTGATCTCATGGATCATCGGCTCAAGCCCCACGCCACGCTCCACTAACCTTGGAGTTTGTTTGGGGTTCTTTCTCTCGACACCCTGCTCATGCATGCTTTCTCTCTATCAAATAAGTAAATAAATAAATCTTTAAAAGAAAAAAAAAAAAGAAGTCTTTAATTCCTTTTGGCAGCCAGCTATGGAAAAAAAGTAAAATTCATTAACCTTGAAGTTCACTAATTAATTTAATTAGAACTTCCAACATATTCAGAAGGTGCAGGCTGGACAGACCTACCACACCCATTCTCTCAAATTCATCCACATACCTAATTTATTTTCTCGAATTTGATAACTTTACCTTCATGTTTATATGTAAGAGTTAAAAGGCCATCCATCAACGGCCAATTCTATTTTGAGGTAGAAAGTGGTGACAGATTTGTCCAATGTGATATAAGATGTTTCAGGCAAAAGAGAAGGAGGAAGAAAAAGAGGGAAAGGGGGAAAAAAAAAGTTTAAAAAAACCCATGAAACTACGGCAATGTGTATTGGCTCAGGCCTAGGGAAATAGACCAAAGGAACAGAACAAAGAGCCTGTGGATCTTTATATGAAATATATGACTTAGTATTCAGTTATAAAAATAAAATTGTGCAAACCTATAGGAAACTTAATAGAAACATTTCAACCTCTCGAGTTGTAAGTGGAATGAAAAAAGGGTGTACCTTTTCATGCTCAATATTAAAAGTTGTTTCAAAGTATTCGGACAAATGTGGAATAATTGGAAATATCTAGGAAAGTTGCAGATGGTACCACCTGTGACCAAGACTTCCACAGCTAGGGAACCTGACCCATGTGGATCGAAGAAAACATAGGCAAGAACATTCACTACATTACTGGCTGTAATTAGAGAACAGACTCAGGATTGGGGTGGCCTGGACTGCATTCCTGGTACCAACACTCACCAGGTCTGTGAATTTGGGTAAATCACCAACCACTCTGCGCTGTAGTTTCCTCTTGAGTAGACCAAACTTATTGTGAGGACTGACTTCATACATAGGAAGCATTAAAAAGAGTCTCCCTGGGGCATCTGGGTGGCTGAGTTGATTAAGCATCTAACTTCAGCTCAGGTCATGATCCTGGGATCAATCTAGCCCAGAGTGGGGCTCCCCGCTCAGCAGAGATTCTGCTTTCCCCTCTCCCTCCCCTCCCCGCAAACTATTGTGCTTTTTTTCTCACTCTCAAATAAATAAATAAATCTTAAAAAAAAGTCTCCCGCACATGCTTCTTACTTTCAAGTATTGTATTTACTTCACCTACCCTTGTTATTTACCCATGCCCTTTTACCCAAATAACAGGATAAAAAGTGAATATGTTTATACACCAGAATTTCATTATTCCATTTTCATACTGGGTCACATGGAAATCACTGGTCTTCTAGTCTTTGAACTCTGTTTCAGCTACAGAAAGCTTTAACAAAAGCTTAAGCAGACACCAGTGACAGATTCTAGAATAGACTTCATCTTTCAGGAGTCAGCATGACATAGTTAATCTACATCAGGTCGCCCAGCTATCAAGCACAAATAGAAGTAAGCACGATTAAAGAAAGCCAGATGTGCCAAATCCTAAACCTAAGAACTGGAGAGATTAAGGGATGGTTTTCACTTTTCTGAAAGAAAGCACTCTAACTTTCCAAAAATTAATAGTTCCCTTACTTAATTTAAAATATAATTTGGTTTACACGTTGGACACACACAGACACAAAAATTTGCCAAAAATTTTTAGAAAATGTGCCATTTGATGGGGAGTTTTTTTGTACTTTGGACTATTTCTTTAAGAATTACAAGAAATAATAGAAAAAATGTTAAATAGTAAAAATACAGTTACATAGAGAATAAAAATTAAAAGCTTCTCCAAACCATTAACCTCTTAACCTTCACTCTGATGATTTCATTCCTTGACATTACACAAACACATGCACATACACATATGTATCACATGTACTCTTTTAGGTGCAATGGGGTTGTAATATTCATTATTTATGTATTTTTCTTTATTCTTTATCTTTTAATGGTATATTAGCTATCAGTTTTTATAGACTGTGCACAAGTACCAGGTAGGGTTCTAAATCTTTATCCATGTGTATATCCAGTTATCCCAATATCATTTGTTAAATGATTTTCCCACTGTTTAAAATGCCTTTTTCACAGTCACAGTACCTTTCTGGAATCTAATCTGTTCTATTGATCTATTATTCCGTTTCCATACCAAAAACCACATAATTTTATTTACTGTCATTTTATATTGTATATTGATATCTGTAGAAAAAGTTCTGCCTCATTTCTCTTTTAAAATTATTCTTGCCTAGTCCTATGCTTTCTTTCCTCCATATAATCTTTATAATTTACTTACAAAGTTCCATAAAGTATATTTTGAAGATTTAGATTGGTATTTCTTTAAACTTATTGACTTATTTGTAAAAATGGGATATTTTCAACCCAAGATATAAGAAAAAAAAGTGGATTAGAAAAAATATACCTTTCTTGAATATTGAATGTCAAGGACAGGGGATTTTCTAAAGATAAATAAGTAAAGGTACTCATTTTTATTGTGAAATAAGTAGGAAAGGATAAAGTGAAAAATAAAGGGGCAAACAATATAATGCCTTGCAACTGAGCAGATTTGATTTCGAAACAAGACTCTTTTACCTTGTCTGGACCAAAATGTTCTCATCTATTAAACAAGGAAGTTGGACAGGATGAGGTCTAGGGCCTTTTCGAGCTCTATATTCTGTGATGCTCCTACTCCAGGCAGGATGAATCAGGACTTGAAACCACACAGAGTTAAACAGTGATGCAGACAAACTTTGTGTTGGCTAGGCTGACACATCATTTTGGGAGGAAAATAAATCGGTTGCCTTCCATACATTGGTGAATTGGTCAGCCAGTATAAAGGAAGGTGTTATTAATCTGATAGCTCACTTGGGAATATTAAGGCTCAGAGGGATTAAGTAAATTTTCCAGTATCACACAACTAGCAAGAGACAGAACATCACTTCAGTAGTAGATGTGTGATTCCAATACTGATTTTCTTTTCCCTATGTGGAGCAATCCTGATGATTGCTGAAGGAGTGATTGAATAAATGGATGGAGAAATGGATGGGTGGAGGGATGGATGGATGGGTGGATGAATAAAATAATCTCATTTCAACTATGTGTTTCCTCATTTCAAAGCAGGAAAATAGACATTCGATAAAAAAAAAAAAATAGACCCATTTTTTAGAATTTGCTTTTTCCCCAGCACCATAAGTAGCTGTCAGAGGAGTTACTTTTAAAAAACAGTGATAAAAATGGACATAAGCTGACTTCTAAGTCATAAAGACAACAAGAGAAGTCATTTCCCATCACATCACAAAATTTGACCAATGAGTATTATCAGTGCCTTCTAATTTCCTAATTAATCTCTATTCCACTACTTATATGATTTATAACACTATGAATGATAGCAGTTGAAGAATTATTTCTTCAAAATTGATGTAGAAAAAAAGAAATATATTAATAGAAATATTTTTTAATTGTTGTGTGTTTCATATGCCAAATGTTGTTCTAAGACTTAATATATATAAGCTTATTTAATCCTCATAAAAAACTTACTCTATTTATGCTTAATTCATAAGTGAAAAAAAGAAAAAAAATCTAGGGCACAGAGAATAGGTAGATAAAGTAGTTCACCCTCAACCCCACACCTAGTAACTACAGTTTGTGTATGGAAATACGAGCTCACTGAACTCTCACCAGGTTAAAATAACAGACTTTATTTTGCCTGGGTGGCCTGGGTGGCTCAGTTGGTTAAGCATCTCTCTTTGGTTCAGGTCATGATGCTGGGGCCCTGGGGTCCAATCTCATATTGGGCTCCCTGCTTAACAAGGAGCCTTCATCTCCCTCTCTCCCTGCTCCTCCCTACTACTCAAGTGCATTGTCTCTCTTTCTCTCTCTCTCTGTCGAATAAATAAAATATTTAAAAAAAACAATAACAGACTTTGGGGTCATAATAACAGAAAGAAGATGAATGAGAATATGTGACAGTCATAGTGCATAATAAATGCTGAGTAATGCTCTTATGCTCTTTAAATATATTAACTCATAACAGCTTTATGAAGTTCAAATTCTATCTATGTCCTTCATATGCTCAGTGATTTGGAGGCAAAACAATTAATATATCTGATCTTCAGGTTATAGATAGGGACAATAATATACAACACAGGATCTAAGTAAGTTTTAAAAGAGAGAATTTATTGGAATGCATCCAGCATGTAAGTGCTCAATAAATGTTTGCAGTTTTTACTTTTTTATACAATAGTTTCCATGTGATTTCAGAAAATTTCAGTGTCCTCATGTAACAAAGTAACTTCATGAGTCTGAGTATTTAAGAGCACTCAAGTATTTAAATTCATCCTTCAAACCAACAAAATCTAATTTTTCCACTCACATTTACCTCCTTCTTAATGGCTCTTATAGTCTCTTTCTCTCCAACACACTCGGCTAAAATAATATAAATATCAGCCCACACATACCCTTGAAGTTCTTTTCCAAATGCAAAAACACTTATAAATTGAAATGAAAGTGACACAATGAGGATTATGTGACATTTAACACCAATATGATTGTTAACTGATGTGAATTAGGTTCATGCTCAACTATGAGTTCTCAAATTTCAGAGCTGGAAGAAATTTTACTTACCTTGTACAACAGCAGTATTTTGTTGTTGTTGTTGTTGTTGTTGTTGTTGAAATGGAAAGAGAGAGAAAAGAGGGAGAGGGAGAGGGAGAGAGAGAACCTCAAGCCGACTTGAGGTCCACACCCAGTTCATGAACTTGAAGTGAGGCTCGATCTCACAACCTTGAGATCATTTCCTGAGCCAAAATCAAGAGTCATATGCTTAACTGATTGAGCCACCCAGGTACCCCACAATGTCCACATTTTGCAGACGAGAATATTAAATCTAAGAGAAATAAAGTGAGTTGCCAAGGATCACAGAATAGCGTGGGTAGCCTACCAAATATTGCATACCTAGTCTGGTCTCCTGCAAGCATTCAATATACTGACAAATTTATTGCCTTCTCAGAGCTACTTGGACATGAAGTATTTGAGGCTTAGCTTAATGTCATCATACCATGCTCTCTGGAGAAATGATGGTACCCAATGAGCAATCAGACAGTTGTCATTGCCAAGGACAGACATTTCTTGGCCTAGAGCTATACTCCGGTGTTGCTTTGTTGAGTGGTGGGCACTCAGATGGTGAGTAGGTATAATATGAAATGTTCACTTGTGCAGTGTGAACCAGCTAAGCAGAGCAGAGTCTCACTACTTCTATCCAGAAGGAGGTAGACTCATTAAATTTATTAATTTTTTTAGGCAGGCTCCATGCCCAGTGTGGAGCCCAAGGTGGGGCTTAAACTCACGACCCTGATCAAGAGCCAGATACTTAACCAACGGAGCCCCCCCAAGCACCCCCAGGAGGTAAACTCATTAAAAGTTAGTTGTTCACAGTGATAGTCACTAGACTTTTAAAGTCACAAGTCTTTTTTAAAAAGACACAAGACTTTTAAAAACTATGTATTATCTGTTCCTCATCTAGTCCATGGTTTGGAAGAATTTATGGGCCAAGTTACATAAATGATTAAGTCCTTCCCAACACACGATGACCCACCCATGGAGTAGCTCAAAGCTCCATTTCAACTTTTGTCCTCTTGGGAAGTTTAAAAAGCACAAGTCGGAATCCCTGATCTTTGGAATACGTTAGGTTAAAAATGAGGTCTAATGTTCAAAGATATTTCACTCAATTTGCAGACACACATATTCAGGGAAATTAAAAGGAGTTAGAAAAATCACTCTAAGATGAATTTAATATTTTTGGGGGGGATTTCTTAATTAGGATTTGAGGGATATTTATTTCTCAATTGTAAGGGGAATCATTACTGAGAAAGACTGAAGTTGAAGAATTTGAGTGGCCTTTGCCCAAAATCTGTAGGTAGGAGGCAGAGCTGGCTTCATGGGGGAGGTCCTTTAGGTATAAGGAGGATCCAGATTGATGGCGTTCAGAAAGTAGGGAAAACCAACAATTAATAAATGCTTACTGTGTGCAGGGAGCACATCATAAATACTACTTCGTTTAATACCTACTGAAACTCTCCTCGTAGGGATCATTACCCTTATATTAACTATGACCTCATACAATAATAGACTTTAAAAAACATTTGCAAGGCATAGGAAAATGTGCATGATATGCTGTTTTATATTTGTAAATATTAAAAATGGGAGCATAAGTCAATATTTTCTTAGACTAAAAATGGGAAGATAAACCAGATTTTTTAAAAGATTTTATGTATTTATTTGACTGAGAGAGAGAGTGAGTGAGAGAGCACAAGCAGGGGGAGGGTGAGCAGGAGAAGGAGAAGCAGACTCCTCGCTGAGCAGGGAGTCCAAGGAGGAGCTTGATCCCAGGACCCCAGGATCATGACCTGAGCCAAAGTCAGACACTTAACCAACTGAACCACCCAGGTGCCATAAACCAGAATTTTTTACTGAAGATACCTAAAGTAGAGATGTAGAAGGAATCAGGGGCAGAAGCTAGACGTCTTTGAAGATAGCTTGCTCTGTAGAATTTATTTTTGAACCTTGTAAATAGTTTACATGATCATAAACCAAAATTAAATGTTAAATACCAATCCTTAATCTAAAGCCACATGAAACATGAATCTAAATATGCATCAAACTGATACAATTAGAAAAAGGGGGAATTTTTTAAGGAACTTGAAAACACACCAATAAGACTGTGTATCCTGCTAAAAGAGGCTCCTGGGACAAAAGTAGGAAATAAACTTCGTTTCTATTACTGGTAGTGTGGGTGGTAGTTTTAGTGGTGTTATTCTGAGGCCATTGTGTAGTAATTATGTAATAAAACAAATCAGTGTTTATGTTGGCATTTATGAAAACTAGATTATCGTCCCGTGTTGGAGATGTATTATTGATAAAGGAAAGTAAAAATCCTTGATGGAAATAACAGCATTGAGCATTTTATTTTTTTAATCTAGTGTTATCTACTGCAAATGTCTAAAAACCATTACCAACATCCTAGCAATAAGTACCATTACTGAATCTTAACACTATTTCACACAAAAAGAAACCAGTTCTTCTTGGAGAAATGACTGATGCGAAGCCTGGAAAAAGATATGTACAAAATGAGTCTGAAACATCTTGTCATACCAAAAAGCAGAAAAGCAAAGACTTAAAGGTTGTAGCAAAAGGACTCGGAAGCTAAGTTGAAGAGATTCCCACAGTCGCCAAAGATGGGCATTTGAGATATTGAGAAGGATAATAATTGCAATCTGGTTGCAATGATTAAATCTGTTGCAAAACACATCTTTCAATATCTTTAAATCAATGAATTCATGATAAAAAAAACTAATTGCTCACCTTTCGAGGATGATAAAGAACCAATTCAGTTTTTGAAAATTAGTTATTAAAGAGAAAGAATCAAGTGTTAATCTTGCCTTCCTATATAAACACATTCTTTAGTTTTAAAACAATTAAGAAGTAAAAAGAATAAATTCAACGTTAAGCATTTCAATCAAATACAGTAAAATTTCACAAAGAACTAAAATTTACCCATACCAAACAACAGTATTATGTCTTGGAATTCATATTTTATTTCAGCCTTTTAAAATTTAAGAACAAATAACTTCAAGTGGTTACACAAAATTTCTACTTCAGAATTGAAGTAGATATTATGATTGATTTCTAATTAACACAGGACTATGCAGCCCCACAGGGTTTGGAGACACAGATTACCCCCAAAGCAAGCTCTAATGAATCCAAATCCTCATGTACTTATTCCTGAAATGAAAATATTTCACTGAGTATCAAGGGGCAAGGCCAACTATGAAAGTGGACTTCTCTGAACTAACTTCCACGTAGAAGAAAATGTTTATTAAAGTATAGGTAATAAAAACGTGTTAATTTGAAGCTTCCAGATATATCATTAAAAGTCAACGGTAACCACAGCAATTGTTTAGAACTTAGTCCAACAGATTTTTTTCCAGTGACAGTACTTGTAATTGGCAGCCTTCATAATAAATAAAAAATATGCTAGCTTTAGTTTCATGGTTGCTTTTAAGTCTTCTTTAGGATTCACTTTGCTGTAGGCAATGTATCCCTATTTCTGTGACCCTAGAATAGGTCACTTCCACTTGCCCTGCCCCCAATGATATGACACTGTACCTGTCAAGTGGTGCCCATATCCCACGAGAGATTAGTAGACGTTATCACCTCCTAATGGAAGAACAGAACACTATCTAAAAGGTATTTCTTGAGGCACCCGGGTGGCTCAGTCATTAAGTGTCTGCCTTCAGCTCAAGTCATGATCCCGGGGCCCTGGGATCAAGCCCCGCATCGGGCTTCCTGCTCAGCAGGGACCCTGCTTCTCCCTCTCCCACTCCCCATGCTTGTGTTCCCTCTCTCGCTATGTCTCTCTCTGTCAAATAAATAAATAAAATCCTTTTAAAAAAATAAATAAAAGGTATTTCTTACTAAAAAAATATAAAACCTGAATCTCATTAAGACGCTAGATTCAAATACCAATTTGTAAGAAGCATAGTGTTCACAACCTGCTATAACATCATCACAGGACACAATCAGCAAAATCCAGACCTTGGTGAACTCCCCATAACAAATGATACAGATTTTTTCAACAAATTAATTGCAGAGAGAGAGAGAGACAGACAGGGAGAGATAGAGAGACAGCAAGAGAGACAGTGAGAAGGAAGACACTCAAGAGATACAACTAATTGCAAAATGTAATCTTACTTGGAGTCTTGACTCACTCTCTAGAAACTATCTGAGACAATTCAGAACATATGGGCACTAACTAGATATCTGACGATTATTAAAGCATAATTGTTCGTCTTAAAGTGCCATAATGACATTGTTGTCATGGGTTTATTTATTTATTTGAGAAAGAGAGAGAGCATGCTGGAGCACTGAACCACGAGTCGGGGGAGGGTGCAGGAGGAGGGGGAGGAAGAGGGAGAGAATCTACAGCAGACTCCCCTCGGAGTTTGGAGCCTGACATGAGGCTCCATCTCACCACCCTGAGATCATGGCCTGAGCTGAAACCAAGAGTCAGATGCTTAACCGACCGAGCCACCCAGGTGCCGCTGTTGTCATGTTTCATGGAAGAATCCTTTTATTTCAGTAATAAATACTAGAGACAATATGATTTCTACGATTTGTTTTTAAACAACCTGACAGGGAGGCAATGACGGAAGTAGAGATGAAGCAAGATCGGGCCCTGGTTTGGTGAGCAGTTGAGTGTTGCATAAATAGGGACTAGTTTTTTTATTCTGCTTTGGTGTATATATGAAATTTTCCAAGAAAAAAATGATAAAAAAAATCATTTTCCAAAAATAACAAAGCTGATAGGTTTGAATGGAGGGTAATATTATATCCTTAGATTGGAAGTAGGAGAAAAGTTAAGAAAGGAGAAAAGGTCATTGTTGGAGGAAGATCCTGGACTAAACAGGAGAGGATGTGGCTGGGGCTCATGGGGAAGGGAGGGGGGCGCTAGCCTTGCCTTTTACATTCCTTTCTTGAAATGGGAGAGAAGAAAAAAGAAAGAATATGTGGAGACACTAACACAAACACATGTTTGCTGTGGAGAAGGGGAAAGTGGGAAGTTTGAAGGCCTTGTAGGGAGGCACTTCGCTTAACCTCTGTGCGAGGTAAATGAGGGGGTGGGGCTGACCAGAAGCTCTGAAGCCCCCTCTATTCTGCCCTACCATGTTGGACTCTCCAATGTCAATGACAGAAAATAAAGCTCCTACCTCTTTGAATTTCAGACTTCTGGTAACAATCAGTTTGAAGGCCAATGATTGATTTCACTGTAAACCACAGCATTTTGTTTCCTGCTTCTCACAGTATCTGGTAGAAGTTCTCACAAATACTCTTTGAGAATCACCTTTTGGTGACTGAGAGTTCCTCCATTGACCTGTCTATGATTTTTATTTACTATCAGATAATGACTTGAATTTATTACTTTACTTGGATAGTTGATGAAGCCAGGCTTCGCCTCATTGGGAACTCATGAAACAGAAGACCATTCTTGCCATAAATTCTAGCAAAGTCTGATGGATTTCTTTTTATGGGTAGTCGAACCTGGTAAAGTTGGTTGTGAGGCAGAGATTTCAACCCTAAAACGTGGCCCTTTAGCTGCAAGCATCTGAGGACAAATGAAATATAGCTCTCATGCGGCAATATCCAGGGTGCCTGAGGCAAAGCTCACGGAGAAGATGGCCTGACCAACTAGAGAATTCTGAATTCATTTCTTTCCATCTACTGTAGCCGTGGGAAGTGCAGGAAAGGCAACATTATTTCTGCTCCACCAAAGATGTGTTATGTAGCACTTCACCCCAGGATCCTGGAGCTGAGTGCTTATAGAGACTGACATTTCCATCAGACATACACTGACACATCACATTACATCACATCTTCTGAACTGAATAGGCGAAGGAAATCAGAAAAGGTGGCCACATTCAATGATCTGAATTCTTTGGGGACAGCTCAGTGCTCTGCAAGTCAAAAGAAGGATAAATTATTACAGAAGACTTCCCAATGCAGCTGCTTCATATTAAACACTGTCAAATAACTCCCAACTTTCTTTGATCTGAATGAATTCTATATTACTTTGGTGACCTTTAGCACATCTCTCCTTGACTCTTATCCTTTTCTATTTTATTCTGTCTGCCTATAAGCATTCTTTCTTCATTTTCGCTATGTACTTGGAGAGAAGATGGCAGGTATTTAGTTAGTTTTATTTTATGAACAGATGAGAACCAATTAGTGGCTTATTAACATGAAAAAAAGTGATAAAAACACAAGACATGAAAAAAAATATGGCAAAAAATAAAACCACAATGTCCTGGGCTCCTAATGTGTTCTCCCTCTGATGGTCCGTGGTTTATAAAAACAAATCACACACAATCTGTATCTAATGACTGCTTCCACTTTCCTAAAAGTAACAATAATAATTTTGAAACTTTGGAAGAAAGGAATCAAAAAAATACAGAGGGAAACAGCAGAATTTATAATAAAGATAAATGCAGTACTCTGAGTGAAAGAGAAATAGAAAGGTTATAAATGGAGAAAAAGAAGGAAAAAAATGTATAAAACCAGCCAAGGAAATTAATTGAAAGTACCAAAGCATAGTTCTTATATACTAAACTAATTTAAATAATTTTACTGTAATAAATATATTTACCTAATTTGGGTAATATTGCTGGAGAATAAGAAGAATAAGATTATTTATTGCATAAATGGTGAATTCCACTCTCAAGTTCAAGATTTGAAGTATTTTATTGTCACATCCAATATCAACTTTCTACAATCACATACTTGAAAATAATATAAAGCAAAGAAAAATACATACATATCCTGTAATAGTATCTTGGATCAAAAGCATACATATGAGTAAGCAAAAACTGTGCTTTGGAACTTTTTTCTTTCCAAAACAAATTAAAAGTTATCACCAATTTACAACTTTCAACAGGTTTGGGGCACCTAGGCGGCTCTGTTGATTGTGCTTCCAGTTCTTGGTTTCAGCTCAGGTCATGATCTCAAGGGGGTTGAGCCCGGCATCAGGCTCTACACTGAGATTCTCCTTCCCTCCCTCTCTCTCTGTCTGTCCTCCAACCCCTCCAACACAAAAATAAATAAATAAATCTTTAAAAAGAAACTTTCAACAATTTTGCATGTATTCTTAAATAGTTCTAGGGGCACTTGGGTGGTTCAGTGGGTTAAAGCCTCTGCCTTCGGCTCAGGTCATGATCTCAGGGTCCTGGGATCGAGCTCCGCATTGAGCTCTCTGCTCAGTAGGGAGCCTGCTTCCCCCTCTCTCTGCCTGCCTCTCTGCCACCTTGTGATCTTTCTCTGTCAAATAAATAAATGAAATCTTTAAAAAAAATAAATTCTAACATGCTAAATTATTTTTTGTAAAGGGAATAAATTTGTTTGAAATGAACTCAGAATAGTATCATACTTTGAACATATAAGTCTATATTATCTGTGCACCAAAGTAAGTTAAAAACATTACAAACTTAATTCATTTTTTGGCCAAGTATTACAATATGATAATAAAATATGATATAACTTAGAACGGCAAATGAGTCACTTGTAGGATAGTCAGAAAACACAGTTGTCTACTCAAAATCAAGCTCCGCTTTGTTCAGGAATCGTAACCAAACATGTTTTCACCTCTACTTTCTTATCACCTATGGAAACCAAAACATTTCACTTAAAAAGACTTGATTGTTGGGGCCCCTGGGTGGCGCAGTTGGTTGAGCGACTGCCTTCGGCTCAGGTCATGATCCCGGAGTCCCGGGATCGAGTCCCACATTGGGCTCCCAGCTCCATGGGGAGTCCGCTTCTCACTCTGACCTTCTCCCTTCTCATGCTCTCTCTCACTCTCTCTCTTTCCTAATAAATAAATAAATAAAATCTTAAAAAAAAAAAAAAAAAGATTTGATTGTTTGTCATATGCAGTAGGTGACATCCTAAGAACACCTGAGGTTCGGAGTCACTATTCTGTGAGATTATTCATCCTTCAGGATCAGCACAATAGTATGTGCTCTAGCATGCTTGCTAGAAATCAGATGTAAAATTGGTGAATATCAACCCTCTGATCAATCCCAGCTCAATATATCTGATGTCTCCCCTCCCCATCACTTATTTTCCAGTTGTTTCAAATGAAGACTAAACTTACTTTACACCAAGCATTAAGTTCTGAATAACCCATTTAGCTTATCCTTGAGATGCTGTTTAGAACTTTAATTAGTTGGTGATTATGAATCATTTTTAGATGCTTACATGGAAGAAGCTACAGCACACCAAATTATTATTATCATTGCAAAATTGTAAGTATAACATTACATTAATTACGGTTCTACAAAGACCTTAATTATAAGCATTTAACTCTGGAGATAATTTCAGTGTTGGCAGGCTTCTTGATTTGTGAAGTCATACAAAAGTGTTGTTGCTAGAAAATGCTATGAAATGGACTTTATCAATGCTGGCTGTCCCTGATTTGGGATAAATTCCTGATTTCTTTTAAATCAAGACCATGTTCTGCTATAGGATGTATTTTTCAACAAGTTTCCCCCCAAATTTCTTATCTCAAAAACTCAGTGAGGTTCTGTCATAAGAAGTAACACTGAGGCTTAATTCAATCCCCTCCTTGGTTTTACATTTTTCCCCACATTACCTATATGTTACTCAGATGTGAAATTAACAGTGTCTTTTTCTTTCGTTTTTTTAGTTGGTTTGGTTTGGTTTGGTTTTGCCTACAAAGTCAACGGCATCAATACACCATTGAAATGGCTCAGAAAAAAACTATTTTCATCATATAGAAATGCTGAAGCAATAGTGAAACTATACAAATCTTTTCTTCTAACTTTATTAAGATTCTTCAGTGGCTTTTCATTCTAAACTGTTAGCGCAAAAACAGTTTTTACCCTTGGGACCCAACCTATCTTCAACTTCTGGTGCTTCTCTGTCCTACCACTCCCCCAACCTCACCTGCACATGTATGCAAGTACATACGAGTACACACACAGGTATGCACGTGCACACAGCGTGTTTCAAGAACATTAGATGGCTATGTTCTCTTGACTATCCATCAGTTTCCTTCTCCTTAGTCTCCATTTGAAAAACCTTTTTTAATATTATTCAAATATTACCTCCTTTACAAAAACTTTCCCAACATCCCAGGCAGAACCCATCCTTTATTCCCCTGTGAGATCCAATGTATACCTCTTAAGCATTTATTAATTAATACTATAATCTGATTTTATGTCCTCATTGTGCCTACATCTCTCATTAATTTAGGAGGTCTTGAGGAACAAGAAAAGAAGATAAACCTAATCCTAATATATTTAATCTAACCTTAAGATAAGTAGCATTTCCCTCATTTTTCCTGGTACAAACTTAGTAGCATAGAGGTGAAGTAACAACCAAGGTCACATAGCTACTGGCAGAGTCAGAATCTTGACTCCAAGTCCATCTGACTCCAAAGCCTATCACCTTCCATTGTATGAACAAGACTTTGTCCAGATCATTGTAAACCCCAAGTCCGTTGTACAGTGCTTGGAAAACAGCACTAAATTAGTAGATGGATGCATAAATAAAACTCCAAGGACATGAACTAGCCTACCAGATGGTAGGGATGGAACTCTCCAGGAACAAGGTCAGAATGCCATGGCGATATCCAGGTTCCAAGCTCTGCCTTTTACCAGTCCAGCTCTGTTCTGAGTGATAGCATTCAGGAGGCGACCTGTGCTCAGAAGACCCCTGTGATTGGCTAAGCTAGGGGATTTTAGCACATATGGAGGTGATTATTGTTACTCACACCATGGCCATTTTGACAGCACTCAATGCTGGATTTCCTTTCCTTCTAGAACTACATATTTTGTATTTATTCCATTATATTACACTCTTGCTGTTGCTGGGGTTTTTTAGGCAGTATGATGTTAGAGTGTGAAAAGAGGCTTGACCAGGGTACCTTTAGTTCATTTGTTAAAACAGACTTGATTCTTAATCTAGAGTCTATGTCACATTAATAATTTTTACCAATAGGGGGAAAGATAGTTTAAATGAAGAATCCTCAAATCAAAGCACTGCCCATCACATGACCATTTCCCCAAGAAGGCTTTACATCTTCACAAGAATTCATTTCCTGATCTTGTCTATTAAACAAAATTATCAATCTTCTGGATGCAAATAAACTGTTGGTCAGTGGTTACCTCCTTGTTCCCAAACATGCCAAAGTCAGGCTACTCCAGTTTACGTTTTGCTTTCTCCACTTGCCTCTTTAGGCATTCAAATTGACAAATGCCCTTGTACATTATTTTTAACCCACCCATATCTAATGCATCCGTATCTTGTTATGTTTCCTTTGATTTCATTGCTTGCAATGCTAGGATCAGCAGTGCAGAATTGCCAAAGCACTAAGCAGCCCAATTTTTCTTTAATTTCTCAGAAAATTGACAGTTTTATGAACTGTCTCTTTACCTATGCCCCATAAACATGTCAGGCTGCGGAAAACCATTCTAATTAAATCCCAGGGGGACTGCAATGGAAGATTATAGCTTCTTGGCAGGTTATTAAAAAACAGTTGTTCATATATACACAAGTATGTGTACTGGAGCCTAACATTTGACAGAACAGTCAAGGAATTAACCCCACTAGCTGCTTCAGTTCGAACTGACTGAAAAGAAATAAGCGAAGTGAGTGGGAGAAGAAGACAGCTCCATTCAAGCCTTTAGTTTTATATCCTTTGTGAGCTCGTATAGATTACCAGATAGTTTAAAAGGTGTCTGAGGTCATCACCTTCCTCAATGGATTTTATATACCTGCTAGAGAAAATTTATACAACTTTCCTCTTTCCAATGAGTAATTTTTGATACCAGGATTCTCTTGGAACACATATAATTGAGCCAGTGGAAAAACAAATAAAATAGAGTTTTTCCCTCTCACAAACTCAGAACAGAAACGTATGGTATATGGGATGTCGAATTTAAGGAGAAAAAAGATAATTCTTGCTCATGAAAATATTTTCCGGCATTTGCATTCCTGCCAAATGAACTATGCGTTCAAACTGGATAGGTAAATATTTCAATCTAATTGGAGACAGTAATTTCTCAGATGGTTAAGTTAAAATCCAGTGTCAAGAAGGAATGGTCTGTGAAGTTCTCTGTGGAATATATGATTCAAATAAATGAGTATAACATTTAATTAATTAGTGAAATTGGGAATTGTGGACCCACTAAATAATGATTTCGGTTGATATATTTAAGAGTTGTGAAAATGTGATCATGTAAGTGTGCCTTCCCACTTCCCAACGAAAAATGGATTGGTGGATAAAACATCTTGCTCCTGAGGTGAGTTGGCATTTTCAGTTTCTCACAAGAACAGGTCCTTTTATTCTCTTCCATGGCCACAAGGTATAAAAATGTTTCTAGTAGGGGCACCTGGGTGGCTCAGTCATTAAATGTCTGCCTTCAGCTCAGG
Organism: Nasua narica; assembly: GCA_028533885.1. Taxonomy (NCBI): domain Eukaryota; kingdom Metazoa; phylum Chordata; class Mammalia; order Carnivora; family Procyonidae; genus Nasua; species Nasua narica. The sequence continues at coordinate 114,433,609 of CM052802.1, read as the reverse complement.
TCGTGATCCCAGGATCCTGGGGTCGAGCCCCACATCGGGGTCCTTGCTCAGTGGGGAGTCTGCTTCTCCATCTTCCGCTCCCCCTGCTTGTGTTCCCTCTCTCACTGTGTCTCTGTCAAATACATAAATAAAATCTTTAAAAAAATGTTTCTAGTAACTATCCAAAAAAGGTCATGCCCACAGTCTATAGGGAAATTGAATAAGACAATAGGGCTGGCTCATATTGTTCAACTATGTTGAACAATAGTGGCAATATTGCAAAGCAACCATCACCACTGTCAAATCAACCCTAAGTGTTTCTCCTAAAAATACAGAGCAATTGGTGACATCTTTGTCAATAAAAATCTTTCTGTGGAAAACAGCATGAAAGTTCCTCAAAAAATTAAAAAAAAAATACTGTATGATCTAGTAATGTCACTACTGGGTATTTAACCAAAAAAAATGAAAACACTAATTTGAAAAGATATATACGCCTCTATTTTATTGCAGCTTAATTACAATAGCAAGATATGGAAGCAACTCAAGTGTCCATGGATAGATGAATGGATAAATTTGTGGTATATGTAAACAATGAAATATTACTCAGCCATTAAAAAGAATGAGATCTTGCCACGTGCAATAACATGGATGGGGATAGACCTAAAGTGTATAATAGTAACTGAAATATGTCAGAGAAAGGCAAATATCATATTATTTCACTTATATGTGGATATGAAAAACAAAACAAATGAACAAACAAAAACAGACTCTTACGTATAGAAAAGAAACTGGTAGTTGCTAGGGGGGTTTGGGGGGGAGAATGGGTAATAATAAAGGGGTTTAAGAGGTACAAACTTCCAGTTGTAAAATAAATAACTGATGGAGATGAAAAGTACAGCATGGGGACTATAGTCAATGATATTGTAAAAATATATGGTGATAGATGTTGACTACACTTATGGTGAGCATTGAGTGATGCAGAGAATTGTCAGTCAATATGTTATACATCTGTCTTTTTCCCATTGGATATTTTTCTTGCTTTGTTGAAGATTAGTTGATCATAGAGTTGAGAATCCATATCTGGGCTATCAATTCTGTTGCATGTCTATGTTTTTGTGCCAGTACCATGCTGTCTTGGTGATCACAGCTTTGTAATATAGCTTGAAATCAGGCAACGTGATGCCCTAGCTTTGTTTTTCTTTTTCAACGTTTTGTTAGTGATACAAGGTCTTTTCTGGTTCCATACAGATTTTAGGATTGTTTGTTCCAGCACTTTGAAAAATGCCATTGGTATTTTAATCGGCATGGCATTGAATGTATAGATTACTATGGGCAGCATAGACATTTTAACAATGTTTGTTCTTCCAATACATGAGCATGGAATGTTTTTCCATCTTTTTTTTGTCTTCTTCAATTTCTTTCAAAAGTGTTCTATAGTTTCTAGAGTATAGATCCTTTACCTCATTGGTTAGGTTTATTACAAGGTATCTTATGGTTTTTGGTGCCATTGTAAATGGAACTGACTCCCTAATTTCTCTTTCTACAGTTACATTGTTAGTGTGTAGAAAAGCAACTAGTTTCTGTGCATTTATTTTATATCCTGCCACATTTTTAAATTGCTGTATGAGTTCTAGTAATTCAGGGGGTGGAGTCTTTTGGGTTTTTCACATAAAGTATCATGTCATTTGTGAAAAGAGAGAGTTTGACTTCTTTGCCAATTTGAATACATTTTATTTCTTTTTGTTGTCTCATTGCTGTTTCTAGGACCTTTTTTTTTTTTTAAAGATTTTTTATTTATTTATTAGAGAGTGAGAATGAGAGGGGAGAAGGTCAGAGGGAGAAGCAGACTTCCCGCAGAGCCGGGAGTCCGATATGGGACTCGATCCCGGGACTCCGGGACCATGACCCGAGCTGAAGGCAGCCGCTCAACCAACTGAGCCACCCAGGCGCCCTAGGACTTTTTGTACTATGTTGAACAATAGTGGTGAGAGTGGACACCCTTATCATGTTCCTGATCTTAAGGGGAAGGTCTCAGCTTTTCCCCATTGAGAATGATATTCGCTGTGGACTTTCCATAGGTGTTTTTTCAAGTCAAAAAATGGGCAGAAAACATGAATAGACACTTCTCTAAGGAAGACATACTAATGGCTAACAGACACATGAAAAAATCTTCAACATCATTAGCCATCAGGGAAATTCAAATCAAAACCACATTAAGATACCACATTACACCAGTTAGAATGCAAAATTGACAAGGTAAACAAAGGTTGGAGAGGTTGTGGAGACAGGAGAACCCTCCTACACTGTTGGTTGAAATGCAAGCTGGTGCAGCCACTTTGGAAAACAGTGTGGAGATTCCTCAAAAAGTTAAAAACAGAGCTACCTTATGACCCAGCAATTGTACTGCTGTATATTTACCCCAAAGATACAGATGTCATGAATAGAATGGCCACATGCACTCCCATGTTCATAACAGCAATGTCCATGATAGCCAAACTGTGGAAGGACCCAAGATGCCCTTGAACAGACGAATGGATAAGAAGACATGGTCCATTTATACAATGGAATATTATTCAGCCATATGAAAGGATAAATACCCATTTGCATCAACATGGATGGAACTGGAGGAGATTATGCTAAGTGAAATAAGTCGAGCAGAGAAAGACAATTATATGGTTTCACTTATTTGTGGAACATAAGGAACAGCATGGAGGATATTAGGAGAAGGAAGGGAAAAATGAAGGGAAGGAATCAGAGGGGGAGATGAAACATGAGAGACTATGGGCTCCAAGAAACAATCTGAGGGTTTTAGAAGGGAGGAGGGTGAGGGGATGGGTTAGCCCATCTCAATAACAAAAACTTCCAAATCTCTCTCTTTTTCCTTTCTTCAGTTTTAGACTTATATTTCCAATTGCTTTCTGGACATTTATATTTATATACCTATTTACCTTGATATGTCCCCAATGTTAAGGTTCTCACAAGTCCAATTGCTCTTCTTGGCTTTTCTATACCTGTTGAAAGACTATGCTTCCAGGCTTCATATTTCATTAATATTTTAACTCTTAACTCTTAATTTTTCCAAATTCCTACATTCGATCAGTAACCAACTATTGTGGATTTTACCTCTAAAACATCTCTTACATCTATACATTATTTCTCATGAACTTTCACTGTATTTATTATAATAACTTTATAAGTAATTTCTTTACAGTCTCTATTCATCTAACATAATATCTTTAAATCTGCCTTCTTAAAATTCAACCACGATCAAGTTATTCATCTGTTTAAAAATGTTAAAAGATAATGATCAGATGATTCATCATCACTTACAATTTTTAGAACCAATTCCTCACAACCATGCTCTCTGTAATCAAAGATCCATTCTTTATTCCTTTGGGAAGACCTACAGAAGCAACTCCTCCCTCCACATTTATAAATGCCTTTGTCTTTCCTCTACCTTTCAAAACTTTCCACTATCTCAGATTTTTTAAAAAAAATATTGCCTATAATGACTCTAAGCTTATGGCAAGACATATTTAAGATAATTTTGGACACTTTGTTAGGAAAGCAAGGAAGCTATAAAAACCTATTTGAGTCATGTTCTAGGACACAGGAGCAAGATGAAGTGTCCCCAGTGGCCAAAGATGGTGTTTCCACTAGCCAAAAAAGGATCATATTTGAAATGGGTTCCATTACATCATGTATATAAAAAGTCATGAGTTTAAATCAATATTCTTAAATTTTATAAGACAATGTTCCCCATCCTTTAAGGTCCATTTCTAATGTGAGCTTATCCATATATTATCTTTTTATTCCCTCAAATGACTTGGTTAGCTTTCTCTTTTGAATCCCCCATAGGGTTTTGCTTTTACTACTAATATTCTATTTTTCTTCATATATATACATCTAATAATATGGACACCATATGATTCCAAAAATCTGCGTTAGAGGTCAAGATTTCATTTCAAATGTACTTAAATTTTCTTTGATTGGTAAATGACCCATTTTTCAGCCCTAAGAATCCTAGTAAGAATCAATACCTTAGAAGACCAAAAATTTTAAATAAGGTATACTATTCTCATTTGTTTTCTTCATTTTAAAAATTATTTTTACTCAATTTGTTACATAGTACTTTTTTGGCCTGTTACCTCAAGTACTTGAGCAAGTACAGTTATTATTTAAAAATAACATTTTTGTAACCTGCTAGATTACATCTAGCAAGATCAATTTTGTTGCTGCTCGGTAAACTTATTTATATGTTAGGAATATGTAAGAAATCACTATTTGATAATTATACAAAATATATACATAATAGAGAAACTAATTTTAAACACTTTAAGAAACAAAGATTCTCATATGTGGAAAATTAATAGATTAAAAATAGTCTGGCTTATTATTATAATCTCTACAAAATTTATAAAACATTTTTTCTATCATTTCAGTTTCCCTTGTTTCTTCCTATACAAATATAGTGTAAATTCCCATTCCTGACACCTTTGTGATTGATATTGTTATGTCATTACCAGTTAATTTAAGAAACTAAAGAAATACATCTGAAAATCTCAAAAGCAGAACTTTCAATGAATGCCAAAACTAAAGTAGCACAGTGAAGTAAGGATTAAAGGTAAATGGATAATTCAAGGTTCAAAAGACACTTTAATCCCAATAATCTGAAACATCTAGATCAACACTGTCCATAGAATATTCTGTGATGATGAAAATGTTCTCTAAATCTGTACTTTCCAGGGGCATCTGGATGGCTCAGTCGTTAAGCATCTGCTTTCAGGTTGGTCCTGGGATCGAACCCCCCATTGGTCCTTGACTTACGTTCCCTCACTTGCTGTCTCTCTCTGTCAAATAAATAAATAAAATCTTTTAATTAATTAATTAATTAATTAATTAAATCTGTACTCTCCAACGCAATAGCCAATAGTCATTTGTGGCTACTGCCACTTGACATGTGGTTAGCATGGCTGAAGAACTTAATTTTTTTATATTATGTAATTTTAATTAATTAACTTGTTATATGTGGCTAGTGGCTACAGTATTGGACAATACAGATCTAAATCATTGTTTGCATCCTTGAGTTCTGATTATTATGGGTGTTGACACTTTAACAAATGCACACAAAAAAGCACAAAAAGATCATTTACAGCTGAAAATATAACTACTATTAACTATTTACCATCTATATGTTCTAAGTGCTATTCTAAGTTCTTTACATAAGTTATTTGATTTAAAATCCAGAATATCCACATGACATAGGTTTCATACATATGTAGATGTTACAAAAAAAGAAAGAACCCCAGAGAAGTTATGTAACATCCCCAATATATCATCTAGTAAATGGCAGATTTGGGATTTGAACTCAAGTGATCTGACTCCACAGCTTGTGTAAATTGTGTAAATTTTTGCTACTACACTTGCAGGTGAAAAATTGCCTACTCTCTTTAGTAATCAAAGAATCATAAGCAAATTAAAATAAAACAGGTTACAACTTGTCACCCATTAAATTAGCAAACATTTAAAAGCCTGTAGTATCCAATAAGTATTCTTACTTATTTCAGGTAGAAGAATATAATAGTTGATTAATATAATTTAGCAATAAGAACTAAGAATTATAATAATGCCCATATCTTTTATTCATTTCTATTTCTGGAAACTTACCCTGGAGTAAAAAATTAACAAGAAGAGGTAATGTCACCAAGATGGCAACCTTGATCATTACTGACTTTGCTTCCCCTCACAAGAACAACTAACAATTATTCAAGAACAAGATACCACTCAGAGAATCCTAGAATATGGGAGTGAAGCTGAGGCAACCACAAGACTGACTGCATCAGAAGAGTAAGAAAAGCAGGTACATGTTGACTGCATTGCTCCTCCCCAAGGCCAGCACAACACCATGTCAAGGGGTCTTCCCTTAACTTCCATTTCCTCCAGCAGGAAAAGAGAACCCAGGATGAAAAACCAGCTCCTCCATTCAACATTGTGGGTCATTTTGTGGGAACCCCTTCTCTAATCTTGCACCACAGGGGTTGCATGAGAATCTGTGGGATTCAACCATGGGGAATCCTACTGTGATGAAAAGGGGGGAAGGTCTTGCAACAACCAGTACATGGATCATGGATACCAATTCATGTTCACACCTGTATTGCCTAAGTAGTAATCCCAACCAGCAGTCTTGCTCATCTACAGAACCAAATCTGCAGCCTGCTGCCCTTCATGGCAGGGAAGCTATTTCATAGTCCCTTCTACTACTGAATATAGTACCCGGTATCAACATCTAGTAAACCTGACCAGAGAATCCAGGCAACCACTGAGCCCATCTTATAACCTCACCTGGGTAGAGAACCAAGCCCTCAGTCCTATCCAAGTGTTCTTAGCCAGTGGCATAACCAGCCATCCCTGTCCTCCGAGCTCAAACAGTTGCCTCACCCTAAAATAGACCATAATAGCAGGCCCCAACTGCCCAAAGATATTGTCAACAGATATACCCAGAAACAGAAACTGAGCTGATTGATGAAGAACTGTCTGCCAAAGCAAACCTATAAAGTCTATAAGAGCAAACCTGTTATTCAAATATGCAGATATTAACATAAGGAATCAAGGATCACAAAAATGAGGTAAATATGAAACAACCAAAGGAAACTAATTATGCTCCAATAATTGACTCTAATGCAAGGAAAATCAATAAACATGAAACAAAATATTCAGAATAATCTCCCTAAGGAAGTTTAGTGAACTATAGGAAAACACAGCAGACAATAAACAAAATTATGAAATAATGCATGAAAAAAGTGAGAAGTTTGATAAAGAAATGGCAACCATAAAAAAAAGAACAGAAATCCTAGAGTTGAAAATACAATAACTGAATTGAGAATTCAACAGAGTTTCAAAAGTAGACTTGACCATGCAGAAGAAAGAATTCATGACCTAGAGGATAGGACAGTTGAAATTATCAAAACAGAGGAGCAAAATGGATAAAAAGAATGAAAAAGAGTTTTAAGAGACTATGGTATGGGAATTATAGAATAGAATAAAAAGAAATAATATTTGCATTTTTGGAAGGAGGAAAGAGAAAGGGACAGAAAGTATATTTAAAGCATTAATGGTTAAAAACTTCCCAAACCTAGAAAGAGAAACGGATACCCAGATCCATGAGATCCAAAGAATCCTACATAGATTGAACTCAAATAGATCACACTAAGGCACATTATAATTACATTGTCAAAATCAAGACAAAGAAATAATGTTAAGGGCAGAGAGAGTAAAGAGAGAAATTACAAACAAAGGAACACAATAAGACTTGAGACAGATTTTTCAACAGAAGCTTTTTACACCAGGAGGGAATTGTTGATAAATTCAAAATCCTGAATGAAAATAAATGTCAACCAAGAATTCTATACCCAGCAAAGCTGTCCTTCAGAAAAACCAAGGTCCCAAACAAACAAAAGCTAAGGGAACTTACTTCCACCAGGCCTGCCTTCTTGATATAAGAAATGTCAAAGGGAGTTCTTTGAGTAGAAGCAAAAGAATGATAATGAACATTATAAAACCATTGAAGAGTAGCATAAATATCACTGGTAAGGATAAATTTCAATTTATAGTTAGGTTTTGCAATATGGTAATTATGGTGCATAACTCCAGTTTAAAAGTTTAAAAAAATGAACATAGTAAAAATGACCATAACTATAATAAACTGTTATTAACTACACAATATAAAAGCTGTGTAAATTGTAATAGCAATAACCTAAAATGTGAGAGGGAAGAAAAGTAAAAGTGTAAAGTTTGTGAATTCTATTGAAGTTAAGTTGTTATCTGTTTAAAATAGAGTATTATAGGTCAAGATGTTTTATGTAAGTCTCATGGTAACCATGAAGGAAAATCCTGTAGTATTTACACAAAAGAATACAATAAAGATGTCAAAGCATTCTGATAGCAAAAGACATCCAAAACCAAAGAAAGCAACATAAGAAACAAGGAATGATGAATCTACAAAACAAACAGAAAAGAATGAACAAAATGGCATTAGTAAGTCCTTAGCTACCAGTAATTATTTTAAGTGAATGACATTTTCTAAAAGCAGACATAGAGTGGCTGGGTGGACACAAAGAATAAGATCCAACAATATACTTCCCACAAGAGTTTTGCTTTAGTCTTAACGAGACACATAGACTGAGAGTGAGGAATACAAAAAGACATTTCAAGCAAATAGTAACTAAAAAAAAGGGGGGGAGGGTGGCTATACTTACATCAGAAAAAGCAGACTTTAAGTTAAAAATGGTAAAAACAGAAAGATCATTGGATCAATACATCAAAATACATTGGATCAATACATCAAAAAAGATATAACAATTATTGATATTTATGCACCCAACAATGAATTCATATTGTTAAAATGTCAATACTACTAAAAGCCATCTGTAGATTCTGAATTAGAATCCGCATTTTAACAAGACTCCAGGTGACTTCTATGCACATTAATTCTTGGAAGCACTAATGCAGCATGCTCTAAGTAATGAACATTCTTGCTGCTTCTTGGTTATCTATCTTCCAGGCTACAATAACCTATCAAAGATTGAAGTCAATGCCCTTAATTATCAGGGACTTATTTTCATATAGGATACCTTTTAAAATGAAGATTGATCCTTCCATCTTTCTGGGAATATTACTATATATGTAGATGATTCAAGGAACACTCTGTACTTTCAAAATCTTGAACTTCTTAACTCCAAATGTTTCCTCCAGTCCAAGTTAGCAACTCACTCCATTGGCTTGACCCTAGACCTGGGATCTACAAACAGGAGCTATAAACTCTTCACTAAAATTAGACATCTATCCTCTTTAAGTCATCCTGCAAGGAGTTGCCATAGAATTCTTCCTAAAATGCTGTAATATGTTACCATTATTTCTCCCTGTTCAACCATTCACTATTATTTCCTTTGAAGCAGCTACCAAATTGTTCAGGAATTTTTTGTGTTTACACATCTCTTTCATCCTCCCATCTCACAACTCATAGAGAGAAAGACAATTTCCTATCATTCCTGTGACAGAAATATTTAGCCCAATTTCTGTCTGAAAGCAGGCACTCGATAAATGCTGTTTGAAGAATGGACACAGTCATAAGTTTTTATCTGCTTTCAAGAACCTCTATGCTCAGCCATTTGGATTAAGTATGATTACTCTCATTTTGCAAATGAGGAAACCAACATCCATGACCTACCAAAGATTAGAAATGGAGTGTGAAGCAAAGCCTACATAAAAACTCTGGTTTTCTGCCTCTATTAACCACAATTTTCTAATTTCAGATTTTTTGTTCCAATTTACAAATCTGCCTAAGTTTCAAGTCCTGCCGTAGTCTGGCCTATGCCTCCCTATCTGTTGGTAAGGAGTGTACCCTTTCTGGTATATTCAGGTAACTCTGCCCACTAACCCACTTATACCATGTTTCTTCCCTCCTCAATTGCTTATAACTATTGGCTTAAAGGAATACTTAATCCTTAAACAAATCCAACTCATCATTAATCCACTCTGTAAAATTCTATTGCAATGTTACTCCATATTGCACAATTTTAGAAAATGTAGTCCTTGCTTTGTATGGCTCAAATATGCATACAGTATAATTATCATGGTTTTAGTTGAGTAACACCAATTTCCCCAAAACAGAGTTCTAATTTCAGTTTCTGTGGTATATTAACTATAATTACATAAGATAAAATTTTGCTGCTAACTCTAGTTCACAAATGTGCATGTGCATCATGATGTACATCACAATCAGTGACCAGTCCCCTCGTTTCCTTCAAAATCTGTCAGTGACTAGTCACTGTGCATCTGTCATAAGTTCACACACAGACAGCAAAGCGTGTTGTCAGGTTAACTCCTTGTCTTTCTGTGATAAATCAATGAAAAAATGATTAATCAAAAGGGAATTAATCAACAAAGATGAAAATGTAGCAAACAAATGAAAAGTGGTAACATTGGATGTAGAAGTAGAATCTCATGGAAATGGAGTTCGTAGAAGAAAGAGCTGACCTTGAGAACATTGACACTGCTATTTTTCAAGAGATTTTAGACATGCAACCAGAGGAACTTAGTGATGAACTTATTGACATAAAATAAACAAAAATGACATATAAAATGTAAAAGATAAAGTATCAGAAGTTGATCCAAACCTAGAAAGAAGTGTGATAATTTGCCATGCCACAGAAAAGATGGGTGCTCAAGAGCAGAGGTTATGCTAAGAGAACAATGCAAGGACAGGGCAAACTACTCTTGATTTTTTTTTTAATAAAAAAATAGAACATTGTTCAAAACATTGGGGTGCCTGTGTGGCTCAGTTCGTTGGGTGACTGCCTTTGGCTCAGGTCATGATGCTGGAGTCCCAGGATCAAGTCCCACATCGGGCTCCCTGCTCTGAGGGGAACCTGCTTCTCCCTCTGACCTCTCCCCTCTTGTTCTCTCTCTCTCTCAATTAAATAAAATAAATCTTTAAAAAAAATAGAACATTGTTCAAAACATTTTTAAGGTTTCAGTTATAGTGTACTAAGTATTGGTGTTACTACTTTTTCATTTATTTACACAGTACAGAAGATCTTTGTTCTAACAAAATGTTTTCATGCTATGGAACAATATTAATTTTTCCATTGATTATTAAAATATCTTTGCATGTTCCACAGAGGAGACAATCAACAGACTGAAAATGCAACCTACAAAATGGGAAAAAATATTTGCAAAAACTACATACAAGAGGTTAAAATATCTAAGATATATAAGGCCCTGGGACAGCTGGGTGGCTCAGTCAGTTAAACGTCTGCCTTCAGCTCAGGTCATGATCCCAGGTCAGGTTCCTTGCTCAGTGGAGATCCTGCTTCTTCTGCCTGCTGCTCCCACTTGTGCTCTCTGACCAATAAATAAAACCTTTTTAAACAAATAAATAAATAAAATAAAATAAATAAGGCACTCACCTGAATAGAAAACAAATGAACAACAACTACAAAAAGACCATCAATTAAAAAATGAGATAAGTATCCAAACTGACATTTCTTAAAACAAGGCATACAGAAGGACAACAGGTATATGAAAATATGTTCAGTGTCACTAATCTTCAGGGAAATGCAGATCAAAACTACAAGAAGATATTGCCTCACCCTTGTTAGAATGGCTATGATCAAGAAGACCAAAGATCATATTGGTGAAAATGTGGGAGAAATGGGAACTCTTGTACTCTGTTGGTGGGAATGTAAAATTAGTAGCCACTATGGAGTATAGTATGGAGCTTCCTCAAGAAAATTAAAAAAAGAACAAGCATATGACCCAACAATTCCATGTATAGGTAAATTTCCTAAAGGAAATTGTGGTTGCCAGGAGTGGGAAGAATGGGGAAATGGTAAGACTTTGGTCAAAGCGGGGCAAAGTTTCAGTTATTCAAGATAAATAAGTTCTAGAAATCTAATTTGCAATATGATGACTATAGATAGCAAAAGTGTACTGCATACTTATATTTGCTGAAAGTAAATCTTAAGTATTCTTATGATACACACAGGTAATTATGGAGGCTGATGGATATGTTCACTAGCTTGATTGTGGAGATCATTCCAAATGTATACATATATTGAATCATCACTCTGTGCACCTTAAATATATAATATAAATATATATAATTTCTATTCATCAATTATGCCTCAATAAAGCTGAAAAACAAAACAAAAAAATCCAAAGATATCTGACATTGTTTCAGTTTGCACAGTCATATTATGACTCCACACTGTTAGAGAAAGTAAGGATTGCCACTACCTGATTTTTTTTTAAGATTCTTTAAAAGATTTATTTTATGTATTGTTTATTATTTTTATTTTTCATTATTTATTATTTATTTTATTATTTTTAATTATTTTATTTTAATTATTATTTTTATTACTATTATTTTTTATTTTTTATTATTTTATTTATATGAGAGAGAACATGAGTAGGGGAGGGGCAGAGGAGGCGGCTCAAGGGGGAGGAAGAAGGACAAGCAGACTCTACACCGAGCAGAGCCTAACCTGGGGCTCAGTCTTACAACCCAGAGATCATGACCTGAGCTGAAATCCAGAGTTGGCCACTTGACTGACTAAGCCACCTAGGTACCCCCACTACTTGATTTTTGATGTATTTTTGTTTTATCTCCTTCTCACTAAACTGTGAACTACTTGAGAATGGTAGTACTCTTTTATCATTATATTCACTGAGGAAAATTCACACAACATAAAATTCACCATTTTAACCATTTCAAAGTGCACGATTGAGTATGTTCTAGTACATTCACTATGTTGTACAGCATTATCACTACTTGGTTCAAAGTATTTGTTTTTCATTTCATCGATGTTCTGTCATGTATTAGTACTTCATTTCTTTTTGTGACTGAATAATATTTCATTGTATGGATATACCTTAAATTGTTTATCCATTTAAGAAATGCTGGGTCTTGTTCTCTATGTTTTGCCTATCATGAATAATGCTGCTATAAAAAATTGTGAATAGGTTTTTTGAATTTATGTTTTCAGTTTTCTTGCATACAGACCTAGGAGTGGAATTACTAGATCATATGGTAATTCTATGTTTAACTTTTTGAGAAACCATCAAACTGTCTCCCATAGCAGCCAAACCATTTTACATTCCCTCGAGCAACTTATGAGGGTCCCAATTTCTCCACATCATGGACAACATTTGTTAGTTTCAGTTCTTTTATTTTTATTCTAGGCATCCTAGGGGGTCTGATATGGTATCTAAGTATAACTTTGATTGTCATTTCCTCAATAACTACTGATGGTGAGTGCCTTTTCGTTTGCTTATTCGCCATTTGAATCTTCTTTGAAGAAATGTCTATTCAAGCCTTTTGCCCATTTTTAGGTTGTCTTTTCATTGTTGAGTTGTAGAGTGCTCTATATATTCTGGATGATAAATTCTTATCAGACATATGATTTGCGAATATTTTCTGCCATTCTGATGGTTGCCTTTTTTTCTGATGATTACTTTTAAACTTGTTTGAGAGTGTCATTTGTTGCATAAGAGTTTTTAATTATGATGAATTCCAATTTATATATTTTTGTTGTTGTTTTGCTTGTGTGTTTGATGTGATATCTAGGAAACTATTGTCAGATTCAAGGTCATGGAGATGTATCCCTGTTTTCTTCTAAGAGTTTTGTATTTTTAGCACTTTATTTAAATCATAGATCTATTTTTTTAAAAAAAGATTTTATTTATTTCTCTGAGAGAGAAAGAAAGAGAGCATGCAGAGGAGAAAGGGCAGAGAGAGAGGGAGAAGCTGACTCCCTACTGAGCAGGGAGCCTGACACGGGGCTCAATCCCAAAACCGTGAGATCAAGACCTGAGCCAAAGGAAAATGCTTAACCAACTGAGACATAAATCATAGATTTAGAGTTAATTTTTGTAAAAAGTAGAAGATCAAAGTCCAAATTCATTCTTTAGCAGATGGATATCCAGTTGTCCCAGCATTTTTTATTGAACTGATTATTCTTTCCCTATTGAGTGGTCTTGACTTCTATGTCAAAAATCAAATGGACATAGACATATGGGCTATTTATGGACTCTCAGTTCTATTTCATTGGTCTACACATTTATTTTTATACCAGTACAACAGTGTTTTGATTACTGTAATTTTATAGTGAATTTTGAAATTGTGAAACATGAATTCTTCAATTTTGTTCTTTTTCAAGATTACTTTGGCTATTCCGGGTCCCTCGTAATTACACAAGAATTTTACTGTTTGTCTATTTTTGTACTAAAAATGGAATTTTTATAGGTATTATATTGAATATATACCTCAATTGGGGGAGTACTGCCATCTTAATAATATTAACACTTCCAAACCACTAACACTGGATGCACTTCCATTTATATGACCCTTTTAAAATTTCTTTCAGTAATGTTTTATAGTTTTCAGTTTCCAAATTTTGTACTTCTTTAAATTTATTCCTTTTTGATGATGTTGTAAGTTAAATTGTTTTCTTAATTTTATTTTTGGATTTCAATATTAGTGTATACAAACACAACTGATTTTTGTATCTTGATCTTATACACTGCAGCTTTTCTGCATTTGTTGATTAGTTCTAATAGTCTGAGGGCTTTGGGGTGAATTCCTTAGTATTTTCTATATATAAGATCATGCCATCTGTTAATAGAGATAGTCTGACTTCTTCCTTTCCAATCTGGTTGGCTTCCATTTCTTTCTCTTGCCTAATTGATCTGGTTTGAACTTTCAGTAACTGTGGAATGGAAGTGGCCATTGTGGGTATCTTTGTCTTGTTCCTGATCTTTTGGGGAAAATTTTTACTCTTTCCCCATTAAGTGTGATATCAGCTGTGGTTTTTTCATAAATCCCCTTTATCATGTTTATGAAGCTCCTTTGTATTTCTAGTTGTGAAGTGTTTTCTACCATGAAGGGGTATAGAAGTCTGTCAGGTGTTTTTTGCATCAATTGAGACGACCATGAGATTATTTTCTTTCATTCTATTAATGTGGTGAATCACATTGATTGATATTGTTCTGTGGAGCTATCCATGCATTCCTGGGATAAGTCCCACTTGATCATGTGGTATGATCCTTTTAACAGGCTGTCATAACCTGTTTACTAGTATTCTGTTGAGGATTTTTGCATGTCTATTCATAAGGGATATGGGACTGTAGTTTTATTGTCTTGTGATGTCTTTGTCTGGGCTTGGTATCAAAGTAATGCCGGCTTCATAGGGTTAAGAAGTGTTTCTCTTCTGTTTGTTTTTTTAATAGATTTTTATTTTATTACTTATTTGACAGAGAGAGACAGTGAGAGAGGGAACACAAGCAGGAGGAGTGGGAGAGAGAGAAGAGCAGCCTTCCCACTGAGCAAGGGGCCGGACACAGGGCTCAATCTCAGGACCCTGAGCTGGGTCAGGACCTGGGATCATGACCTGAGCTGAAGGCAGAGGCTTAACCAACTGAGCCACCCAAGAGCCCTCTCTTCTGTTTTGTTGTTGTTGTTGTTTTTAGTAATTGCCATATCTAAGGGGGGGGGCTCAAACCATGACCTTCCAAGATCAAGGGTCACATGCTCTACCAACTGAGCCAGCCAGACGCCACCCCTGGTATTCTTTGGAAGAGTCTGAGGAGGATCGATGTTAATTCTTCTTTAAACATTCAGTAGAATTCAAAAATGGTACATTTTTCAGTTTGTTTGTGCATGCATGTGTGCCTACGTATTTGCGTATCCTTCACTGTGCTTAGAAGGGCCCTAGACGCAGAAAAAAAGATACATAAAATGTGCAGATAGATTTCAAGCCAAGAAGGAGAAGTCATTTTTTTTAAAAGGCAAGTAAAAAACTTTTTGTAAATATCTTTATTGTATACAAATACGTTCATCTAACACCCTCCCAGCCAGGACCTACGATTAATTTTCAAAAGGCTAGCATGCTAGAGTGGTTCAGACACATACTATGAACAGAGAAAAAAGGGACGAGCGCTCTTAAGTGGCTTGAAAGAAAACCTCCGAGGTAATGCACTCCCTCACCTTCCAAGGAGAAACTACGTAAAAATCCATAAGTGGATTAACGAGCAGAACTGTGGCTGAAGAAAACCAGATTAGCTCTGCCAAAGATGACAGCCCCAAAATGCACCAAGAAAATATCCAACAATAGAAAAGAGAAATTATCTGCTGGTAAAAATTCATGATGCTGAAAGCAGACACCACTCGCCTAATTTAATAATTGTAGGATCCCTGATGGCAGGAAGAAGCAGGGTATGTTTGAATCTTTTTCAAGATTTAATTAAAACCAAAATGGCACTGATGCCTTTGCTCCTCCATGATTCCAACAGTTTCACAGTGTACCAACAGATAAGTCACGGTCAGAGGTAATGACTCACCACATTTTCAGAGGGGATTTTAAGAATCAAAGAAACACCGCTTAGAATTACAAGGAATAAAGTTCCACATGCAGCTTCCAGATCCGTCCTTGTCTGTCCCTTCACCGCATGCTGCTGTGGCTCTTGCTCATCCAGAGTGCCTTCCCTGAGGGCTGACTGCCTCCCTGCCTGCTGCACTGGGAGTCCTGGGCACAACTGTAGTCACCCGGGCCTTCGCCTCTCCGTGGGGAGAGGAGCACTGTCTCTGCATCCAGGAGGGAAACTTACAAGATCTCCCCCAGACTTCAAAGAAAGCCAAGACTCTAACGGAGTAATTCGGTCTGCTTGATATTTGGTGAGATATGACCCCCACTGTTAGATGTTTCTCTTTTGGCTACCTGCTAGAAGAAAACAGGGCCACATGCCAATTGCCAAGTCCCTTTTTCAAAATCTTCAGATCCACGTGCTGCTCGTAACCACTTGTCCTTTAGCGGGCATCCGGCAAAATGTGTTAGATTTACTGGATTTAGCAGAAAACAATCTGAGAGCTTACCGTCCGCTTTGTAAGACATTTTATATCACCCCAAAAAAGGGAGATAGAAGGAAAGTAGCAAGCAGAAAATGGTTGTTAGTGGGAGGGCAAGGGCTTTCCTAGATTTGGTTCAGCTTGTTAAGCTGCAGAGGTAAGCATTCATGGCTTAATTGCTGTGTGGATTTCTGAGGCCTGGATCTCAGACCTCTTGGTTAAGCAGGTCAAGTTTATGGGGAGGGGATTCCCCAGCAAAGGAGTTGCGGGGCGGGGGGGTGGACACAGGTAAAGGACCTTTGGTGCTAACTAAAACTTCAAATGCTGCTCCAGAAATTTAAAGATATGAATAAAAATAATTTTTACTAAAATCCCCGTTGGATTTTATACATCTCTACTTTTAGCAGTAGACTTTTTAACTCTTGAACTCTATAGACAAACAAACAAATAAAAACACAGAGCATGCAGATTTGGAAATGAAATGGAATCAGCCAAAGAACTGTCTGAATTAGAGAAAAGGGCAACCTATGCGGTGATCAATGGAGTTGCTCAAAAGTTAATGCCGATTACCAGCAAGAAAACCATGAGGTCCAAGAGTTTCTCATTAATTAAATCAGATAATAATCTCGAGTATGCCTTACGCATACGTATGTGGATGCCCACCATCTGCCTTCCATAGCCACTATCAACTCATTGTTCTCATATTTGGTCATTATTTACACTTGAGAGCTTATAAGAGATTTTCATACACAGTGCCTATTTCTTACCATTGTTTTAGCACTGCTGAAAATTCTATACATATAAATAGGAAAAATAAATTTTACTTAACAAACAGCTATCTCTTAGGTATGTATTCTTATGATTCCCAAATTAAATTCACATCTAAAATAGTTTAACCTGGGGCACCTGGGTAGCTCAGTCCATTAAGTATCTAACTGACTCACGTCATGATCTCAGGGTCCTGGGATCGAGCCCCTTGTCAGCCTTGGAGTTCAGCGCTTCTTGTCCTTCTCCTTCTCCCTCGGCCTCTACCCCTCCTCCCACTCATGCTCTTTCTCTCAATAAATAAATAAAATATTTTTAAAATACAAAATAAAATAAAATAGTATAAGTTAATGGTTGAGACCAAAGACTCGGAATAAGGTAGATCTGAGTTCAAATTTTGGCTTTCCACTTTCCAACCCCAATTGCTTATTTAAACTCTTTACATTTGTCTCCTCATCCGAAATATGAGGAGTGTGCCTATCCCAGGGTTACAGTAAACATTAACTGTGAATTATCTGACACTTTTCAGTAAGTATTCATAAAGGTAGCTGTTAAATAATAATATAATAACAGTAATAGCAATAGTAATGATATAAATAACATTGTTGTTTTGTTGTAGTTATTTACTTAGCCAACTGCCATACATTTATGTTTCGTATTCCATAGGTTTAGTGTCATTCCTCTCTTCCTAAGGTGAAAAAATTAGAAAAAAAGCACATGTAAGTATCCACACCTTTGTCTAAAAAAGTAAGCATGGCGGCATGGAGGCCAAGGTCAAGCTATGTAGATGAGGGCTAAAGGAGTGTTGGACCCAAGGGAAAGCCACAGTAGCCAGAAGAGTAGTTTGAATGGATGAGGCAGGAGGCGGAAGGATGGATAGGAGGAAGTAGCCAGGGGACTCAGCTAACAAGAGATGTGCATCAGAGAGCCAGCACCAAAGGGACCCTGGGCATTTCCTCATGCCTTTGACTAACTCCTGCCTCACTGGTCCTCTCGGAAGTCAGTGAGGGTTATTTCTTTCCCACGTTGTACTTGCTTAAAGTTTTTACTCTTTTTTTCCCATGGGTCTTGTAGCGTTTTTCCCACAGAGTTACTCTGAAATCAGACCCAGGTCAAAAAAAATACCAGGGGGGCACCTGGGTGGCTCAGTTGGTTGAGCAACTGCCTTCGGCTCAGGTCATGATCCTTGAGTTCCAGGATCGAGTCCCACATCGGGCTCCCAGCTCCTCGGGGAGTCTGCTTCTTCCTCTAACCTTCTCTCCTCTCATGCTCTCTCTCACTTTCTCCGTCTCTCAAATAAATAAATAAAATCTTTAAAAAAAAAAAATACCAGGGACTCAAGGTCTATGCAAGCTAGGGATGTGATCGGTACTCAGTTTCATGTTGCTCTTTAGGTAAGCCCCTTTTGTAGGCACATCTGATTTCAACCCCTCCCTCTACAACTCATGCTTGCTGATTCTCTTTCGGGAATTCAGCTTTTTCCCACTCCCAAGCCCAAAGCTGAGCTAATTCTCCCAGCATGGTTAGTCCTGGAGAAGTTCTCTCTGTTCTCCTTGAACCCAAAGTTCATCCCCTAACTTTTGGTTAAATGATTCTTCCCGAGCATAGTGAGCATACATTCCGGAGCATAGTTCCTTCTCTAGCGTAGTGATTCAGGGGCCAGGGAGGCTAGGGGTAGTCTGTCCAGTTCAAACCTGGTGCTGAGATTTGCTGATCATGCACGTGGGGGAGGCTACTTAACCCCTTGAGTCATCAGCCTCCCCCCTAGAAATAGGGGCAATAACAAAACCAACCTCCTGGAGTTGTTGTTAGTTAATATTCGTGGAGTGCTAAGAACACCAGTCAAGCTCTTTTCAAGCGTCTATTAAATTAAATGTTAGGTGAATACTTGAACTCAAACTTTGTTACATCACTCATCTGCCACAGCAACTTCACAAATAAGCTTGTCCTCTGTCCATGCTCCTCACGCTTTCATTCATTTGCTGCTCACCCACCAACAATTCAAATTAATGAAGACAAAATCTGAATTCACAGAAATTTCACTTGCCAGACATGTCATCTCAAACTCCCTGACCGCCTCAAACATCAGCATACCCCTGGATGTTACTTCTTAGGTAGCAACATATGGAACACCGTCTGTAGCATTTAACACCTTCTGGTTCCAGGCCAGTGAGGCCTGAACTCTCTCTTAAGTTTTCTCAGAGACTCCAGGCATGCTTTGGGGATGGGTGGACATGAGAAGATAGGCAAGGGAGAGGACGGCTTGATGGAACTTTCAGGGCTTGAATAGACTTTAGAAGAAAAGCTGATAACCACATTGACTTCCCCGACCTCTCCGATGGTTTGGTTCACGTCAGAAGCTGCTGTAAGTTGCACGAGAAGATGCTCCATAGCCTATCAGGGTTGGTTAATTTGGTGCATGAATGGCAAAAATGATCCGTAGTCTTTGCTTGAAATGCCATGGCAGTAGTATTAATGGTTATTACATTTTCCCCAATGATACTAAATGAAATGGCAAAGGAGAGGTGACTTGATGAATGAACAGATATTGCAAACATGCATGAGCGTAGAGTCACCTTCTTGTGGTGATATCTACCTAGCTTAAAGGACAACCTAATGCACAGCACCTCCCCCATTTTCTATTCAGACAGGCAATATTTCAGTATCTATTTTCCAGCCTAATGTAAATGGACTCAAAAAATATTAACACGAAGATGTATCTGATATAAACCAGGCAGCCTATATAAATGGTAAAACTTTTATTTCTATCAGTCTAATGAATGAGGCTAGCTTCATGAGTAGATCTATCCAGTTCCCGTAATCTGTTTCTCTTTCCATCCGTGAAGTCCATCAATCAGCTTCTATCAATATTTTTCAAACAAAGGCAGTGGGGCTGTGCCATTGGCTGAATTAACATAGGGCTGTTCAATCTTTTTTTCACCAGAGCCTTACTTCAAACTCCCAGGTGCAGGCCTAGTTGACTTGAAAATCTGATTTCTCCATTATCACTCTTCTGGGGCTGTCAAAATTTGTTGATGAGCCTATGACACATACTTCATTTATATAAGTAAAGTAGATTTAATGGATTATTTTACTAAAACTCAGGGATTGAAGTATTTCCTGATATTATTCCTAATGTGTCATGTTAATATGGAATGAATAAATAATATACATATCAATATGGCAAATGTGTAATGATTGAGATATTATATTGCTTACTAAAAGTGATGCTGGGATAGGAACAAGGCTGGTTAATAATAATAATTTTAATAATTTTAATAATAATAATAACCCCAAATAAAAGTTTAGCTGTGGTTTTTTTAATAGAAACTTTTTAATAAAAAATTAGGTCTTTCACTAGAATGATTTGATAGACATGGAAAAGGATTTTCCAAGTGTCAAGATATACCGTGTTTTGAAATGTACCCATAAATAAGTTTTCTAGACCTTGTTTATATGCTTAGATAATGCATGTTCACTATTATCATGTATAACACAGGAGTCAACCAAATACAATCACAAGGCAATAGGGGCACTGGGTGACCCAGTCAGTCAAGCGTCTGCCTTTACCTCAGGTCATGATCACAGGGTCCTGAGATTGAGCCTCGTGTCAGGCTCCCTGCTCAGTGGGGAGTGTGCTTATCCCTCTCCCTCTGTCCCTCACCCCTGCTCATGCTCTCTCTTTCTCTCTGCTCTCTCTGTCTCTCAAATGAGTAAATAAAATCTTAAAAAAAATTACAAGGTAATAAAACTATCTTTTGTTAATTAAAAAAATATCTTAACCCTACAAATACCACTCAGAAGAGCTGAGTGAAAAATGTTTGTTTTGCCAGAGTTTCTACTGTTAGCTATATTCAGCAGAGGAGAGTACAAGGACTCCCCTACTAAGAACAATTAGAAAAGTCAGACAAAGCATGAGTCATAAGTTTGAAGACATCACAAAATTCTTGACACAACCAGGAATTGAGGAGCCAAGGTGTTGGAGAGAAGGGAACCAGGGAAAAATGGTCCTACTTCTTTCTCTGATTTTTACCTTGGGCATTTGCTGATTCTTGGCATTGGGTGAAAGGTGAAAATCTGAGTGTAGGAGCTGGGCCAGAAGGCAAAAAGTCCAGCAGAGTGTTGTCAGTCTGAGATTAAGGGAGAGACAAAAATTGGCATTCAGGATGTCCAAGGCAGCCTGGAATCTAGAGGCCAAGAGCCTGGAGAAATGGGATGGGCCTCAAGGCCTTTACCAAGTTCTGTAGCAGTGAGGCAAGGGGTTAAGGAGCTTAGCTGAGGCATTCTGAAAAAATCAGAGTTTTCAACAGTTTTTCAGGGCCTTGGAAAGAAACATAGTAGTTCAGAACTCACCAAGGAGTTGGGCACCCTAGTAAACATCTTTCATAATCCCTAAAGGACTAAGCCTTGGAGACCGGGTTAGAAAGAGTCGTACCAAACCTGCATCATGACTCAAGGTAACTCCATTCTTGATGGATAAAGATAAAAGTTCCCCTGTGTTCCACAAGTTTTGATATATTACATATCTTAACATTTATGTATCTTATAACACTTTTTAACATAGATAGTTAGGTATTTGATTTGATACTTTGCTAAAATATGCATTTATATGAAATATAAATACATAAAAACATATAAGTAGTTCTAATATATAAACATGTAAGCAAATATATATTTCATTGTACTTAGTATATCAATATATACTAAATATGCGGATATAAATATTATATTTTACATACACATTTATGGTAATCACCAAAGGAAAGGCTGAAATCAATTATCTGAATATTTATATTAAAAAGTAGAAAAGGGCACACCATATTAAATACAAAGAAAGTAAAAGCAATAAAAAAGAGAGAAAGTCATGGCAAGATTGGTAAGTAAAGGAGACAGAAGAAACTCATTACCGATATCAGATATGAAAAGAGGCCATCACAACAATCTTATGGATTTTTTTAATATTTAAAAGATAAGATGTTGTAAACACTTTTGTGCCAATAAACTTGAAAATTTTGATGAAACTGGCAGATTCCCTGAAAAACACAATTAAAAAACTAACGCAAGAAGAAATGGCAAATCTGCATAGTCCTGTATCTACAAATGAAATTGAGTCTGATATTAATATACTTCCTAAATGGAAATATCCAGAGAAGTCTTTACTTGTGAGTTTTTTCAAACATGTAAAAAGAAATAAGCTTTCTTTTTACACCACCTAGTTTGTTCAACAACAATTATGCCAGAAATAAAAAGTCAGCAAGAGATTGTGCCAAAGATCCCATATAACTTCTACATAATAACAGTCAAATTTATTAGTGAGTAGTTCCAAACACCTCTGACTGCAGGCTTTGGTTATCACTGCTTTTTTTTCCCAAATAACATGCAATAATCTTAATTATTATTTTCCAAATAACATGCAATAATGCTGGCAGGACACGTGGCAACTTCTGTGAATATCATTTTCTTAAACAGAATTCTTCAATTAGATGGATAATCACTATCTCGTGTCCAAAGGACTATTCTTCCCAGAATAGAATATCCCCAAACAGACCCACGGTGTAAAATGCAGAGACTCTTCCTTTCATGCCTGAAAAAGTTGATGGTAAATAGGACCACATATTACATGTACTTAGATTCCTCTTTGGCAGTGAACACAATATTTTTCACATGCTAGATGCTCAACAAATTTTCATTAGTTTGTTGAGGGAAAACACACAGTATGTACTTTTTCACTTGAACCATAATAAAACCAAGCTTCTTATGCTTGTTTTTTACCATGTCTAGAAAGAGATTCCAAATTGGATGGCCCATTACTGTCATTATCTATGAGGATCATGGTTAGAAAGGAAAGAAAATACTTTCTTTCCTTGATTATAAAAATCCCATGAATTCCAGAAACAACATACTGCATCACGCAGAGCTCAAATTTGAATTCCTCTTCTCTGGGAAATGCCTGCTGGCTAATGATTTGGTTTGAAAGCTCCAGTTCTTCAAAAAAGATGAACTAGAAATATTGGTGACATGACACAACAACACAGTACTTACCTCCCCCGGATTCAGAAGCAAAGAATTTCTCACATCACTTCCATGGTCCTCATCTACAAGAGTTAGTTGGGAGAACTTATTAGACCCTTCTGTGGTGAAACAAATCATAATGAGAGCAAGTTTTAAATTTTCAGCTGGCGGATAACGATCACTGTGTCATCAACTAAAGTGGTCCTTGGTGAGGCAGAAAACGTCAAATAAATGAAGGAAAGACAGACATAAAAGGCAGCGAGGCTTAAGGTGTGCTAAAGCCACAGCTCGTACCAATGTTTCCTAATTTTTCACTTTGATATTCATACTTCATAATCCACCGTGGATGATAAGCCATCCAAAAGATGTTTTTATATATACTTATAAACACATAGGTTCACTTTGATTCACACCTAAACTTCAAGGAACATATATCACCTTGCAACTCTTTAATAAAAGTGATACATAAATTAAAACAAATAGCTTGATGTTGGTAGAAAAAAAAATATAGAGAGAGAGAGAGAGAGAGAGAAGCTTTTCACCTTTACTTTTAATGGGGGAATCAGAAGTTTTGGTCTCCCCTGAAGTTAAATACAATGATGTGTTGTATCAAATGTTTGACACCTTTCTCTGCAGCTCTGAAGCAGTCCAAATGTAATTTGATCTAATTCATGAAATGAATTAGATATTAGATATTTAGATATTTATTGCCTGGAAGATAAGTAGTCAAAATATATCAGATTTATTGATGTCCAGGGAAAATGACATTATAGTTATTTAGAATGAACCTATGAGCAGAATGAGTGTTCAGGGAAGTGAAAGCAGGCGGCTGGTTATGTGCTTTAAGAAAAACAACCACAAACAGAAAAAGAGAGGTAAGAAGAGCCTACATACAGGAGAGCTATTTTAGAAGGAGCTGTTTAACATTGATTGCAATATAGATCTGAACGCAGACGCTACAGAAACCTTTGCTATAGAAATGGGCATAATAGCCAAGGACATGCAGTATCAGGAGATTTGCTTTACTTCAGTTCCCTTGTTTATTAGAAAGAAACAGAAAAACAATGTCTGGAGAACTGATGAGTAATAAGCTCTTGAGCATGTTTTCATAGCCTTGTAGAATAAAGAAAGAAATCAGACTCCGTCCTCAAAGGTGAAAACAAAAGGGCTGCCCTAAACCTATAAGAAATCCTTTATCATAACACAAGCCCCACTGAATTATCATTCTGGGGAAAGGGGTGATGACTTTGGCACTGAGGAATGAAATAAGGAGGAGTGTTTGTGAAGTGGGACAAGCAAACTCTTTTCTCAAGACAAAAAGGACCTCCTGAATCATGATGATTGAAGGAGGTCATCAGAAGGGAGGTCAAGATAGCAAAAGATAGCATGAGCCTGTAGCTTCATAAGTTGTGAAGAAACAAATAGCATATGTCACGCAAACCAATCCTGAAAAAAGTAACTGGAGAAGCCTCCCATTGCGAAGCAAAATATCTATACTTTTTGTTCCACGTTGAACAAAATAGGCTAATCAGAGCACTTAATAGCTTAGTCTTTTGATCCCGGAGAGAATAATGTTCTATATTAGTCATTTATCGGAGTACACACATCCAAACCACAATGACGTAAAAATAAATGTATCACGTCCTGTTTCTACCAATTTTGATTCAAATCTTCATGGCTTTGACTTCAGTAATTGTACTAACATGTTTTTAAAATACTTGATCCCTTCCCCTCCTCTTAGATCTACCACTTGATGGAGATTTTTTTTTAAATGTACTTATTTGAAAGATAGAGAAAGAACAAGTGAGGGGAGGAGTGGAGGGAGAGGGACAAGCAGACTCTGGGCCGAGCACAGCATCCAACATGGGGATGACCCTGAGATCATGACCTGAGTTGAAGTCAAGAGTCTGAGGATTAACCGACTGAGCCACCCAAGTGCCCTTAGATGTGCCACCTTATGAATGCTTCGCTCTTTTCAACATTCGTATCAGAAACCTGAGATTCCATCCCCAGTTTCAACCCATGTCCTTTCTGTCAGGATGAAAACTTCAGTCAGAAAGGTGCATAAGATGTTAGAGCTGATACTATTTTTGGAGGCAACAAATTTCTACTGCTTCATTCAACCAAGGTAGGAACAGAGGCACTGAATGTTTAAGAGGTTAAGTGGTGTTCCCACTGTGGAAGACACTCCTCCATGGGTCCCTTGAAGTCGGGTACATCTTGCTGGGTATGCTGAGAATGCAAAACTCTGACCAGTCTACAGGGGTGTTTCACAGGACCACGTTTGCTGTGAGAAGCCTTACGGGATGATGTAACATTTTTTCCTTTAGGACAAGTAGTTGGATTGCTTGCTACGAAGTTGTGGATTCAGCAACCCTACAGTTCCCCTCACATAGCACAATGTACTACACCTGTAGACACATATTCAGGCTGTCCTTGGCACCTCATGAAACTCGGGGGTAAGGCACAATCCATACAGATATACTGATTCTTGTGCTTTTTGCTGTGCTGTGAGTAGTAAAGTCCTTTGTCTCAGACCCGCGAGTCTCATGTCTTCAGCAAGTATCTGTGTAGTGATAACAGCATAGGGTAAAACCAAACCATAGGGCTAACACTCAACAGTGGGAGAGAAGAAAATGCACCATCATTTTGATTCTCTTTTTTTGTCTATTAGAAATAATGCTACATGTGAAAGTCATGAGAAATGTATATGAAGGCTATAAAGGAAAGAAATAACTTAAATCACTGTATTGCCTAGATGGGTTTTAGGCATACTAAAGGTGAAAAGCCTCAACTAAGAAAATCTTAGTCTATAGGGTAGATGTCACTCTTCATAAATAGTGGCTTAGTTTCCATTAACTCAACCGTCTCTCACACAAAGGAAAATATTTAAAGTCTAACTTAATTTTTTTTAATTAAATTCACTCTTAAAATTTCTATTTGGATTATTTTCTGATGTACTTTCTTTCTTTCCATAACATCCATCCATTCCTTCACCTATGGACATTTTTAATCCTATTATTTAAAGTTCCCTTTCAGATTTCTCTATTACCTGCAGTCCCAAGAGTATGAATTTTCCTATTGGTTGTATTTGGTTTTTAGCTTTCATTTGGATTTTTGTTTTGGTTTATAGTTTTAGTTTCCCAGCCATGTTACTGAATCTATTCATATGTTCTCATGGTGGGCTTAAAATTCTAGTTTCTCACAGAGGATTCTGTTTCTGTCTATAATGGTGGAGGTTGGCTTCCCAGAGACTTCCCCACACATTAAATTTAGTGTTTTGATTCCAGTTAAGAAATAAAATAGCCCTTCCTAGTTTCTTGGAGTGGCTTAAACCCCAATCTCCAACCCAATCTATGACTCATTTCTCAGATTCTGAATTATTTTTATTTCTAGAATTTTTTTAAGTCCAGCCCTAAATTATCCAGAATTCCTATTTATCCTATCTGGGAGTAAAAAGTACCCTCCCAAGTCAGCTCTGTCTGCTATGGGACAAAAGGAAGCAAGAACACTACTATCTCTTTCTCTTCAACATCAGTGTGGTTTTCACTTAACAAAAATCAGTCCACTCAATGAGGTCAGACTATATTCTAACAGCAAAATGGCAATAGGAAACATTTCCATGGACTGCATTCTTAGGCAGATGATTGTTACCATAATTTTAGAAGTTGACTTCTGTGAATAATATAGTTATCAGATATCATTCTCAGAGAGACAGAGGTCCTACTCACATAATGTTAGATGAACAGCATGTTAAGTATTTGGCAGCGGTGATGTTTGGGTCTGTTTCTGTGTGTAGGGGGCTGGATTTTGGTTTTGTTTTGTTTTGATTTTTGTTTTTAAGGTTTGTTTGTTTTTTTAAATCAACACCCTTTTTCCTGGGTTGTTTTTCCATAGTCAGTCCCGATTCACTGAGATTTTTTCATTAGAATGAGTAGAGTTTTCCTCTTCATTTTTTCTTTTAGACCAAAACGAAAATTGGGCTGCAGATCAAAGACCATGGCAAAAAATTCCTGACATTGGAAACTGTCTTCCCAGGCATCCATGGGCCTCATCCCCTTCTACACATTCCATATAAAGAGATTGTTTCATTTTCCACCTGGCAACGCTTAAATTGTTTTATTTTTCTTCATTAAAACCACCACGCCTCTTCATTTAACTCATGTTTTAGTATCTTGATTCAGCAGGATCATAAAAACTTTTATTTTTGTTGTCGCGGCTTCTTTTTGCCGCAGGGAGAAGTAAAAAGAAACAAGTTAAAGAATATACAGTCAACCCTTCTTTAAAAATATATAACTAGATTTCTAAAGGAATGAAAAAATATGGTACTAGGGGGAAAATGTTGCAGTCAAATCCGTATTTAACTTGAAATAACATAACTTTTTGTGGGTGTGTTTGACATTCCCTCTTATCTGCTACAACCCCTGTGAGTCCTCAGTAAATATTAATTACGGATAATTGACAATTCTTTTCTTCTAATGGAAGCTGCAGAACCAATTTTCAAGTTTTCATTTTGTGCCAGTGTGGCAAAGTGCAGCCATCAAGAAAGGTCTTTTCTCTCTGTCCTGTAATGTAAACATGATCTTCCTATGAGAAGTGAGAGGGCTTTTTTCTGGGTCCTCAAAAAGAAGTCCAGTTTCTACACAGAATCAAAACCTAAAATAAACAAATAAGAAAAACTGTTTTGCCTTTTTCTTTTAAGATTCTGACCAACCATTTTATGTTCAGAGTATACTTCTCCATTTTATAAGAAGGTCTGCTGATATGAATTTTGCCTTTTATTGACTATTCTGTAAATGATTTAAAAAGTTACAATCCCCTAATCAGGAGAATATAGTGGCAGTGGCTAATGCCACTGAAGAGCGTTAGTCTGTTGCCTTCTAATTCTACCCCATCAATCTATTACATTTGATCTAAGTCCAGCTGCTTAGTGATTAGTGAGTAACATGAACTCATTGCCTCCACTCACTTAAGGAATTTATTTTGCAGTGGGCATGGATGCATTTTAAAATTTGACACAAACACAGACATACATATGTGTGCATGTATATGGACAATGAAATATATATACACTACATGAATTATATATATATATATTTATAAATAACTACATGAGTTATATATGTTATATATAATTTTATATATACACACACACATATGTATATACACACATATATATATACACACATACACACTATATATATGATACTACACATAAGGTACTCTTATAATCTATCCAAACAGACTAAATTTGATTTAGCTCTAGAATAGAGAGAAAACTATAGACTGCATGGCAGGGCTGGGTGGCTCAGTTGGTTAAGCATCTGCCTCCAGCTCAGGTCATGATCTCCAGGTTCCAGGATGGAGTCCCACATCGAGCGCCCCACTCAGCGGGGAGTCTGCTTCTCCCTCTCCTTCTGCCTCTTCCCCTGTTTGTGCTCTCTCTGTCTCTCTCTCTCTCTCCCTCCCTCTCTCAAATGAATAAGTAAAACCTTTAAAAAAAAAACTATAGACTGCATTTCCATTATGATTTTTTGGAAAATAAGAAGTTTCACAGAAATACATGAATGTTGATTCTTTTTAAAGATTTAATTTATTAACAAGTTTTCAAGAACATACCATTTCTTCAAGCAAGAGTCACCTTTCTATTCTTCATCACAAACTGCAGACCTACGGAAGATTCCTCTTCTCCAGGTATCAGCTATGTAATATTGAACATATCGATCACTTTTATGTGAATTGATCATTCCAAATTGAATTTGTGCTTATAATCTAAAACTTTTGGTAAGAATTTAAGTCATTCCATTTCCCCTGCTCAATTGTACTCAGTAGCATTTGTCCAAGTCACAAACGTACAAAAAAATAACATGAACTAATAATACTCCCAGTTTACCAGGTTAAGGGGGAAGAAGAGTAAGAAGGAGCCTGCTTGTCTGGTCATCGAGAGGAACCAGGACGACTTTGCTGGGCTGCGTCCTGTAAAAACTCGTCACTCAGCCAACCTTTCCCTTTATCTGTTTATCACTCGAGCTCAAAAGAAAATGCCCAACTAACAAACTTTCCTCTGCAAAATAATAAGACGAAGAATTGTTAACGCCTGCAAAGAGTTTACCATGGGCTGTGTACTATTCTAAATACTTTACTCATTTAATCTCCTTTAATCCTCACAGCAACCTTGTGAAGCCAGTACTATTCTTTCTCTAAGATTTCGAGATGAAGGAAACTGAGGCACACTGAGTTAATCCGTTGGTGATTACACAGCTTGTTGATGGCAAAGCCAGTTTAGAAGAAAATTTCCGGGGTTGCATGGGTGGTGCAGTCGGTTAAACTTCCGACTCTTGATTTCGGCTTAGGTCATGATTTCAGGGTCCTGGGATCAAGCCCTGCATCAGGCTCTGCATCCCCTGGGATGTCTGATTGAGATTCTTTCTCTCTGCCCCTCCTCCTCCCACTCATGTACTCTCTCTCTCTCTCTCAAATAAATAGATTAATTAAAAAAAAAAAGAGGAAGAAAATTGTTTTTGCATTTTTCAGTCAGATTAAATGCGAGATTGTAGGAGGGTAGCATATGATTGCATTTCATGTATTACTTGCCCAAACTCAGGCAAGGCCGGGCACAGGTATATGAAGAGAATCCAGGGTGACAAAGTTCTGGGCCAGCAATCAGCCCACCTGGATTTCCAGCATCACTTCCAACCTCACCCCTAGCCAGCGTTTAACCTTGAACAAGTCACTTCACCTCTGGGCTCAAATTCCCACCCTGCAAAAGGAGAGATTAGATGTTCTCTGAGGTCTTTTTCAACCACAAAATTTATGTCTTTATGATTAATGGCTCAATGAAATGTCACATTGATCTAATGACTTGTGAGTAGGTTGGCCATATCAGTGTTAAAAATACTAAAGTGAATGTATCTGCTTTCTAAATGGAGATTCAGCCACAATTTCTTCAGTGCAACAGGACTAGAAAAATAAATCCTGGCTTCTACAGCTGTCAGTCTTTGGTGGTTTTTTTGTTTTGATTGTTTTGTTTTGTTTTGTTTTTACCAGGACTAGTAGAGGAGAGTTCATTAACTCATTCATTCAGTAAATTAGTAATTATGGAGTTCAAATTATATATTTATATGCCAGGTACTATTCTAAGCACTGAAGTGCAGTGGGTGAATAAGATAAATGTGATTTCTAGTCCGGAGGATTTTCTACATAGGTACATGTGCATACATATGTAAATACATATAAAAACATGTATAGAAATATATATATTTGTGTGTATAAAAGCTGAGATACAATATAGATTGTGAAGAAGACTGTCTATATAACTGACTTTTTAAAAAACATTGGGATATAATGAAATATTGTCTTGTGCATAAAAATTTGCTGGGAGAATAAATATCATCTTAAATGTTCTTAAAACAACAACAACACAAAAGACAAAAACAAAAACCAAAACAAAACAAAAAAACAGACACAAGGAAACTTAGAGGTGGTAGGTACGTACTTCTTTTATCTTGACTGAGCTGACCGTTTCACAGATGTATGCATATGTCCAAATTCATCAGATGTTATACTTTATATATGTGCATTTTTTGTATATCAGTTAAAGCTCAATGAAGCTGCTCAAAAAATTAAAAAACTAAAAACTAAAAGAATTGTAATACAATTGTGAAAGTTCAGGAATTATATCAAAATAAAATTCTATGAGCAGGGCGACTGTATAGGATACTTTCCTAATTGTAGTTCAGCATAATGTTTCTGAAGTCTGTTTGAGGGAGAGACTCACCTCAAGGTGCACCAAGTGAGCCTCTGTAATCCTAGCTACCTTCGTAAACTGTGGCTGCTTGTAACACCTCTCTCTTGAGGTTATTTTGAAGATTAATTAAAATAACGAGTACTGCACTTCTCCTGTGCTCTAGGAGGTAATAAGTTATCGATAATTGTTACATATTGTTTTTTTGTTTTTTTTGTTTAGTTTTTTTTTTATGTATGTATTTGACAGAGAGAGAGAGAGATTACAAGCAGGCAAAGAGAGAGGAAAGCAGGCTCCCTGCTGAGCAGAGAGCCCGATGTGGGGCTTGATCTCAGGACCTTGAGACCATGACCTGAGCTGAAGGCAGAGGCTTTAACGCAATAAGCCACCCAGACGCCCCTATATATTGTTCTTTATACCTGAAGATGTTGTATTTGCAAGGAAGAATGATCCTTAAGAAAGCATGACTCACCTCATTTACTGAGTTTCTAGGATAATTCTAAATCACTGTTTACCTGAGTCAGCAGATGTCCTTGTATAGTTTATTACACACTGACAATTTCTCAAACGAGAGCATGCATGCATAAGAATCATTTAGAAGGCTTATTAAAATATGGCTACTTGGGCCCCACACCCAGATTTCTGATTCAATACATCTGGTGTGGGGCCAAGAATGTGCATTTCTGAAAACTCCCTGGGTAATGTTTCTGCTGCTGGCCCAGGGACACATATGGTACTATATGCCACACATAGTTGAACATCTTTATGTATCATAAAATATTTGCTTCTCAAAGTCACTCTCCAAGGTAGGCATTCATATACCCGTTTATGGTGGTAAAAGTGAAACCTGGGGACATAAAAGGTTGATCAAGTTTTCAAAGTCCCCCAGGAGCAGACCTGGCTTTGAACCCTGGCCTAAAGAGAGCTCACTATGATATGCACTGTGTATTAAATTGCATTCCAACCTTAAATTCACTGACAAATCTAGGCCAGTATTGGGCTCCAGTGAAATACCTCCAGGGGCGTGCTATTTATTTGAGTCAACAAGTCAAAAAGAAACTGAAACTCAGAGGCTCTCTGTCATGATTAGATGCGCTATCTAAAACCAAAAATCAAAATAAAGACCCATGAAGCATGTAAAAAAATGGTCATTTAACATTTGATTTTGTTTGTTTGTGATATAAGATTTTATCTGAGTCTTGAAACATATTTCTTCATACAGGGGCCTATCATGAATCATTTTGAGGTTAAAATATACCCATATCCCATTTTTATGAAATATAATTTTTAATTGAAATGTAACAATAACAAGGAAGATTTGAGCCGAGTCTTGATTTTTCATGACACCTGAGTGAAAGTAAAGACATTCTGATATATCCCTCGGCATTATTAAGATAGAACAGAATATACTGGGGTGCTTGGGTGGCTTAGTGGGTTAAAGCCTCTGCCTTCAGCTCAGGTCATGATCTCAGGGTCCTGGGATGGAGCCCTGCATCGGGCTCTCTGTTCGGCGGGGAGCCTGCTTCCCCCTCACTCTCTGCCTGCCTCTCTGCCTACTTGTGATCTCTCTCTCTCTCTCTCTCTCTGTGTCAAATAAATAAATAAATAATCTTAAAAAAAAAAGAACAGAATATACTTCCAGCAGAATTCCCGAAATGGACAATCTTTCATTTTCATTTTAATAGAAATGCATTTTCACCTCTTGCTTTGTTCTTCAAATCTATGTAAAATGGAAGATGTTGACACTAATATCAAAAAAGAAGAGAAAAGACAAGACAAGCTCCCTTTCTTGGGGTCGCAGTCCTGAAACCCAGCTTAACACATGGTTGGCAATTCACAAAGCGAGAGCAGGCATTCCTATAAGGAGGCTCTCCCCAGAGATGGATCCTTATTTGCACGTACCATTTACAGCTTTGCCATGTGGGTTCAGATGAAAATGGAACTCAGCAGGGCGCCATAATTAATTGAATCAACTCAAGGCCTTTGATGAAAAACATACAAATGCAAACTACCTAGGTTTTCAGAGTCCCAGCTCTTATATTAATTCTACCTAAGAGAAGGACATTCTGACATCCCCAAAATGTGTGACCCAATTCAAATGAATGAACATGTCCGAACCAGAGACAAACCGTATATTTAACATCTTTTTAGAAATGTCCTTGATTTTCTTAGCAGTATTTTCCTTGTTTTCTGGTTTTGCACATATTCTCCCACTAGATTAGCAATACCTTGTTGTAAAAGCCAAAACAAAGCCGTAAAACTCACCAAGAACCAATGCAAAAAATTGTATGGTTTTCTTTCAGTCAAATCTCGTCCAAAAAAAAAAAAAAGTATTTCCTATTATAATGAGCTAATCGATCAGCCTGTCCTTTTTTTTCTTTTCTTTTCTTTCTTTTTTTTTTTTTTCTTTTGGCTTTTGAACGATATTTCTCCCTTGAAGCTTATTATATAGCTTGCACCAAAACTTTCATTTTCCATCAAACAGAAGGTGGATAAATAGATATATGAACCCTGCCTGGAGAACCAAAAAGGAAGTCTGTCAGTGGAGGAAATGGGACAACATAAAAGGATATATGGGGAACATTTTAAACCTTCTTACTTTAATTTTAGGAGCAATCAAAAGCCACCAAGGATGCAAAAGTGCCAAAGGACACCATGAGCCCAGAAGAAATGCTGTGTTCAAGAAGGAAATATATGGGCACCTAGATATTAGCTGGAGCCCCTGGAAGCCTCCAGTGAAGCAAGATTTCTGCAGGAAAGGAAGACATGTAAGGTTGCATGCACACAACCAATAGCTGGTAGGCACTGGGATTATAATGGAAGAAGTATTAGCCCGGGCTTTGATGAGCTCAGATCCAATAACAAGCAACCAATATCACCATGTAGAACTCAACATAGAGGTTCCACTATCATCATGTTTAAAAAGTAATCATTTATTATGAGCCAATGCGTTATACATATTAGCATACTTGTGCCTTGAGAACCTCCATTGTGAGACAAAGACACATTCCGAACATGTCCAAGTCACACAGATAGTAAGTAATGGAGCCAGAATTTTCTTCTTGCTCCATCTCCCAAAGAAGACATCTAAGCCACAGGTTTTGCTAGCTGAAACTTACAATAATGATAGGTAAGAGCAATAAGATAGGTAAGAGAGAAAAGGAGCAAGAGGACAATATTTGTGAAAGGCTTAACATGCTGTGTGTTTGAAATAAAGCATCCTTCCCGTGAGGATGGGGTAAAAGGGCAGGTCAAGAAAGACTCACAAGGAAAGTTCCATTTATGTTGGGTCTTCAAATGAGTAGGATTTGCCTCATACAGGTCTGTCTTCAGTGTAAGGAAATATAAGGAGGTATATGGATGTGAGCAGACTGGATGAATGCAAGAATGCAGACTGTGGGAGCAAAGGGAGAGTAGGGGCTGGCAAGTTTGGCCAAGAGCCAGTCTTTGACAAGTTGAGAAGAACTTTGAATATTTCACTGAAGTGCTAGACTGTATAGGCAGAGCTGATGATGAGGGAAAGTCGAAGAGAGTTCCACTTCTCTCATTTGTCCTACACACAAACTAGAGTATCCACTTGGAATCCAATGAATAATTGTCAAATTGCTTTGAGGACCAGGTCATCAGCTTATAAATAGAGACGTGTTAACTTTGTTGCGGTATTAATAATAATAATAATTAGTATTTATTTAGCACCCTTCTCTCAAGTGCCAGGCATTTTGAATATGATATCCATTATCTCTGTTCCATATAACAATCCAATAAGATTATGATTGTTGCCTACATATACATGGAAAAAAAAGAATTTATAGTGGTAATGTGACCATTCAAGGTCAACTGGCTAATAAGTAGCAAAGCCTAGATTTGAATGCTAGTTTCTGATTCCAATACCTATGCTCTCTCCACTGTGCTATACAGTTTTTCCAGGTGCACTGATGGATTTGTATAAATCTATTCAAAATATTTGCCTCCCTTCTGACTCCGATCCACTTTGCCTCCCCTAACCATGATGTGAACAAGCCGAGTGCAAAATGGCATTTTGGGTTGGAAATGAAATATGTGATGGCAAACATACTGAAGGTAATTGACCCCTATGGGGATCAGAACTATTATTTCGTTCTCAAAACAGTGAAAACGGCAAGTGAAAACAGATGCAATGAGCCAGAATGTGAACTCAGAGCAAATTAAGGCAAATTCAGGAAGGGAAAGTTCAGGTGTGTTTAGAGTCAGCATGAGATAAATGGAACAGAATACCAGGTGACTCAGACCTATCACCACATATAAAGTGATGCTCCAGTTTTGCCAAAAGAGACCATATACCTGAGTAACAATTTACAACCAAGAGGAATTGGGGAGAGAAAGAAATAGACTTTAAATTTAAGAGGACATAAAGCCATATAAGAGGCTCGAAAACGTTCCCAGAGAAAACTATGGGTGACTATGTGCCTGTTAGTTACTTCTTGTGCTTAGTTAGTTATTAACTTCTTGTTAGTTACTTTTTAGTTACCCTGTGCAGTCTGATACATCTGTGTGCCCACACCCACGTACTGTGGCTTCCTTTAAGTGAGACAGAGAGGCAGCCTTTCAGCTACTATCAATTGATGCTTTTGATCCCACAGTGAAGGAAAAACAGGGTCAGCATAGATCATTGGCATATTTGAAAAAGTAAGATTATAGAAGAAACAACTAAAACATGTAAGAAGGCAAAGGGGAAGCTTTTTATCTGGATATTTATCTATTCCTTTTGATTTTTTTTTCCTCTCCAGAAGGAAGGGCCTAAAATAAACCTGAAATAAACAAGCCAATGAAAGTCTCTGAAACTGCTCAAAGCAGTAGGCCTTAAGAAATTGTCAAGCCACAGTCATAACTTCGACAAATGACATGATCTGAAAGGATATTAACTTTCTTCACTTTTTGTACTAATACATTTTACTAAAAATGTGAAAACAAAACAAAATGGAAGACCCACAAGATGAACAAATCTAGGGAACTGTATCTCCAAAGTTAATTATTTTTATATTGTTTTCCTACTTGGAAAGACTATTTGTTTGAAATTTTACTTAAATGGAAGCCCATTCTTGAGTCATTTATCAAAAGGCTATACAATCCGTTCCATTCTCAAGGGGTGTCTTTACTGCTTTTCAAAAATATTGTTAATATAGAAACATAGATGTTAAAGCTTGCAAGAAGATTATAAGTCATCTAGGCTCATTTTTGAATTTTTGCTGATGTGAAAACTCGCCCAGAGAGGTAGTGATTTATATCCCGTCACACTGTCTATTGGTGGCAGGAAAGACACGGGGGTTCACGTGCACTGAATCTTGTGCTCCTTGCTCTATCTGTCACACCTTTGCTGACCGTTCTAAACGTCAGAGAAACTGCACTCACAAAAGAATGCCCCCTCCCTCCAGAAGTAAGTATTATCAACCACTCTGGGGATAAAAAGCCAAGATCCTGACCTCCAGCTAGTCACATAGCATCTGAAAAATAAAGCAGGTTCTTTGTAGGAACCAGTGAGTGAAAATTACGTTTACAGAAATACTATTTGGGAAATACGTACTTTAGAGGATCACTGATTTTCTAATCTTTAAGCCCAAGAAATGGCTTCTCCAAACTCCAATCATAACCCTTTAATACAATCATGTGGCCCTCATCCCATTACTCTAATGACCTAAGAGTGCATAGTTTCTGGTTATATTAATTAATTAATTTATCCAACTAGAAATCTTGTTCAGTTTTTTTAATTAATTAAAAAAATCAAAGGTTGATTTTTCCTATTAATCCAACTAGAAGTCTTGTTCACTTTCTTTAATCCTAAAAAAATCAAAGATTGATTTTTTCCTCTATGTATCTTGATGACAGTTTACAAGGGAAGAAATTTAAAATTTTGTGTGTGGTTTTTGTGGTTTTTCGGGTTTTTTGTTTTTGTTTGTTTTATGATAACTTGTTTAATAGAGGAATGAAAAAAAAGTATTTTCTAAACCCATAAGCTTTGTTAAAATTCAGGAAATTACTCTAGGAGCTGATGAAAATCCAGCTCTGTTTCAAAAATTTCCTTATGTAAGAATTGAATTTCCAAAAAAAAATTAAAAACGTCCAACAGGCTTACCCAAAGCAATGAAGAAGTTTATCTTTATTAAATCAGACAGCCTGGAGGTCCCTGGGTGGCTCGGTCAGTTGAGCATCTGCCTTCAGCTCAGGTCATGATCTCAGGGTCTTGGGATCGGTCCGTGTGTCTCTGGGCTCCTTGCTCAGCGGGGAGTCTGCTTCTCCCTCTCCCTCTGCCCCCCATCCCTCCCTCGTGCTCTCCCTTTCTGTCTTTTAAAATCTCTTTTAAAATCAATCAATAAATAAATCAGACAGTCTTAAGCCGTGAGGCCAGCCCACTCCTCTGGCTCTGCATTCCTTGTTCTCCATTCTCTATCAGTAAGAGAAAACAACTATTTGAACTTTAACTGGGCTGACCGGGGAACCCTGAGTTCTACTTCTAACAGCACGCATGGAACAGAACAGAAGAAACAATGCCTAGGGTTACCGTCTCTGAGGTGTTCACATGATTTAATGGCATCTGTTTTCTAGCTTCCATCCCCTTCAGCCAGGAATGGGAGCTGGCTAGCAGTAGCCTCTGAAATAAGATCTCAAATGAGAAAAGAGGAAACAAAAAGAAAGAAGTTCTGATCCAAACTTGATGTTTCATAACCTTGAGCTCATATATCTCCTCAGAAAAATAACACGACCCTGTTATTCAGAGCCTCCCGCTGGAAGAGCTGCCCATATGGAGGTGTAACCGTTCCTTTACCAATATCCTAAGACATGAGAGTCTACTTTGCAATTTAATGGTTTCCAACACTACCAGTTGCTTGTGATGCTTTATAAATAATTTTTTTCTTAGAAAATTCATCGTTAGCACAAGGGGTGATCTGAAAGTCAGTAGCAAGAGTTCATGACCTGATGTCTATTCCTCCTTGCGAGTCACCAAAAGTTCAGGTAATACAACACCTGATAAGCAGTAAACTTTCCCAGGAAACATCTAACTATCAGTCAGCCATTCAACATGTAAGCAATCTGTTTGTTTTGAATTAAAGAAAAACTTCCCTTGAGTCATTTCTCATAAACAGTATAACAGACATTAAAGGAAACTGAATAATCTGCTTTGACTTGGAAAGGACATTGCGAAAAGGCCAAAGAGAGGGTTTTTTTTCTTTAATTGATGTTCCAAGCTGATTTGAAACAGGCCAACTCCTTTTAAACATATATGTTAGTAGACTGGTTCTCTACAATCTTGAATCAAAATAATCCAACTGGTCTACTAAATTCCTAGTAGACTCATAAACCCGGGATATCGTACGATTTAATCTGCCTTTCAAAGAATGAATCTGTTCGGGAAGATCAATGGACCCTCAAGGTTTCGCGTGAGTATCATGAGTAAACAGAAGCTTATTTCATCCCAAGCTAGCTTGTTCTATAGTTGGTTAAATTAAATTGTCAGAAAGTTTAGAAAATTCCTTCAAATAGTAAATCAAACTGTAACTCCTTACAATACTGACACGCGGACCCCAGGTAAACTCTCTGGAGATTATTCTCCAAAATAGGTCTACTTCTTTGACATGATGGGTTTTCTAATATTTGAAGACAAGTTTCATTCTCTAAATAAATCTTTTCTTCTCTATAAACTGTGTCTTTTGAGAATACATTTGATTATGTTATCCTGAACTTTCAATATCATATTACCCTTTCCTTGTCCTGCAGTAATTTGTAAAATAATGCACCAAAATGTAACACAATTCCCTAATAGTGATTTAATCCTTTAAGCTATGTAAAGGTATTTAAAAGAACATCTGATCCTTTATCAGTACTCAATAAATGTTTGTTAGTCATCGGTTCTACCAGTTTTGAAATGGTCACTTTAGTAATTGTGGATGGAGCAGAAAACAAATTAAACAAAAATCCTTGCTCTTTGCAACTAACCCTTATTTATGATTTGACTTATTGGAACATTGTTCGAATAAACCGAGGATTGTTTGCGATGTAGTTTAAATGCACAGATTCAGAAATCAGAAGACCCGTATTTAGTTGAATATTTTTTAGTCAGGTGATCAGTCATAAACTTGGGATCATTTGCATTTCCTACTTCCTAGAATTGAGAGAAGATAAATGACAGTAAATCTTCTAGCTGTAAATATCTAGAAAAATTTGTCAAGTCCTTCGTGATCTGGCTATAATTCTTTTCCCCCCAGATTTAAATCTCCCTTGTCTACTTTTGTTTCCTAATCTCTACCTAATTTTTCCAGTAGCCCGTGTCTGCTTGCATGCCTCTAGACCCCTGCTGGTCCCTTTCCCTAAAACACTCTTCCCCGATTCCTCCTTCTGAACAATTCTTGATCTTTTCCAATTCAGCTCAAAATACTAAATTATCTTCAAAGCTTTTATTAAGTCTTTCCAGCCATGATTTTCCTAATCTGGAAAATAAGGGGTTTTGATTTATCTTAAGCTTCTTTCAGCCATGACTCTATTCTATCATTTTCTAATTCTATAACTGTCAAGTCAAATGGTCCTTTTCTCAGGCTTTCATTAAATGAGGATTTACTAGATCCTGACCCAGAGCTGCGGGTGTTCTGTGTATTTCCTCATTTCATCTCACAAGAACCTGAGTTGTTATTCTTCCATATGTTTACAGGTGAAGTCAGAGAGACCCATTTAGCATCTTTCCCAAGATCCCAGAGCTTGGGAATGGCAGAGCCAGGAGAAGGACTCAGATATGTGGACTTGGAAAGGTTAACAAAACCAAACAAAATGATAGAAACAACTTGAAAATTCAAAAAAGTAAAAAGTGGTGAAGTTGGCAAATAACTTTTTTTTTTAAGATTTATTTATTTATTTGACAGAAAGAGATCACAAGTAGGCAGAGAGGCAGGCAGAGAGAGAGGGGGAAGCAGGCTTCCCGCCAAGCAGAGAGCCTGATGCAGGGCTCGATTCCAGGACCCTGAGATCATGACCTGAGCCGAAGGCAGAGGCTTTAACCCATTGAGCCACCCAGGCGCCCTGGAAAAGAATTTCTTCATGCTTAGACGCAACTCAGTGTTCAGCTCCTCTGAACTTACTTTTCCTCTTGATAAACTTAAGTTTGCTCACTGAACATTTTTCTCAATATGAATTTTCAGTTTCACATAGGGGACCACAATTTCCATGTCCAAACACTTGTCCTTCAAGTTCTGGTCCCCATTTTCACATGATTAAAAGAAGTTCTGCCTATTAAAAGGAAGAGGTTTCTGTGACATTAGGCAAATATTTTATTCTCATACCTTTATTTCCCTTTCCTGAAAATGTACCTTGTCACCGGTTAACCAAAGCATTGGTTAAGTAATGAATTAAAGTATAAATACACAGGGGTGCCTGGGTGGTTCAGTTAGTTAAGCATCTGCCTTTGGCTCAGATCATGATCCCAGGGTCCTGAGACCAAGCCTGACTTGAGCTCTCTGTTCAGCAGGGAGTCTGCTTCTCCTTCTCTTTCTACCCCTCCCCACTTCTTGTGTGCGAATACGGAGCTCTCTCTTTCAAATAAAATCACACACACACACACACACACACACACACACACACACACATTCTTTCTCTCTTCCTCTGTCTCTCTGTCTTTCATACACGCACACCTACAAATATGAAGGCTTATATAACATCTTATCTTCCTCCTTTTAAGCACATTGATTAAAATTACTGTTTGTATAGATGATCTCAAAGTTTCCTACACCTCATTTGGTGTGTATTCTATTTTAAGCAGATTTATCTACCTAATTTTGTTTGTTTAGGAGTTTTACTAGTAGTATTCACTATATTTTTTAGTCACTTGGAGAAATGAGAAGAAAATAATTTTGTTTGAAAATATGCCTATATTCATCAATTATCCATAAAACAATGGCTAATATTTATTGTACCAGGTTTATTATAAAGGCTAGTGCCTACTACACACATAAGTACTTCTGTTATCTCTATTTTACAGCTGAAGAAAGTGGAGCTTACCGAGGTTAAGTAATGAATATTATACCACACAAGAGCTAAAATGTAACCAGTTAGAAATTAACACTTAAAATTAAAGAGGTGTAGTTTTACATAGGTCCATGAGACAGAAAAAAATTACAATTTTATGATACTCTGATAATGTGCCTTATTTCAATCCTGTAATTACTGCATATAGAACAAGGATCCTCACAGAATTATTGACCTCTTTTCTATTAAGTAAAATGTTGAGTAAATCTATTTAGTAAAATGTTGAGTAAATCAAATGTTTTCAGCTATTTCTTCCCTGCTTAAAATACAATTTCTTAGTATAAAGTGTTCTAGAGGGATGCAAGTTTAGGTAACCAATTAGATACCAAATTCTGCTCTGCTAAGAGTCTGTAATAGAAAAGAAGCCCAACTCAGTTTCAACCCTCTCCTGTTTTCCAGGATTCCTTACAAATTCTAAATAGAATCCATTATTTGGTAAGCCACGGGGATTCGTATCTTTTCAGCTGGCCTGAGAAATTCTCTCATGTAAGAGTTCGCTTTTGGGTTTGGAAATTCCCTTACTCCTTGCCTCTGATTTTTAAGAGGTTTGGGATGGAAGGAAGGAGAAAAACCTATGTAAAAACCTAAAGCATCATTAACCTTGTCTATATATCAATGCTGTTACCACGACCTTTAAAACACAGTGAATTTCCCCGAAAGATGATGAGGGGAGGCACAAACTTCAAACTTCTTCTGGGGGGAGCAGGGGGTGAGGGTGTGAGGGGGCAGAGGAGTGCCAGGATGGTTGAGTGACAGTTTGCTTGGCTCTGGGACAATGAATTGTGCACAAAGGCTCCCCACCTTTCTTCCAAGCAGGGCAATGGCCCTGGCTCAAACAAAGCAGTTACACAGCCACACCTGTGGGTTGCCAGCACCTTCCAGGGTGGGTTCCTGGCTTCCAGACAAAACTCTGACGGAAGGTTCATTTAATAAATGCTTCCAAGTCAAAAAGCCATTTTTACTGGGCTAGTTTCAAGCAAATCGCCACCAACACTGGAATTCCCCATCTCACACTGCCATCTACTGTCTACTGCCTGGTGTTCTGAAGAAAGAAGGAAGGGCACATGCCAAGCTTTCAGGAGTTCCGAGCTATTATTCATGGACTCTTTTCAGAGTCCAATTTCAAAGCTAATTGAGACCGATTTGTTTTTCTGTTCACCAACGACGCTACTTCTCACTGTGCAGAGACCCAAACCACATGGTTTGACTTCATGCAAGGAAGAAAAGTCCTAGTCCTGATTTTAAAAATAATCAGAACCACCAAATAACATCCAGGGACAACAGACCCAAGAGGTCCTGATGGAGAATCATTGCCTTATTGTTTTAATTGTAAAAAAACAAAGCTATCTGGAATTGACCGCACTTCATTAGCATTAATGTATCCCTCAAGGTTGAACCATACCAGACCTTGGCTGCAAATAAATGGCCAGGACTAGGCAATGTTGGGATAGCCATCAAAGTCTAAGGTTGCATTTATCCTTTGCAGACTATTGATCCATTGTGAGCCTCCCTACACCTATTTCCCCAAAACTGGGCTCTTTAACTCTTTGGTCAGTTGGCCCAGAACCAGGTACATCATTCTCTCCTTCATTCGAGGGCGTTCACAATCAGCATGGCTGAAAAAAAGCATTTTGAGACATAATTATATTATTCACTCACAAATGCAAGCATGCACCATCTCTTAGTGGTCACTGTTGTTTGTTTTGTTTTTTATAGGACGCAACATGAATTCATAGAAAAAGTTTTATAAAAGTAGGCCAAAGAGCTTTGTCACTTTTGGCATAGGGACTCATGACCTTGGGTAAGGCGCTTTATGTTTGCAAATCTCAGCCTCCGTTTTACTGCTCTGAAAATGAAGATAACAATTCTTTCCCTTTCTGCATCATAGATTGAAAGAGTATAATATAAATAAGCCATACAAAAAGCCATACAAAATGAAAAATGTCATTAAATTGATATTACAATTTGGCTTTTCATGTATATTTATCTGTTCAGTTTAAGAATTACCACAGTTCCACCCCAGGAATCCAGGGCTGAGTCTTGCATCCTGGTATTTCAAAAACATTTATGGAATGATTGATTCACAGACTGATATTCTCTAGAATTTCCTCAGAAACTCCAACTACCTTTATGGAATTATTTGTGTTCTCCAGAGGCATTAATATTAATTTTCAACCTTAAATAATATCCTAGTAAATGAAAAATAGCTCATATAAGGACATGTTTTCATGTTTTTCAGTGAAAGCCTTCCTATACTCTCAATATTCTAATTTTCAAAAAACATTAAACTGTTATCAAATGTGTTTTTTGAGGAGGTATGCAAAATAAAATAATACAATAACTTTATTTGCTTTGAGTTGGAAAAAAGCAAGGCTTTCCTCTTTGAAAAAACACAGTTGAACAATAAAGGACAAGTAAGAATTTCCAGAGTGGTAAAACTAAAATTTTTTAGGCCACCCATTACAAAGCAAACAATTATAAAAATCTCAAAGCTAACTCAGAAATACATTTTTAAAGAACGCTATATATTAAAGAACAAAAATAGTGTGTGTGTCTTTGGGTGTGTGCT
Organism: Nasua narica; assembly: GCA_028533885.1. Classification (NCBI taxonomy): domain Eukaryota; kingdom Metazoa; phylum Chordata; class Mammalia; order Carnivora; family Procyonidae; genus Nasua; species Nasua narica. The sequence goes on along the minus strand of CM052802.1, from coordinate 114,390,094 downwards.
GGATATTCCAGGAAGTAACAAATCTGTGTTGATGTATACAAATTCGTTTATTCCCATCTTGGTATAGCTACATATTCCCAGGATGTTATGGGTTAGAGTTATAGTGGAGAACCCTGAAATTGACAAAGTAAAGAAATAGCCTTAAATGGGTTCACATTCATGTCACTGACTTATCCTGTCATGTCACTGTCATTTATTTGCTGAAAATATCAGCTACTTAATTGACTCCTGATTTGGTCGTACGTGCAGATGGAGGAAATCTGCATTGGGGGAGCAACATCTAGACCAGTGGTTCTCCAACGTATTAGAGTATGGGCATCAGAATCTCAGGGAGAGCTTGTTTAGACACAGTGCTAAGCCCCACCCCCGGAGTCTCTGAATCAGTAGGTCTGGGGAGGGACCTAGAATTTGCATTTCTAACAACTTCCCAGAGGATGGCTCCTCCAGCACATTTCGACAAGGTAAAGCCACTTTGGAGACCCCTACCCATAATAACAGGCTAGACTATATCACCATTATTCTGAGTATTTCTGAAATGTCTCAGCAAAGTATTCCTTCTTTTTCCTATTTAAACTGCGTGTAGCAGTTAGTCATTGTTGTTTACTTTGAAACAAAAAGCACACTGAAAACAATAATGACATTCTCTCTGTGTAGTAGAACCAGAAGGGAGAAAGAAGAAGTTAGGAACAGATTTTTTTTGTTTTGTTTTTTTAATTTGTTTGGCTTCCTTTCTTACTTTACTATATTTTAATTATCATTTACTTCTCTATTTCTCTTCTTTTAAAAAAAAGAGAGATTCCTGGGGTGCCTGGGTGCCTCAGTCAGTTAAGCATTCAGCTCTTGGTTTTGGCTCAGGTCACGATCTCAGGGTTGTGAGACCAAGCTCCAGGGCAGGCTCTGTGCTCAGCAGGGAGTCTGCTTGGGATTCTTTCTCTCCCTCTCCCACTGCCCCTCCCCACAATGCCCTCCCCCACCCCACCTCTGTCTCTGGGGGGAAAAAAAAAGATTCTTTTATTTTTAAGGCACTAGTACCTGCCCTAATCCATCAGCATACACTAGGAGCTTAACGAAAGTTTGTAGAATAAATACATGTTTAAGTAAAGTTAGTGCTTGAATGTATGGATGAATGAAGTTATTAACTAAAATTCTAAGTATGCTGGGAAAATAAGCACAGATGGATCTTGGAGGAAGTTTCAAACATTTTTTAGTACTTACTGTGCATCAGGTTCTGTGCTAAGAGCTAGGGATACAGTGATGAAAAACAAAGATGCGGTTTGGATCCTCAGTTAGTTTGTAGCACTAGCGGAGAAGTAGTTCATTCAAGACATAATTACCAGGGCACCTGGGTGGTTCAGTGGGTTAAGTATTTGCCTTTGGCTCAGGTCTTGATCTCAAGGTCCTGAGATCAAGCCCTGAGCAGGGAGCCTGCTTCTTCCTCTCCCCTTTCTTATGTTCTCTCTCACTCAAATAAATGAATAAAATCTTTTTTAGAAAGGCATAATTACCAATATCTAAAACAGATTGTGAAAAAGAGATGTATGGTGCATGGAAACACAAGTGGGAATTACTCAGACCTATAAGTGGGAATTACTCAGACCTAAATTCAATGTGAAAATTAAAACTTGACTATATATATAACATATATATTTATGGTATATATTATAAAACATGTGCATTTATTGTCTAACTAATATCGTTAGTGGATTTCGACCTGATAGCAAGCAAACCATCTGTTTTTCCAAATCTCATCAGATCAATAAATATTACTGGTTTTCAGAAACTTCAGATTTCTGCTAATCTTATCAAAATTAAAGCATTGTAGAAAAAAGACACCCAAGTTATTAGCGAGTGATTAGTTGTGAGAAAGAGAAAAGGAGTAACAGTAAAAGGAGCAGTAGCATGTTTGTTGTAACTGGTATTTATCATCTCAAATCATGTTAAAGCATGGATTACTTCAAATGCCCTAATTATATGCTCAGGATCAGGATACATCTTTTGCTAAGAGTATTATAGTAAAATAAAAGCATACTGAGTTTAATTCTATCAGCACTTTGCTAGTACAACTTAAATGTTTATTTAAAACCAAGCAAATGCTACTTTCAGGGACCATTTTTGGCAAAAAGACCATTATTAAGAATAAGAATGTGATAATCCACCACAAAAAGAACTTGACTTATTAGAAAAAGAAAAATTGCAGTTAGCAATGGCTTATTAAAAACCTATATTATTCAAACAAATCTATTCTCCGGAGAGCTGCATGTTCCATTATTTCCAAATGAAAATAGTTGATAGTTTGCACCTGGTTAATTTAAAGCTAATTGCAAAGAAGAAAAATATGTAACTGGAATTTCAAAAATTACTGTTTGCTACTATTCTGCTTTTATATCTTCTCAGATTTTTAGCAATAGTCCCATAACATATTATGTAAAAATATACAAATAATTTGACTCCTCTGTGTGGAAGTACATGTGAGCAGGAATAAATTTTAGACTCCAGTTATTTGAGTGATTATTCATTGGTCTCTTGTTTGAACAAGGCACTTGGTTAGCTACTGGGGAATGAAGGTAACATTTAAGGTATAGGCAAAAGGATGCAAAAGCACATAAAGATAGAATAAGCATTATATACTCGAGGAATTAGTATGGCCAAAAAACGAGATTTCTGTGGGTAAACAGTGGTTGTTAACTAGGGAAAACAGCCTAGAGAGGAAAGTGAAGGCACATTACCAACATATTTCATGGTTTATTTTCCCCTGAGAACAGACTCTGAGGCAAGATCTTGGATACAGGTAGTTCATCTAGAGGTTGATTTCAGAATGCACAATGAGAAAGACATAAGGAAAGAAAATCCAGAAAAATGTCTGTTAATGAGCTAGGTATGACTATGGGCAATGGGCCTCAATCCCACATGGTATACCATGTGGCGTGGTTTAGCCTCCAGTGATCTGAGAATCATCTCACTGGATGCTGTGGAAGCCAGGCTGGCTGGGACATTTATCCACTGATGCCATACCCCATTGCCTAAGGGTGGCTCCAGAGGATTTGCTGAGCTTTGAGCAAGCTGTCTTGGTACCAGGGAAAGCCCTCACATAGAAATAGATAGATACAGATCATAAGCCTGATATGGAAAGCCATTAGAAGTTTAGAGCTTGCCAGAAACTGTCCCCAACTTGAGGCAACTCAGGTGGGTATGAAAGATATAGGGTGAGTTGGGGGTATTAATAATTCTGTGATTTGCGAATATCTTCTCCCATTCTGTGGGTTGCCTGTTTGTTTTGTTGACTGTGTCCTTCACTGTGCAGAAGCTTTTTATCTTGATGAAGTCTCAAAAGTTCATTTTCGCTTTTGTTTCCTTTGCCTTTGGAGACATATCCTAAAAGAAGTTGCTGTGGCTAATGTCATAGAGGTTACTCCCTATGTTCTTCTCTAGGGTTTTGATAGATTCCTGCCTCACGTTGAGGTCTTTTATCCATTTCGAGTTTATCTTTGTGTATGGTGTAAGAGAATGGTCAAGTTTCATTCTTCTACATATAGCTGTCCAGTTTTCCCAGCACCATTTATTGAAGAGACTGTCTTTTTGGAATATTATGCCTCCATCAGAAAGGATGAATATCCAACTTTTGTATCAACATAGACAGGACTAGAAGAGATTATGCGGAGTGAAATAAGTCAAGCAGAGAGAGTCAATTATCTTATGGTCCTACTTACGTGTGGAACATAAGGAAAAACATGGAGGGCATTGTGAGAAGGAAGGGAAGGGTGAATGGGGGAAATCGGAGGGTGTGATGAACCAGGAGAGACCGTGGACTCTGAGCAACAAACAGGATTTTGGAGGGGAGGGGGTGGGGGATTGGGCAAGCCTGGTGGTGGGTATTGAGGAGGGCACGTATTGCATGGAGCACTGGTTGTGGTGCATGAACAATCAATCTTGTAACACTGAAAAATTAAAATAAACATATTTGGGGAGAAAAAAAAATAATTCTGTGACACCGTAGAACTCTTTTAATGTGAAAGGGCATTAAGCAATGAAGGGACCCAAGCAGAATTGTGAGTTGGCAAATTTATTCTCGCTGTAGTGAAGTGAATGGATCAAAGCTTGGCAAGATGGGAGACAATCAGAAATCCAAACAAATGAAATAATTCTAGATAGAAAAAAGTAGAGGATTCATGAGCTATTTTGGGACCAGGGTGGAGAGAACATAAGAGTTGATTATTTGAATGATGAAGGATAAGGGGAAGATAGGAATGACACAAAGATTTCTGGTTTCTGCAATAGATGGGCAGTGATGCTATTTATCAAAATAGGACACGCTGACCAATTGAGTTCTTAAATTAGAAGAGCAAGATAATATATGCATTTATCCTTGTTACTTATTGATCCTATAATTTTTGAGATCGTGGTATTCTAGGCATCAGAAATTCAGCTGTGAAAAAAATAGGTAATATACATATTACTTTCTTGGAACTTACATCCAGTTGGAAAAACAAAAACAAAAACAAAGGAAGCAAATAAATACAAATAAATATGACAGTTTGTGATATGGATAAGTGGCATAAAGACCATAAACCAGGAAGAAGTGATAGAGAGTAGTGAGGGTTGTTTGAGCTCCTTTGGAAAGAGTGTGCAGGAGAGATATCTCTTGAAAGGGAAAGTCTGGACTGAGATTTGAATAACCAGAAGAAACAATAGGCTTAGACCTAGAAAGAAACTATTCCGGGCAAAGGGAGCCTACGTAGAAAGAAAGCTTAGCACATTAATGGAGAGGAAAGAAATCATATCTGTAAAGCTTAGGGGAATTAGAGGGGCCCAGTACAGAGACTAAGAAGGAGGCACAGCAGCAGATCATATAAGGACTGTAGTATGTGAAAAAGAAGTTGGATTTTTATTCTCATCATAATTACATAATCAGTGGTTTTCAAGCAGAGGAATCATGTGATCCAATTTATGTTTGCTAAAGATCACTCTAGATGCTTTGTAAAGGATGGACTTTTAGACAGGCAAAGTGGAAGCCTGGAAAATGAGTTAATAATGATAATTCACTCTAATATTGCTAAGATATTACTCTAAGTATCTTATGTGGATTAATTCATTTAATCTACACAGCAACCCTACAAAGTAGATACCACTTTATTCCTACTATACAAATGAGAATAGACATATTTAGTAACTTGCCCAATGTCAGGAGATATTCTGGCTCAAAACCGCATGTTCTTAAAGACTGTGAACCGTACCATCAGATATGAGGCACATATGTATGTCCAGGCAAACGATGATAAAGCCAGTAGGGCAATAAGAGATTAAAATAAAAGTCAATTCAGGAAAGAAAAAAAAACCATAACAGAATAAAGTCAAAACCAATGTGAGGCTAATCTCACAAACACCTAATGCCTTCCTTTGTCCTGATATGTATGGGTTGATACACTGTGTTGACTTTGGGGTAGATAATTAAACTGGAAGAAATTTTGTGGATTTGAAATTTTAATTAGGGAAAGAATAGAACATTTAAAATATTATTCAACAGGTTTTGGCATGTACTATACCCACCACAATCCCGTAGGTGGAGAAAAGAGAAAAAAATAATTGAATAGTGAACACAGTCATTATTCTTGAGAAATTGGGAGATGATGATGCAACCCGGTTAATTACAGACAAATGATTAACAACTGGCTCTCGGAGGTAAGAAAAACCCTGATCTGTAGTGTTTACCACTTTCTGTGGTATAAAGACTCTCCCCATGACTGATTTCGAGCTGCCTGTATGACATTAAACGATTCACAGAATTCCTGAAAATTTAATTGTCGGTTCTCTCAAGCCAAAGCAAACCAGGGCCAGGATTTCCAGTGCAGGGGAAGAATGTGGCAGAAAGGTGGGGATCAATGGGGGACCGCAGAAGGAAGCATGACTGACTCTGCCCAAGACGGTCTGCAGCACTTTAATACAGTACTGGCATTTAAGTTGGGTCCCAAGGAAGGGAGATGTCTCGCTGTCACAGCTTAGGAATGGTCGGTGGCAGCCTTGGTTTACCTCTTGCAAACTGTAGCAGCAGAGCTCAGTAGTTACAACACAGCCTAAATATTTCCTGTGTGGCTCTTTATAGAAAAAGTTTACCGACTCCTGCATTAAATGGACAGCTACAGAACTCGGTTGTGCCTTTAATGTCATCCAGCTATGGAACCAAATCCATCCATTCCCGACCTCTCTCAGACACTGTTATAACTGACCTTTGATCCTCAACCCTCTCACACCACCTCCTTCGTCCTCACTACCAACGGATGACGTGGTTTGAGATTTCGCTCAGAAATTGAATCGCTCAGAGGAGAGCATCCACATCTACTCACAAACTAGGTTATATCGGCACATCCTTTGCTTTTGCTTTTCCTTCTGCTACCGCGGGTGAACTCTCAATGAATCACTTAGAGCCAACCCCTCCATTTGTAGTCTAGATACCCTCCCGTTAGGCCCACTAAAAGTCATTGTTCTAGTAATTCTGCCTTCTCTCCAGCACCATCCACTTTTCCCTCTCCACTGAATTATTTTCGTCTCCATTAAACACACAAACATGCCGTTATCCCCACCTTCTAAAACCACTGTTCTCCCTGTTCCCTCTTCAGCACCCAACTCTTTCTCTGATTGCTTTATTGCAGAATCCTCAGAAAAGGTGTCTGCATTTTCTGTCCCTAAATTGTCTCTTCCTATTCTCTAGCTCGGCCACTGCACTCAAGTTTTATCACTTTTTTCTCTACCAAAATGGCTTGAATTCAATGGTAACCTCCACATTCTGAAACCAGTGAATTTTCAGCATTTATCACGCTAGATGATACAGTGAATCACTCCCAAACCCTTAAAATATTTTCTTCACTTGACTTTGAATTCACCACACTCATCTGATTTTTCATTTTCGTCTGCATTGAAAGCTCGTTGGTAACACATATTTTCACCTTCATTATCACAGTTAGAAAGGAAGGAACAGAGATGCACTTAAGTTGGAACGTAAGCCCAAGTGATGGCTAAAGGACATTGCCACACAGAACAAGTATTTAGGCCCCATCGTTATTCCAGGGGATCAAAAGGGAGAGAGAATCGATTCACTACCAGCAAACCCAAGTATGTCAAACTTGAAAGAACTTTTGTATCAGCACACAATTCCACATTCACATTGCAAAATGTGATTTAGTCTCAGCAGAACAGCATCTTCTGCCACACTGAATCTATCTTAGCGACTCAAGTACTATTGCTTTCACAGTATTATATCAATTTGATTTAGAGTATTATGATTTTTGTTATTTATAGGGCTTATGATTTTATAGGTATATAAGAGCTATCAGGAGCAAAAAGTTTGTAACCTTTTAAAATTTGTACAAGCTTAAATTCTGTTATACTGAAACTAATAGGAATAATAATAGGAATATACTAGAATTTTTGGAGGGTGATTATACATTTTCCCAAATTTAAGAGAAACTCTGGGCATCTGGCTGTCATTTTGTGTGATAAGCACACTTAGAATGTGATTAGAACTTAGAGTGTAATTCATTTGTTAAGTTCATATGCTTACCATTGTCCACAGTGCACTAATATGTAGGAAGAAACGTATCTTTTTTTTTTTTTAAAGATTTTATTTATTTATTTATTTATTTATTAGGAAAGAGAGAGAGAGAACATGAGAAGGGAGAAGGTCAGAGTGAGAAGCAGACTCCCCATGGAGCCGGGAGCCCGATATGGGACTCGATCCCGGGACTCCGGGATCATGACCTGAGCCAAAGGCAGTCGCTCAACCAACTGCGCCACCCAGGGGCCCGGAAGAAATGTATCTTATCACAGCTTCATATCTTACGCTCTCGCTATTCCTCATGCAAACTCAGGAAAACAATTTTCATTTGTTTCACACACACACATATATATATATATATACACCTTACATATACATATATATACATATATATATACGTACATACATTTATATATTTCAACATTATTTAAATTCACCATTACCTTTTTTTAGTAACAATTAAAATGTTCACATTCAATTGTGAAAGCCTGGATTCTGACAGCAAGCACAATGAAAATAATTGGGTATTGAACTGCCAGAAAAGCGACATCACGGATATTAATGACACAACAAATGCAAAATAAAATATAATAAAAAGCCAAACTAAACATACCGTTGAGTGTTGTCTTTATAGAAAATAACCTTTGCAGTTCAATTTTACTGCGCACAGAGATGAAATAGTTATTAAACACAAATTAAGTTACCAAATTGGTTGTAAAAAACTCGTGTCGTGCTCACTCTCGGGGAGACGTTAAGATTCTTTTTTTTTTTTTTTAAGATTTTATTTCTTTAGTTGACAGAGAGAGAGACACAGCGAGAGAAGGAACACAAGCAGGGGGAGTAGGAGAGGGAGAAGCAGGCTTCCTGCCCAGCAGGGAGCCCGATGCAGGGCTGGATGCCAGAACCCTGGGATCATGACCTGAGCGGAAAGCAGACGCTTAATGACTGAGCCACCCAGGTGTCCCAAAACTTCAAGATTCTCAAAAAATGGTCTAATATTTCTAAAATACAATAATAGAAAGAATTGGTAATTATTTTATATTGGCACATGGTCCATTTAATCCCTTTGAATTCACTAGAAAACTTTCATTCCTTCTCTCACTTTCTTGACATTTTACGTCTTCCTCAGTTGCCCACCTCCCTGTGTCTGTCGGGCAACCCCCATCGCCTGTACCTCGTCAGTCACTACTGAGATGGTTCCACTGGCAGAAGAACTGCCCTTCAGTGTTTCTACCTGCATCACAAAATGCATGACTGGTACATAGACAGTGTCAGTAGTCACTCTGCCCTCAGTAAGATGCTTTGGAGCACCCAGAAATTCCTCCCAACAAAACAAATAAACTAGATAGATAGATAGATAGATAGATAGATAGCTACCTAGCTAGCTAGCTAGCTAGATAGATAGATAAATAAATAAATAAATAAAGGGACTATACCCCTGCTCAATGATGACTAGTTTTATCAAATGTGGAGAAATTAAATTTGATGCTTATAGGGGCACCTGGGTGGCTCAGTCGGTTAAGTGCCTGCTTTTGGCTCAGGTCATGATCCCAAGGTCCTGGGATCCAGTCCTGCATTGGGCTCCCTGCTCAGCAGGGAGCCTGCTTCTCCCTTTCCTTCCTGCTCCTGCTTACTCTCCTTATCTCTCTCCCCTCTCTCTCTGTCTCTCTCTCTCTCTCTTTCCAATAAATAAATAAAAATCTTTGAAAAAAATTTTGATGCTTATAATATTGAATCCATCTGGCACTAAGATTTAACCATCTAAATACACCTCGATATTATACATTGTTTGCTGCTATATTACAGCCAAACTCTATACCAAACTAGCTTGATTTCTCTCCTGAAAAACTACAATCCCACCTCAAACCTGCAACCACCCCGCCCAGCTTCTCCCCACCTGCCATTCATTCTGTTCTTCACAGCCAGCCAGAGACTTGAAAAACCCAATTCCGATCATATCACTCCACTGCTTAAAATGCTTTAGTGGTTTTGTGTTAATCTTAGAATAAGGACCGACTTCCTCCACATGACCTTCAGGTCTCTGTCTCCTGACTCTATCACCTTCCCTCTTGCCCTAGGTCCTCCTGCCTCCGTATATAATTTTCCTTTCCTCAAACCTGCCTTGCAGCTTCCTACCGCTGGGACTTGGCACTATTTCGTCAGTCCAGTGAGCTCTTCCCCCTTTTCTTTACTTAGTGACTTCTTACTCATCTTCCACATATGTCAAGTCCAAACCAAGTCCTTGGTACAACTCAAATAGTATCAGGAAGACAAAGTTCAGTAAATAGCTATTGAATGGTTGACTAAATTCAGTAACATCCACAGAAGAGAAAAATACAAGGATTGAAGTGGGCTTCTATCCACACCCAGAGATTTTCACTAGAGACCATTTAGGGAGGGGGAGGTACAAGGAGGCAACTACACAGCGTTGAGTACCGGGAAGGGAGGAGAGAAGATGCATAATCCAAGGGCAGGCATGCCAGATGCACAGGTCAATGTGGCTGGACGTGTGGTTTTGCTACACTACAATTGCAAGCTTTCTAACGAGGCATCAGTGTACTCCCAAGCCAAAGGAACTCAAGGAGAAAAGCCCTTCTTGGCTTTGTACCACATAAACATAGTGGCATATGAAGATGACTTATCAGTTGACCGGAACAGTGTTGTTCACAGATTGGACCCAAAGCCACCTGTGGCCAGAAGGGGGGCATCTGTCTAGTGAGTTATCATAGCATGCCTTGAAGCTTGGCATCCCTGCGCTACACCCAGCCCCGCATTTTACCACCATTACCACCATGACTCCTGAAGCTCTTGGTGAGCAAAATAGCCTAGCTGCTCTTGGACGGCCATTTATGAAACTGGAAGTCCGGAAAGACAATCTTCAAGGCTGGTATGTTTCAAGGAAAAAGGGGGAAGAAGCAAGAATATGATTACTCATCAACACTTCTGTTCTTTTTTTCTTTTCCAGTTGAAATAATAAATCCTAGAAATTATCAAGGGAAATAGTCTTGCTTTACAGATTAAACAAAACAAAACAAAACACGTGTTCAGAGAGCTGCCTTATTCACATACACAACTCAGATCCCCAAACTGTTCAGTCCAGTGCTCTTCTCGTGAAGACAGACAGAATGTCAGCTGGTCTGAAAGAATGTCTGCCACCCATGAATGTTTAAAGATTGAACCATTTCTGTTCACAAATTGAATACCTAAATGCAGTTTTCTTTTATGTTCAATCTCATTGCTAGCTAATATCTCTTCAATTCCTTTCTTTCCTTCTTTTAAAATTATGACGGTTTTGCCATATATTTTTGCCACCAAGGGTGTGTTTTCCATTTTATGCCATGCACAATATCCCTATCTGAAACAGATTTCCCCAGTTTTGCACTTTGGCTGGCCAACTTGCCTTTATTTAGTAAATAAATACAGTAGAAGTGAAATTGCCGAAATGATACTAGACCATTTTCTTATTTGTCTAAATGTGACAAGAGGATACTATATTTTTCACATTACCTCAGATATGGTAGACTAAATTAAAATTAATTAAAATCTCAATAAAATAGTAATAAATCTAGCCCTTCTGAAGGCAGTCCAATTGGTTCAACAGCATGTAATATCCTTAGACAGTCCTTATTAAGTCCATATTTTGGAATTAACAAAAAGAATAATATTTATTGGGTTTTACTATATTCCAGGTTCTTTTCTCAATATTTCACATGGTTATCCCATTCAATTCTCACAAATATTCTGGGTATCAAAGTTAAGAGCACATTTACAAGTAAGGAAACCAAGGCACAGGCAAGTTAGGACACTTGCCCCAAATTATATAGGTGGAGACAAAGTTGAGCCAGGGTAGCTTCCCTGCAGGGTTTCCACTATGCTGATTCCCTATGAAAGTACAGAAGGTGTTTCTTGAATGCTTCTGTTGCTTTCTCTTCTGTGATTATTTTATGAGTAAATAACATCGAAGGTCATTTACATTTGTATTTCTTAAACAGAATGCAGACATAGCAATTTAATATGTTCTATTTTCTCCTCAATTTCTTATTTGTGATATATCTAAGCTTCGAAAGAAGAAAACAAAAACGACTTTTCTCCTGACCTCATCATATCTTCTCTATCTTCTTTGGACGTATATGCTCCATATTAATTGGTTCTTAATTAATCTTTGTGCTTCGGGATTTGAAATAACGTTAGAGTATTAGTTGCCTGTTTCTACTCTTGCTCATTTTTTTTAAACAATGCTGATTGAAAATTAATTCAATGTAGAAGAAAATGACCATGTACCATGTAGCAAAAGTGGCCTGTGGGCGCTCTAATTTAAAAGTTCTGTCAATTAGGGCCATGATTTCAACTAAAGTTTGTATGTAGACACTAAAAAGACATCGTCCTAGGGCCTAAAGGCAAATCCGTGCTCAGAAGAATCCCTTTGTCAATCAATGAAGATATTATTCTTCATTTGGAAAGAGGACAAAAAATATTTGTTACTATCTTTGAATCTCTAGTAATATGAGATTGTTGAATATAATTATATCCTGCAAGAGGTCTTTAAAGACAACACTTGAGACCTGGAGAAAATAAATAAATAACTTTCTGAAGGTTCCTATAAAGCCAGCCCCCCGCTTTAGAGATTCCAACAACAGTTGATTAAGATTTTGATCTTATTGCTTCTTTTCTTACCCCAGTAGGAGTCATTTCATTTTTGTCTATTCAGAGTGAACAATATCTAGAAACTATATTCAGATGGTCCAGAACAATCAGGTGATTGTTATTTTTCTTATTTGTGGATTTGATTTTGTGCTTTGGTTATTTTAAAAATTATATTTATCCATTGTCTGTCTGTCTTTGACCTCTTCTACAAATCCAAATATGTTACATGATAGATGAGACTGTTATAATTTAATTGCTTGAACAATGCCAATAATCAAAGGAAAAATGTAGCCCTCACTTACTTAATGCAAACCACAAGCACAAAAGCTTTTTATATTTTTTTCTGAGCTCCTAAAATGAAACTTCATGCTGTTCCATTTAACAGAAAGTGGATTTTTAGAATCTGAGAGCCAGTCTTATCTTTATTGAAAAAGTCGAATCGGAACATGCAGAAACTAAATGAAATTTGAAATGTGGAATTGCACTTTTTTTTAAACTGCATTCATCACATGTATGTCATTAACAGAGCGTTAACCAATCTGTACATGTGGCTATTTCTGGTAGTGAGAAAGGATAAATAGATAATGACTAAATTATGAGAAACCTTGCATTTATTAACATTAATCATATATGTCCTCATTGTCAGAGATGCTAGCTGTCCACTCAATAGCCAAGACTCCTTTCTCCTCAGTGACTGAACTGTGGACATTGTACATCTTGCAACAAGACGTAAACAAAGGACTAACTCCTGATCCACAGCCTATGTTATTGGTCTTTCTGCAGGTGTTACTAAACTGCTGAAAATCCTCCTTTAAAAAAAGGAACTGACTAAAAAAAAAAAAAAAAGGAGCTGACTTAGTTCATGTTTTTTGTTTAATGTTTGTTTATTTTCTTTTGTTTTTTTTTTCCTTTTTGCTGCTCCCTTACAGGTGTCTTCAGTATGGATATGATAGCCTGATCTCCAGCAGCCATCTTGAACTCTGAGGCTATCTTGAGATTTGAAACCACTTGCTAAGAATGACAATGTAGGAAGCTAGAAAGAGACTGGGTAGATAGCAAGAAACTGATGATTTCATAAAAGGTGCTCACTCCGATTAATTTTTTTTTTAAGAGAGAAAAACAAATCTTTTCTACTTTTTTTTTTTCAATTTCCTTGGAGTCTTTCTCTTTTTTTTTTTTTTGGTATGCAATAACACGTAATTCAAACTGATATATTTCCCACAAAAGACAAAAAGTTGTATGTAATTATGTCATTTTAAAATAAAATGAAGAATGGATAAAGAAGATGTGAGATATATATAGATATATACACACACAGTGGAATACTATACAGCCATCAAAAATGAGATCTTGCCATTTGCAATGACATGGATGGAACTAGAGGATATTATGCTAAACGAAATAAGTCAATCAGAGAAAGACAATTATATGATCTCAATGATATGAGGAATTTGAGAAACAAGACAGAGGATCATAGAGACTGGAAGGAAAAATGAAATAAGATGAAACCAGAGAGGGAGACAAATCATAAGAGACTCTTAATCTTAGGAAACAAACTGAGGGTTGCTGGAGGGGAGGGGAGTGGGAGGGTTGGGGTGGCTGGGTGATGGACACTGGGGAGGGTATGTGCTATGTGGAGTGCTGTGAATTGTGTCAGACTGATGAATCACAGACTTGTACCCCTGAAACAAATAATACATTATATGTTAATAAAAATAAATTTTAAAAAATGGATACAGTATCTTGTATGACTGAAGAAGAAATAGATATGGTCACATGGACAAGTTTAGTGTTTTATCTTTCCCTGTATTTTATTATTTTATTAAATGGTAGCCCTGAAAATATTTGAGTAGATATTTGTGCAGCATAAGGGTTGATGCTAGACTGGTTTTCTTCTTTCAGCCCACCTGGCATATTGGAGCATTCAGAGCTGGCCTGACAGACAAGGCTTCTTTACACTGTGTAGCTCAGGTGTAAGCACATCTCTGAAGGTTGAAAATAATTGCCAAAATGCTGACTAAATTTAGAGGATTCCTTATCTCTTGCATACATACTGAATTTGCAAATTCCCTACATCTCATTTCTCCCCTTCTTTGTTATTTGCACCCCACAGGGGTCTTTTGTTTTGTTTTGTTTTTTGTTTTCCCCAATGGCTTATATCTATTGACTGAGAGATTTGCCTCTTTATGTCACAAAATAGTGATGTCCTCAATCTCCCCATTGGAGGATCGCTGTTCCTATGCTCTCCTTAGCCCTCTGACAGCAAAATCAGAATATTCTTTAATGAGTTTCTAACCTATGTAGTCTAGAGTTGCCTAGGCCTTGGGTTAAAACTTGGGGACACTGATCCTATGGTGTAGAAAGAGATCCAGTAAGGCTGGGAATTATTGGTGATATTTTTAATATTTCTCTAGTCATGATGTGAGAGAAAGAGCAAGAGCTTTCAAGTCATAGCTGATCTGAATTCCAATTCAGCATACACGTGTAAGTTATTTAATTTCTCCAAAGCTCAATCTTTTATATATAGAAATAAACACATTATTAGTGGCTACCAGGGGTAAAGAAGAGAGTCTGGGTGAGAGGGAAATGGAGAAGGAAAAAAAATCTATGAAGGAATCTTTGTGGTGATGGAAATGGTCTCTATCTTGATTATAACAAGTCAGCACCCTGACTGTAAGAATGTACTATCTTGTTCTAAGATGTTACCTTTGGGGGAAACTGGATAATGGGTACATGGGACTTTTGTTTATTACAACTCACACTGCATGGAAATCTATAATTTATCTCAAAATTTAAAAGCTGAATAAAAAAATTATATGTGCCAGTAATAACCCCATTATTTTTTTCTTCAATGTGTCTAAATCCAAGTGCACTGATTTTTATTTGTTGCCTAAGTAATAGCTAAGTAGTGTGATATATTACTTCTAGAATATACTACATCACACTGAGAGTTTGGAATGGTTTTCAGGGAAAGAAGAAAGAGGTCAAGGAAGAAAAAAAAAATCAAACCTCAGACCATCACTGGTTTATTATTTTCTTTGTTAATTTTATAATGAACCATTGAAAAACTTCTTCCTGTGCTGTTTCTTTTTAGTTGTAACTTTGTATTTAATTCATAATCCAAGGGTATTTTAAGAAGCATACTGATGTGTTCTATTTCATGCTAATGATTAAGAATGGAAATAAATGGTGGTATAAATCTTTTCTACCAGATTTAATAGAATACAACGGCTATTAATATATGGAATTAAGTTTTAATCATGGCAGAATTGACTAAGTCTCACACTTTTCTTTCTGTACTAAAATATAATTGAAACAGTAGAAAAATGGCATTACATTCATTGAATTATATTCAGTAAGGTCAACTGCATTTCAGCAATGAAATACATTATCTGTGGAACATATTGGGTTTTGGACAATACAAGAGTAGTTGGTAAGCTTTTCAGGGTGCGGTAGGCACCATTCTGGTTTTTATTTTTTTTTTTTTCGGTACTTACTACAAAAAGTTAGGCACTTATTAAGTCAGAGCTTGTTTTAGTTCATTTTAATGCAGTGTTAATCCAAGATTCCCAATTCCCAATAAGTGATCGTGTTTCCCCATTCTTTCCATGAGGTTAGTTGTGAAATAGCTGTAAATCCTCAGGACCTCCACACAAAGACTTTCCAGAGCTAGCTGTACCACATAGGGCTATTTGCCCCAATTATCATAAAATATATTGCTGGGGGGGGCATTGTCTTTTTTTTTTTTTAAGTTTTTATCTAAATTCCAGTTACTTAATGTTTAGTACAATATTAGTTTCAGGTGTACCATAGAGTGATCGAATGCTTTGATACCACACCCGATGCTTATCACAAGTGCCCTCCTTAACCTGCTCAGGGGGGACACTGTCTTAAGACCGCAAGAATACTTGGAAGATCCTACAAATGTCACTCCTGTGGCTCAGAGAGTTTTGTGAAATGGCTCAGAGTTGACCCATCGAATAAGACTATAGTCTATATAGACTAATAGTCTATCGATCAGGGCTGAGGTTAGGAAAGTCTTGTAATTTATCTCTGTTTCCTGCAAAAGAGCCAGCGATAGAATCTGATCATCTGAAGTCAGCACAAGTTCACAACAACAACAAAAAGGGGGGGGTGGGTGGGTCATGGTGAAAGGAAGAGATAATTCTTCCTATCCTCGAGTTCTTCCTGTGAGACTAAGAATTAAATTTATATGAGACAGATAAACGGGAGGGAAAAAAGCTTTACTCTGTACATGGAAGCCCAATAATGAAACTGAGACCTGAAGAAATGACCGAGGTGGACAGTTTTTATATGTTTTCGACAAGAAGACAATAAATTTGTGAGAAATTGACAGGATAAAGGAAACAGACATTTGGGAGCTTTAATTCTAATTCTAAGCAGAATTTGGGCTGAGGTAATAGATTAGGGAAAAAAGCAACAACATTTGTTTCTATAGCTTTCTTGGCTTTGAAGTCCCTATCCCTAGGGATAAGGGTGTCTTTTTATTTCTTAGTACAGGGAGGGTATTTTTTGTATGGGAGATTTGTTTCCTAAACAAATCTTTCAGGAGGAGAGGAGAATCTGAGTGTCCTGGTTTCTGTTGTTTCCTAAATAATTCTTATTTAGGAATAAATAATTAATATGCCAGAGTGGCACATTTTGTGATAACCTGCCTTTGGCCTCTACAGTAGAAAAATGTGAGAATAAGGGGAAATAAGAAATGTAAAGAAAAGGACCAAGTTAGTCTATCATGATCAATAACGTTTGTATTTTAGCTTATTTAAATAAATAAACATAATCCTAAGACTTCTGATTTAATTATGCTAGAGTTATACATAAGGGTGTTTAAAAATATTAATTTGTTTTTAAAATATGCTTAGCCAACCTTTTTAAATAGCTCCTTGGGCTTTTTGCTGAATAAATGGATATTTACTATCATCTTTATTATTTTGTGCAAAGTGGCATATAAATTTATGCCCAATGTTTAGACTTACCTTGGCAATATTAATGATCAACAAATTCATGGATAAATCTATATGCAAATGTTACATATATAAGCAATACTTTTAATCTTGTATTCTATTTTTCACTCATCAAAAAAAATTCAGAGAACTAATATTAGTCCCTTTACGGAGAGATTTTGGAGATCCCCACGGACATCGAGGAAGTAAGGCCTTTGCAAATCTGTTTCAGTTCTTAGAACACCTGGAACTTTCCCTTTTGTTAATTGCAACTTGTCCATTGCAACTCTACCTTCTGGAACATATCCTACTTCGGGCTGAAATAGAGAAAATATAACCCCTCTTAGCTAAACCGTCAATAGTGTATGAGATAGTTTAAACTCTGCCGGCATCAATCAAATTTATCTCGAAACAAGTTATGTAACCATGTGGTTCTTTGTCTTTAGAAGACTGACCTCCCTGCTGGCAATGTGGAGCACATTCCCCATGTCTGTCAACTCTTTGTCTCCTGGATTGTGATCCCTAAAACCTCAAATAAACACTTTGGATTGCACCACAGCCTTCGTCTATACTCTAAAATGAAATGAAATGAATAAATAATGAATAAACAAAATGAAACCGTATCACATAGATTATTGAGTTTCAAAAAATAGAATATGATTTATACTCATTTTATTATTTTCTCTAATTAAGGAGTTTAGTTGCTAGGGAGTTGGGGCATTGAGTGGTGATGAGTATCTGTGCCAAGTAATAATATTAGTTCCCAGTATTTGGGAATTGCCATATTCTAGCAAAATGAATTAGCAAATTAAATCAATGCATACATAATTGTAGAAAGAAAAAAATGTCTAAACATGTAAATGCTTGGATTGCAAATTATGAAAGTCATTATTTTTTTCCAGCAAATATCAAAACACCCGCATCAATCATTCTGTTGCACATGTGACCCAAGATTACAAATTTGTAAGATTACTATTTCATCCCCATACCATGTTTATCTACTTCTATTAATGCCATGCCTCTCTCACTCTCCCAGGTGAGGACATGAATGCTTAAATGTCTTTAGCTTCACCCTCCACCTTCCTTGTAACATGCTTTATGCCCCGTAACACCTCTGATTCTTGGCATGTTTATCCTGCACTCACTCTCCTATCCCTACTCAAGTTCTCATTTCCCCATCCCCTGTCTGTCTTCTCACCTCTGAGCCTCTCTTTTTTTCTCTCCATCCATGTCATACGCAGTGTAAGATTAAGTTTCTTGAAATATATATGTAACCATGATCCTCTTCTGCTCAAAAACCTTTTATAACTTCCCACTGCACTAGACGGTGTTTGCGTTGTTCATCTTGCCATTCAAGGCCCTGTATAATCTGAATTTTCTCCCACCTCCTCCGTTCTCACCTGTTTTTACACCAGCGAAATAGAAATACCTACACTCTCTGCAGGACCCTTGCCATGTGTGTCTTAAGCCTTTGCCAATAGGATGTACTCCACAGAGAACACTTATCCCCACAGACATGGGAACTCTTTCCTGTTTCCTACAGATGTAGGTAATTTTTCCCTTCTCTAGCACTCTATCTACATCCCTTAGTTGTGGTAAAACGTTATTTGCATACGTGCTTCCTTTTTGTCAACACACCAATAGGCCGATTGTACACTCTCTAAAGGTAGGAACCATGCCATATTTATCATTATGTGATCCACAGTATTTAACAAATAACACGGCAGAAATAAATGATTGTTTGGGGTTTTCTAAAAGATTTTTTTATTTATTTGAGAGAGAAACAAAGAGAGCACAAGCAGGGAGAAGGGTAAAGTGAGAGGAGGGACAAGCAGACTCCCTGCTGAACACATAGCCCAACATGGGGCTTGATCCCAGGACCCTGAGGTCATGGCCTGAGCTAAAGTGAGGTGCTTAACCTACTGAGCCACCCAGACACCCCTAAATGATTATTTGTTGAATGGATTGATATAGTCTCCTTTAGAAAGAAATTTTAAATTTAAAAACTTATGAATAAAATGATCCCTTAGGTTGCGATTATAATTCACTTCTATCTCTTACAACCTATTGGTAAGACAAATGTGAAAGGATGTAATATTAGAGTTTTAAAACCATCTTCCCTAAATCGGGTGTCATTCATTGTAGCGTTGTGTAAGTTAGATAGTAGCTTCCAGTCCTTTCGTAAACAAAGTTCTGAAAGTGCTTGTTGCTCCTTTTTAAAGCACCTTGCAATCTAATTGCAACAAAACATAAATTTTGTCGATTAAATGGAGGTGAAATAATAATAATGAGAGCAGTAAATTTTGAAGGATTCTTTTAGGTGCCATTTTAGTAGGTGATGCATGGTTTCATTTTTCTGCCCTGTGTGAAAAGAAGTCTTCTTAAAAAATTTCTTTCTCCAAACTGTGGTAAATTATAAAAGACCTTGAGATAAAGTCATATGGGACAAATCCCTGCTTTGTGAGGACTATATATAAACCCACTGAGAAAGATACATTTTCAAACCTGGGAAGGCTGAATGTAAACCTGAACTTGACTTTCTCTCCTTTATGATACAAGCAGGTGTTTAAACATCTTTTAAAGGTGAAAGTTTCCTTTTGTTATTTAAATACTCTGCACTTCAATTACTTCCACTGAACATTTATAGTCTACTGTGAATTACTTCCCTCATCAGTGCTAGCATTAAGAATGCCCTGTTTTAATAAAATCCAATCCACGGTTGCACAAGCCTACATAACAGTTGAATTACAAAGGAATTCACCACAGTGTGCCTTCAAGTAATTAGTTTTCTGAGTGCATTTAAAGTATCTTTCAATTTATAACTTCTCAGAAACACATTTGTTATGCACAGTTAGGGAACCTGTACTTGTGTGTAAGGTTACACGGAATCCATGGAAGATGAATGGATGAAAATATTTTAAAATTGTACTACAATTCCAGTAGGCATAGGAAAAGCTGTGCGAGTTAGGATCTATTAAAAGGAAGGAGAGGCAAGGGAACTAATATTTATAGCCATTGCCATGTTAGTCATCACTTTATCTGGGAATCAGTCGACTTACCAGATTAAAACCATAAGCACCCTATCCAGATGCCTAAAAAAAAAAATTCAGACAGCTCAACTGTATATCATTATAATATTGGGTTAAAGACTTTGAAACAATCATTGATTTTTATTATAATCTTTTGCTCTGCTCATGTGCTTCTCTATGCAAATAAACTAAAGTAGTTGGGACAATTACCCAGGCCTGCTTTCTCTCCCTATTGGAAGATATTGGAGCACCCATTTTAACTGTCATATGTAAATCTAAATGCTCAATGCACCAGATATCTAGAGCATATCTTTTATTCCACTCCCTTCTTATCAGAAATCATACCACTGTATCTGCGTGTGGCATTCATTTCTGAATAAGCAGCCACGTTGAGGTGCGATCAGTTATATGGGCAGGCTCACTAAACTTTCTCAGATCTGAAATATCCCTGGAGGCTCTTACAATTTCTCAATGTCATAGACATTAATCTTTATGGATCTTTAGTTTAAAATTAGAAAACACAGAATATCGTGATAATCTACAATATGAAACAGTCACAAGAATAAGGAATATATAAGGAATATAAGGAAAACTCCATCCTCTTCATATAAAAAAAAAAAGCACTTCATAGTAAAGTATAAGATCAACCCCCTTCCCTTCGGTGACTTGCTTTAAAAAATTAACAAATATAGGAAGGGTGAATGGGGGGAAATCAGAGGGAGCGATGAACCAGGAGAGACTGTGGACTCTGAACAACAAACCGAGGGTTTTGGAGGGAAGGGGGCGAGAGGTTGGGCGAGCCTGGTGGTGGGTATTGAGGAGGGCACGTACCGCATGGAGCACTGGGTGTGGTGCATGAACAATGAATCTTGTAACACTGAAAAAATAAAATAAACGTATCTGGGGGAAATATTAAATTAAATTTTAAAAAATTAACAAATACGGAAAAGATTAACAATTTCCATCTAAGCTTTTTGAAGTCACACCTCACCATATTTAAGGTATTTTTATTCTAATACGTTTATTCTAATAAACGTAGCTCATTTTCATTTGAGTTTTAACAGCTCAAAAAAACTCTGAATAGCTCTCAGGATTGTAAGTTTTAAAGTTTCCTGTGCTTTCTTGACATCATTGAGCTTCACAAGGCTCTCAAGGCCTAACCATGAGTTCCTACACTCTTGCCAGATATGCCATGGCTGCCCCCAGTGGAAAAGAATACCCACCCACCTCGTGCCCCCAAAGGCTGGGTTCACCCCATTCTGCCAGGTCCTCAGTCTCATGGGTTTGACTTCCCTGCCAGCCCACAAGTTATTCAAACAAGGCAGTCACCTCCACCTGCAGGAAGCAGAGGTCACCTTGCCCACTAGTTACCACAAAGCCTACAACCCACAGCCCCTTCTGGTTCTCTTTACTCCTAAGTGCAGCCCCCATGTGGCTTTTCATGGCATGTAGGGCTCTCCTTCCCTAGACCGTGAATACATGTGACTAAGAAACTTCTGTTACACTCATCTGTCCAGAGTTGAACGTTGCATGTTTGGTCATCCTTATAATATTTAGGTCAGGGGATTCCTCCTTCACCAAGGGGTGCATAGAAAGTGATCAAAATACTCTTTTACTAAAATTCCAGGGGCTGGACAGATTTAACTTTCAAGGGAAGGAGTTTACATTTTATACCCCTGCCAAATGCTCACTCCCAGATGTGGACACACAGATGATGGAAAGAGGCAGAATGGAACTCAACTGCACAATGGGACCAACCTGGGTAGAACTCGGAAATGGGCGGTCAAGGGCAGAGAAAGGCCAAGGAGCACAGTCACCTCTCCAACATGGTTCTGCCACCAATTCAGCCACGGTGAGATAAGCTTTTCTCCTTCCATAGAAAATTATACTGAGAGCCTGATAAATATTTGAAACACCAGAATTTCTTCTTTCAGTCCAGGGTCAACTGAAGAAAATTAGTCTGGATGTTGATTGCATCTTTTCATATGTATCGTTTATGGTTTTAATTCAGGAAACCCCGACAAGGATTCAAGGGTACTTTATTTTAAAGGTAGATAGTAGGATAAGGATGGGTAGGATTTATGACAGTGTGCTTTATCAAACAATACACCACTGCAGACGTTTGGAGCCTAATCCCCCTGGGACACTTGGACAGAAGGTGCAGAACATGCACCTCGGAGCTACGTCAATCAAGGAAGAGGGAGCTGGGGCGATTATTCACAAATCCTGAGAGCCCTTGTGAGGACAGCACTGATTTTCTATTTTCTATTCTCCCCACACAAAGGCAAATAGCTCACAGAGCCCCTTTCTTCCCACTCCCTGCTGCTGACCCAGCTTTATTTTCCTTCTATTTCTTCTCATCGCCACAAATGATACTTTTTTTTTAAATTGTCAGAGTCATCAACACGGAAGAAAGATCCAGAAGATTGGAGACTGTTCGCTTATACACCATCAGTGAACAACTAGCTCATCATCGAAATGCAGGAGAGAATGAATGTCTAAACAAATGAATCTTACTTCCTTGTCCCCGGATATTTGCATGGCTACTCCATTCTACCCTCAGGCCTCGGTTGAATACCACTTGGAAGAGCTCCGTGATGAGAGACAAGTTCCCCCTTCCAAATCATTGGAGTAGAAACACTATATCTGTGTGCTTGGGGTGGGAGAGGGTAGGGACAAGTTATAGCTAATTGTTAAGAGGGCTAAGGAGTCAGGCTACCTGAGTTGAATCATTGTTCTGTCACTTAGTAGCTGAGGGACCTTAGGCAAGGCAGCCTCTCTCCGTCTGCATCTGAAATATAGTCAGAATAACAGTGCCCATCTTATAGGGCCAATGTAAGATTTAAACAATGTAATAATATATATATAAAACAGTCATAACAAATTTTCAATCTATGTTCCCTATTAATATCAAAATATTTATATCCTATCACTTACCATAACTTATACCTTGCTTTCTGAATTATTTTGTCTATGTTTTTGTTTGCTTATACGTGGTCTGTTTCTTGCTCTAGACCATAAATTCCATGAGAGTAGGAATCATGTTTGTTTTATATTCCTAGTGCCCAGCACACACAATAGATGCTCAATGAATATCTCTTAAATAAATGAATGGGTCAGTCCATCACTTGTCAGTGTTTTATATAGGCCAGTAGCTTTCAAATTGCCTCCCATAAGGCTCTTGGAAGTGTAAGTACAATACGCTCTCTGCTCTCCATGTAGCAGAGCAAAGGGAAATAAGCTAAGGAAACAAAGTTTCCAGCTGTGTGGCAGCCATGGTGTTCTAGGGAGAACCTGTCATCCGCCCTGTCCTTAGCTGGCACACTCCAGCTGCCACACCTTCAGGCCTTGCTGCACTCTCCACTCCAAGGACACGCTCACCCCGACTCCTCTCAGTCAATGCTGAGCATAGTGGAGATACTCGAGCAAGGCCATTCCTGCTCTCATGGAAAATCTTTGCTCTGAGACACCCCATCTTCCTCCCCGTGACTTTTTCAGGGCTGCAATGCCATCTGAGTCTCTAACTACCCAATCCTCCACACTTCCCTCTCTACTTTCTCATGACTAAGACCGTATTGAGGTCTATGGCTCTCCCCAACCTGTTTCCTCTCTCCTTCTTCTTTCCTAAGTTTCTGAACTCAAGGTAGACAGCGTGGAAGTGATCTCCATCCTTCCACCATATTTCTGTGGGTGAAAGTGTATTGTTCTGTGCATAAAAATATGCATCTAATCCAAAATAATTACAATTTATAGAACTTTCTTGGTGTACCTCGGTGGCTCAGTTGGTTAAGCATCTTCCTTCAGCTCAGGTCATGATCTCAGGGTCATGAGATTAGGCCCCTGACTCGGGCTCCCTGCTCAGCTGGAAGTCTGCTTGAGGATTCTTTCTCCCTCTCTCTCTGCCCCTCCCCCAGCATGCACGCACATACACGCGTGTGCACGCTCTCTCTCTCTCTCTCTCTCTCTCTCTCTCTCTTTGTCTATCTCTCAAATAAATAAAATATTCTTTAAAAAATTGGAATTTTCTGATTATTCTAACAATATATGGTATCTTAGCCTGGTTTTCATGTTGCTATTATCTCTCCATCCCTGCACTGCCACAGGAAATTAGCGGAGAAGAATTAGGGTAGCAGTGGAAAAGGAGGGTTGTTTAAAAATTCAATTTTAGGGGCGCCTGGGTGGCTCAGTGGGTTAAAGCCTCTGCCTTTGGCTCAGGTCATGATCTCAGGGTCCTGGGATCGAGCCCCACATCGGGCTCTCTGCTTGGCGGGGAGCCTGCTTCCCACTATCTCTCTGCCTGCCTCTCTGCCTACTTGTAATCTCTCTCTCTCTCTCTGTGTCAAATAAATAAATAAAGTCTTTTAAAAAAATTCAATTTTAAACAGAAAGTTGTACATTATCTTAACATTTTCTGTGTTTAAGACATCAAAAGGTCTAAATCAACTGTGACAATGAACCTTGATCTTCTCAAAAAAAAGCAGCGAATGCTTAAAGAAAAGATGGCTCTTCCAAAATAGATGGTCATCCGTTTTAAGTAAGAGGATAAGAGTCCTCTGGCATTATTCAACCCCAAATCCAGAGCCCCCTCAGTAGATTTCAGAGGAACACCAAAGTTATGAAACTAGGACTTTTGTTACTGATACTCGGGTGGTCCCAAAAGAGCTCCTATATCCTTCCTAAATAAAACTGATCTGCGCAAGAGAGCAAAGGCAAATTTCTGTTCAAGGGCACAGCCATTTTGTCTTGGGATAAATACACAGCTGCAGTATAAGTGTTGTGAGATTTCACCGTGGGGAAAGGGGACACATTCCTATTGAGGACCACAAAAATTTCGGGGTGAATATGGGACCAAAGCAGTTCTCCCAGGATCCCCAAACAATAAAAAGGAGCAGTGGTGTGGTAGCGCAGCAAACACTCCTCTGAAGTCACTCCTTCCTGCAACCACCTGAATGGGCGGTGACCTGAGTCCTTCTCATTCATCGTGATCAGCATCATCTTCATAAAAATGCTCCTTTAGTCACCCCTCACATGCATGTGTCATTGCACATTCCAGACTGTGTGGGTGTTTTCTACATGAGTCTATTGTCCCTACCTGAATGTGACTTCCTTGAAATAGGCATATTCCCGTATCATGGTCAATTATGGCTTTTTTCAAAATAAATTAACTCATGATATATCAGATTACTCAACACATGTTTAGTGTTGGGGCTTTAAGAAACAGGATAAACAGGGTGCCTGGGTGGTGCAGTCAGTTATGTGTCTGCCTTCAGCTCAGGTCACGATTCCAGGGTCCTGGGATTGAGCCCCGTGTGGGGAAATCCCTGCTCAGCGGGAAGCTTGCTTCTCCCTCTTCCTCTGCTCCTCCCCTTGTTGTGCTCTCATGCTCTCTCTCTCTCTCAAATAAATAAGTCTTTAAAAAAAGATGTTAAAAGAAACATGATAAATGATCACTCTGATTTATCAAGCAAGGGTTTTCATATATCCCTGATCCACACAGGAAAAGGAACCCCTCGTTTCCTTTAGGTCAAGAATATTTTATTCCTTGTGCTATCTTGATTTGGCATTATGTTTTCTAAACCCCAAACTATTATAGTTTTTATTTTTGAATCCTCTACTTTTGGTTTTTGTCCTCTTTTCTAGCCTCTAACCTTCTCTGTGTCTTTCAAAGGTTCTTGTTCCACTGTCCCTTAGGTATTGGTGTTCCTTGGGTCCTTCCCTGTGCCATCTTGTTTGTCCTCTAGATATTCTCCCGGATGATCTCATCATTCCCAAGACTATTTACTGCCCACTACCTATTGAAGCCCAAGTGCTTTCCTCCAGATCAGATCTTTCTTATAAGCTTCAGATATGCTTAGTAGGGGACCAGTTGGAAATCTCTACTTCATCCTTTGAGCCCCTCAGACTCAGAAGATGAAAAACAGGGCTCATCATTCTTCCTATATCTGCTGTTTCACATGTTTTCTGTTTTTGGAAATATGACCAATATAATCTCCAGCATCCAAGCTGTACACCCTTCTGTTATTACTCGCCTGTCTATGATCGAGAAGCAGGTTCCATCCTTACCTCCCGATCTTTCTCAAGTCTTTCCATTTCTCGTCATTCCCACTGCTGCCCTGTTTGTCCTCTAGATATTCTCCTAGTTCAGCAAGCACCGCCGTGTGATACATGCACTTCCTCTCCTTTTAGTTGGCTAATCAATGTAAGGGCTATGCTCAGCAAATTCTAAGCAAATAGGCTGAAGATTTATAGATGTAGGTTGATTTTCATACATATTTGTAAAACTGCTTACTGGGGCTTATGAATAATTGACAAACCCTTGGGAAAATACATCTATAAATCCAGATCTCCCCACATTTAAAAACTATATTTCTTGTGCTCTTCACAAGTATTGGAAAGCTGAATAATTCGATGGGTACAACACCACAGTTGGCTGCCAAAACTTTCCAAATGTTTACTGGGGAGGAGAAAATGCATATATATGTCAAATTACAATTACTAAAGCTTATTTCTAAGGAAATGGAGGAAGATAGAGGATGGAATGAGCCGGATGGTTTTTGCCTAAGCATAATGACTCAGATGCAACAAACCACATATCACATTTCTTCTACTATATTTTCATCCCCAAAACCTGGAAGTTCTCTACTGCTGTTGGTCACTGGTTGTTTCTATTAGAATCAAGGTTCTGTCTGATGGATGTTTTCATGGCTTACATAAGATTAGTCTACACTGGCAAAGGATTGTCTACATCTAGTTTAAAATCAATAATGAAGTACAGTAATATATGAGTACCACATAGCGCTTTGCTTTTTTGCCTTTTTTCTCACAGGTCACAACTTAGCAGGGACAATATAATGAGGTCTAGATTCAAATTTCTTTCAGGAAAAGTTCTGGGAAATTTCTTCAGAATGGCCTGGATTTTATCTTTCTGGTTTTGAAGCCACCTTGGATAGTCCTAGGGACAACAAAATTGTTGAAACTAAAGTAATTCCTAAAGAAAAAAGAAACTGAATTCACTTTCTTTTATAACTATATAGTAAGCAACACTTTTCAGAGACAAAGGTGTTGTGAAGAAATTGAACGTTCCTCAAAGAACGCTGGAATCGGTTACAAGAGGTGGGTGTCACAGTCTCCCTTCAGAAGCTTCTCGGTGTCCAAGGACACACGTCCCCATGACCCAGGCCAATCTTCACTGACCAAGGTGATGCAATTTAAAACACAGATCCTAACCCTGAGGTGGTGAGGATGGGCATGTCCCAGCAAAGAAGCAGCTTGAGTGCCCTTGGCTTATGCTTTCCCCATTTGTCTCCACTTCTGAACTGGGATGTTAAATTCCATCACTTAATTTGATAAAGCTGAAATGCCTCCTTGTTGTAAATCTGGCTCATTTCTAGGCTCTCTTTGCCTTCTTTCACATTCCAATTTTAGTCTCTATACTTGCCCTGTTGTCATAAGTCTGTTCCCTAAAACCCATCTCATATAAAACATCTATAATACTTGGTAGTCAACTTTAATCTCTAAAGACATCATCACTCCAAAAAGGATGGGATTTTCTGGATTATAGCATGTCAATAGGCCAAACTGGAAAACAAAGAAATGATTTCTCGTGCTGTTCCCTACCATGAATTCAATATTCATAGGTCCTGTTTACTATATTTCCCTATAATCATTTACTTTGTCATGTTCTTCCTCATCACCCCACTCCCCCTCCTACTCTAGGTAGTTAGCTTCTCTAACACAAAGAGCAAGTCATGTTTTTCTATGTATCTGACCCAGCAGGTTATATAAGATTTGGCAGGTTTTTTTCCAATTGTAATTCTTGAAAATGAAAGGTCACTACAATACAATAAAAGTAGAGGAGAAGCTGATGAGTTTTAACAAGAAAGTGAATATGTTGTACAACATTAAAACTTGAAACTCTGAAATTGCTCTTTGGAATATCTCAACAATCTAAAAGAATCTTTTGATGGAAAATTTTATTGGACAAATATATATGCAATATAAAGATGAAAGAAAAAGAAGAAAAGTTTTATTTTGTAGCATCTAATCTTGGCTTAGCAGTCAACATAATTTTAAATCAAGGCAAGCTATTTGATAAGATATGTGTTATAAAATGTTTGTCAAAGAAAGTTTTTCTGGCTGCAAACAAAAGAAAGTATATGTTAAAACATTTGTTTTGCAATATTCATAGACTTTAATACAAGAACTTAGAGTTGATACTGTCCTCTACTTAACAGAATTTTCTCAGACCTTACTAGGCATGTTGATAACCAAAGTCTTTACTCAGTTAAATATATTGAGGTCTTTACAACTCAACAACAAAACACAAAGAAGCTAATCTTAAAAAATGGGCAAAAGGGCTTAAATCACCATTTCTCCAAAGAGGGTATATAAACAGTCAAAAAGCCTGTGAAAAGATGTTCAGTATCACTCATTAGCAAGGAAATGCAACTCAAAACCACAGTGAGATACCACTCACACGCATTAGGATAATTACTATCAAAATAACAAATATCATATGATATACCTAGAGTCACCAGAATCCTAGAAACAGAGAGTAGAACGGTGGTGGCCATGGGCAGGGCGGCTGGATGGGCAATGAGAGTCATTGTTTAATGGGTACAGAGCTTCACTTTGAAGTGAAGAAGGTTCTAGAGATGGACAGAGGTGATGCTTTCCCAATTTGGGGAATATACTTAATGCCACTGGGCTCTACACTCAAAAATGGTTAAAATGGTAAATTTCCTTAGCACACTTTAAACGTTTTTTTTAATCTTTAAA
This sequence comes from Nasua narica, assembly GCA_028533885.1. Lineage (NCBI taxonomy): Eukaryota > Metazoa > Chordata > Mammalia > Carnivora > Procyonidae > Nasua > Nasua narica. Next base: position 114,361,133 of record CM052802.1, on the reverse strand, counting down.
TTTTTGAGGGTTAAATTTGAAAGGACAATTATTTTAAATTTATTAATCATGAAACACTAACATTTCTAGACTCAATACAATGTGCCAAGCACTAAGGGCTTTTACACATACTAGTTTATTTCTAACAGCAGTCTAGGGGCAGACACTGGGTTACCCACAGTAGGTAGATCATGAAACAGACATGAAGAGGTTAAGAATTTGTCCAAGACTACACCTCTCCTGGGTAGTGAGCCTGGGATTCAAATGTGAGCAGTCTAGCTTAGCAGTGGATACTCGGCCATGTTACTTTTTCCAATGGGAGTCTATAAGATCATTACCCAACATCACGCATGTATTATTCATTTCATTATTTCATTTCTACTTTTATTTATCAATCTGTAGTCTTAATGAACAGCCACAAAAAAGAATCAAAGAAAAAAACTGTAGTTGGTTTAATAATGTGACCTATCATATGAACAAGGGGACAGAGTGGTCCCCATAAACCCTGCTTGCAATAAGTTGACTATCCTAAACAGGTCATGAAATGACAAGACTTTCATTACATATGCCGCAATAGAGCCGTTAGCCTTGTAAAGAAATTCCACAATGAAAATACGATTTAGATTTACATCCTGTAAATTATGCATGAGGAGTATCATATAATAATGTTATTATTATTAACATGACAAATTATCACTGCAGACTCTTCTGCTTTCTGAGGTATGGCTTCATCTATTGTCTCTAACTTTATCCTCAGTGCAACCTTGTACAAATGAAGACAAGGGTATTAAGCAATTTGCTTAATGGCAGATCTGGGAATAAGATCCAGATTCTCTTGGGTGTGTTCAATAATTACTTGTTTATAAACTGACCTCTTGGGATTCTCCTAGAGAAAAAATGCTATGAATCTTAGGCCAGCTCATAGACTCCCTTATGTCAATTTAAGTTAAAACAAAGTTACCCATTTAAAACATTTTTTGATTATGTGATAATTTTATTCATAAAATATCCCCAATTATTGCAGCCAAATTAACTACAAAATTCCATCTTGACTCAGCCCTTCGAAGCTCTGATTCTGAATGTGTTAAAGTCATCTGTGGCACAAACAAGCTATACCATAAAATATGTTAAATGTAGGCATCAGTCTTATTAAAATATTAATGCAGAGGTGAAATATGGATTAAGCACAAAAGTAGAAAAATATTTTTTAAAAAAAGAATCAGATGTAACGATGACTGATAAGAATGAAATAGATATATGATTTAAAAATTCTCAATACTAATTACAGAATCTGAGAAATGAAAACAAGAAAAAGTCTATATTAGTTAAGGTAGAAGGAAGACCATTTATAAAAGTCATGGAACAACCTAAAAACCAGAAAGGATAACTTTTATATATGTAATGAAATGGATATTGGAAAGCCAATAAAATCAATGAGCATATAAATTTTATAAACGAGTTAAGAAATTAATATCTAAGCCAGAATTTCAGTGGGAGTAGAAAATTGGGGCAGAACTATAACTATCACAGGTTTTATGTGTCCAAATCTGCAGAGTTTCAAATCCTATAATGTTTTAATAATCTGAGGCAAGTAAGAGCCTGATATATGAATTGATTAGCCCCAAATCACACAGTTAGACTGAACCTAAGATTCAGGTACAGACTCACCCTAAAATGTTCAGGGCCTGACAAAGAGGACAAAAAGGCCCACCTACCTTATACCACAAATCAGAGCCCCCCAGTCCAGGTCTTCCCTTTTTTCTTCCCTCTCTGGGCCCCTTCCTCCTCCATAAGGGACCACATGTTTCATACACCCCCATAGACATGCACACACTTACACACGCATTTGTGAACACCTCAGCCTGCAAGTCCAAGGTCTGCCCGAGCACCATTCTCCAAACCATCACCTCTTGTGAACCCCTCCAAGCTAGAAATGAGCCATTCTGGGTGCAGCTGGGAAGGTGGGGTTGGTGAAGAGACCAAGGCAGCTCTTGAAAGCTAAGGACTCATTAAGTAGAGAATTGAGGATTCTGGGTACTCAGATGCAGGTGTAGAAGCTGGAGCTTCACTCAGGTGGGACCCCCTGTTGTCCCCAGGGATCCCTCCTTGCTATGGTGAGAAGCATGGCTAGAACAAGCCAAGCAGGACCTCTGGTGAGAGCCCCACCTTTATGACCTTATCTAAGCTGTCACCTCCTGAAGGCCCTATCTCCAAATACTGCATGATATATCTAGAATCGTCAAACTCTTGGATTAGGGGTTAGGGCTTCAACCAATTAATTTTAGGGAATGCAACCATCTTATCCACAGCATTAATCCAGATATAAGACATCTTCCTATAACAGAAGTAATACCCAGTAGGTTGTTCCTTACCCTAGTTTGCAGGGTCTCAGTAGGGTTGATAGAATGCCACAAACGTTCCATTGCCTTATCTGGGACAGAGCACTTGAAGAGCTTTACATTTTAGATTAATTTGTATATAATTGGGAAAGTGTGCTAAGGGTGACAGTAGAAATGCATAGCATGCCATGGAAGTCTGTCCCTCCTGTTGCAAAATCTAGCTCCAGACCCCCTCACCTCTGCCCACCGGCCAAGCATGGGGCTTTCCACCCTACATGTCCACCCTAAGGGGCTAGAGGAGGTTCACTTGACCAGGCCCTTTTCCCAGTGGTAAACATACTTGAAATGATGCTCCCTACACCATTTTATACTCAGTCTCATGTAATCAATATTTAATTATTATGGTCATCAAATATCTGTTGTGCCAGTTATTTGCCAGGTGCAAATGGAAAGAGAACCAAGGTGGGGCCTGCCTTCATGAAACTCAAATCTATTGATTACATTGAAAGCATTTTCCTATGCCATCGAAAGCCCACCATGATAAGTTCTATGCCTTATTTCAAACTATATGAAACTTTTTCCGAATGTTGACTGATTTTTATAATAATGGAGTAGCTATGATCAATAACATGGTCCACGTTTTTTACTCTTTCCTTGTGATAGGATCTATCCCCAATTTTAGATTTTAATGTGAATTAATCCTGCCATCAAAAGAAGTAATTTTTAACTAACACTGATAATATATTTTGAACTCTTGTGTAATGCAGAATATCTTTCTTTTACTTGCACAAAAGAAAAATAACGTGGTCTGGTCTACAATTGTTGAGACAGGATATTTTCTTCTCAAGTTTCCATGGCCGATTTCCCTCTATCATTAGCTTTATAGCTTTGCAGAGGAGATGTCAGAGTAAGAAGCGTACTTAAAAAGTAATTTTCCCATCTTGAAGAGAATTATTTTTAATAACACCAGTCAGTGGTTGATTTTTCAGTCCAGGTGCATCATTTTTATAATTATTAGAGCATCCTTCCAGATCCCAATAGGATCACCGCTAGTCTTGTTTACTTGTTTTTCATTCTTTTGTTTGCTTGTTTATTTGTTTTGTTTTATTTTTTGCTTTGATATCTTCAATTTTGATCTTCCCACATCTTCATAGGAACTTGGAAAGGTTTTTGCCAGGGGCTGCTAACTACATGCTATTTTAAACCTGAAAATCAGTATAAAATTTTAATTTGAAAGTCCATTTACACAGAGAAAGTCCTTTTACACAGAGAATGTCCATCTACACATTTACACACCTTTGACCATGGCAACTGAACTAAGCCTATCAACTTTAGCTTAAAGTAGCTTAAACTAGCTACAGTTTGTGGTAACACAGACTATGCCAAAAACCATCCAAAGTCAAATCAACACACACAGCATCCCGTTGTTCAATGATCAGGAAAACCCACAATGTTAGTAGCTTATGATTAAAGTAATAGAAATATTTTTCTTCTTAAGGATTTATCCTTCTTGCGTGCTTTGGAAGAGAACTCCTGCCTATCACTTCATACCATATGGTAACAACTTTAGAGTTATGACAGTGGTGAAGGAAGACTAAGGATTGATGATAATCTGATGAATTTCCCCCTCGATTTCCCCACACACACATTCATGCACACACAAGTACACACACACAAGTGCCTGCACATCGGGCACACATAGACTGCCGTTTGGAAGAACAAATTATACCCACAATCTCATCCAACAAGAGCAGTGTTATTAGCACATTTAGTACATTGCAAAACCTACTCCAATTAGCATGCCCCCAAGAAAACAAATGAAAGAACCCCTTTAGGAGGAATTGTAAATTGCATCAACTTTTGCCATAAGAGAAGCCTGACAACATTATGAGTCACACCAGAAAAGTTTGTCATTATGATTAAGTAGTTCTTCAACTAGCAAAATAAAATATGCTCGAATTAAAAAATAAACAATAGCTTCCATCCTTATATTATGTGAGAAAGCACACCAAAAAAGAGTACAACACCATAAACAACATTTTTCCATTCAAATGTGCATCTTTATTCCTGAAATCTGTTTGGAAAACAATAGGACAGGGCACCAGGAGAATAAAAAACCATTTTCCACTAGACCTTAATGTGTGACTACTTAGTAAAGTAATTGAAAGCATGACTGTAGTACAGTGCTGGGGTTCTCTTGTCAGGAGATTATGTCAAAATGATATGAAATGTTTCACTTTTTTTTTCCAATATGATAAAAATTCAATGTCTGATCATCAGGTAATATTTGTGACAATTAATTTTAGAGATTAGTTAAGTAATGACAGTCTCTTGCCTTACACATAATGTTGCACAAGAATAACATCTCAAACTTATAAATGGTACCGATTCTTCAACTTCATTTCTCTCTTATGTATCTACTTTTTTATTTCCTGAGCTAAAGGTCAAAATGGTGAGAATAAAACAGGAAAAAGTGATAGGAATGTCTGGGGCACCTGGGTGGCTCAGTCAGTTGGGCATCAGACTCCTGGTTTCATCTTAGGTCACAATCTCGGGGTCCTGGGATCGAGCCCCATGTCAGGCTCTGTGCTCAGTGTGGAGTCTGCTTGTCCCTCTCCCTCTGTTCCTCCCCCTGTGTGTGTTTTCCTCCCCCCAATGCTTTCTAAAATAAATAAATAAAATCTTTTTTTTTTTTTTAAAGTGAGAGGAATGTCAAAATAAGAAATGCAAAACTTTTTAAAAGACTAGCCTTCAGGGATACCTGAAGGTGGCTCAGTGGGTTAAAGCCTCTGCCTTTGGCTCAGGTCATGATTTCAGGGTCCTGGGATCGAGCCCCGCATTGGGCTCTCTGCTCAGTGGGGAACGTGCTTCCCCCTTTCTCTCTGCCTGCCTCTCTGCCTACTTGTGATCTCTCTCTGTCAAATAAATAAATAAAATCTTAAAAAAAAAAAAAGACCAGACTTCTGTTTTTCACCAACAACATCAAAGACAGAATAAATATCTGCCAGTTCTGGGCCTGATGTGTCTCAGACCACACTGCAAATAAGCATCCTGACTTTTTGAAGGGTACTGGTACTGAGTACAGTGTCTGGCTCATTGGAGGTCCTGAAATTCTTAGATGAACATTAATTGGCCAGGTACTTTTCTTGTAGAAGCTTCTATTCAACAGCAACAACAAAAAATTGAATTCATTATCCAAAAAGACTTCTACTGGAATTGCTTCTGTAAAATGTGTTTTCTTTCTGGCTACGTCCCCCTGATTTTTCCACTGAGACAAACCAGATTGTCTAGCATCATAGATACTTCTAATTTGTATTAGTGTCCTATTGTATACATTAATAAAGGCATATTATCTGCCAGAAGCCCTGCATTTCTGCTGTAGAAACTATGGCAATCCCATTTAAAGTCTTTTAACCTATTCACTTCGTGGTAGTAGCAGCAGCGGAGCCTTCTGGGCTTTGTAACATAATAGTGCCCCTTTATCACGCTGAATGGTTTATTAGAACCTGCTTGTACCAATGATTTAGTTTAACCGTGGTGAGGCCACCACTCCGGGGCTTTCTACTCTGTTTGGGGACTCTTCTGTCATTTTAATGTTTAGGGGTTTGTTTGTTCTGTTGCAAAATGGGCTTTCATTTAATTTTAGCATTATTTACATTATTTATTAGTGGGAGACAAATTGAAGATGAGGAGGTTGAGACCAGTGTGCTGTACTTTAGAATCACTAGGAAACCAGAGGCATTCCAAGATCACCGAGAATATTCAGTCCCTCTGACCTCATCACACACACTCTGGCTCAAATTTAAACTGCTGTTTTGAGTTACAGAAACAAAGAGAAAAATAATACTCAATCTCCTTCAAAACTTGAATTTTGCAAATCCAACTGTTCTACCATTCTTGGTGGAGTTTCAGGCTCTGCTGAATTTCTTTTGTCTTTTTCTTGTCTAGTTTCCAGCAGCTGGGTGCGCTAAGGGCCAGGAAACATCAGCCAGAACCTGGGGCAACGGTACCCAAACATGAGTGAGATTAAGCCCTGCTCCATTTTCTTCATTCTGCCTTTTGACTCCATCTAAAGGCCTGGAATTCTGCCTTGAGCTCTGTTCTAAGCCTGCCAAGTTTCTCTGCTTCATCGTCTATCTCCTTCTAGAAGGAGAGACGGTGAATGGCACCTCAGCCCACATGGCACCAGTGGGCTCAGCCCCCTCTTGGGGTTTAACTTTCTCCAGCTTGTTTTGTGAACCTAGCAACCAAGTTTCATCAGTAAAGCTCCCCCTCATGAGACCTGACGTATCATAACAAATCTCATGATGACAGAAAAAAAAAGCTTATTTTTCCAGAACAATGTAATTTTCATGAATTAAACATATTATCATTGTGAAAAAGTATACCAATGAATTGATGTTACTTCAGCAAAGGAAGAACATCGTATTGTAAATTAAATTGGGTAAGATCAGTATTGATTAATAGATCTCAACTTCCATTCAGCTACAAGCATCAGAAATACCTTTGGTTTCTGTCAAGTCACTTCTGAAATCGCACGGAAGAAAAGCATTTTTTTAAAACAGTAATTTAAGGGGCAGTCAGTATAACTAACAAAAACCTTGTCACTTTTAAATCAATCAGCAAAACCTAAGGGCTAAAGTCATGCCTCTCTTCATTCTTAATATCAGCAGTGAGGTGAACAATTTGTTTATTTTTTTAAAGATTTTATTTACTCATGCGAGAGAGAGAGAGAGAGAGAACCCGTGGGGTGGTGGGGGCACAGGGGTTAGGCAGAGGGAGAAGGACAAGCAGACTCCCCACTGAGTGGAGAGCACATGGCAGGGGGCCTTCCCAGGGCCTGGGATCATGATCTGAGCCGAAGGCAGATGATTAGCCAACTGTGTCACCCAAGCGCCCACTGAGGGATTTAATCAGGAATGAAATGCGCTGATCAAGAACATACGGAAAGAAAAAATAGTATATGGTTTATGGTAGAAAAAGGAACTACCTACAAAACAATTTCCCTGTTGGCTTCACAATGAGTCAGTTTGATCTGGAGTTGTAGGCTTCCAACAGCCTTTGAAATGGTGAAATGTTTTGGCTCTCTGGCCTTGCAGACCACTGTATTCCATTGCAGATCCCAAAGAACAAAGAAAATGAATGGGACTGATTTCTTCCAAATTTAGGCAGCCTGCAATGCAAAGATACCCTTCCTAGTGACACATCCAAATGAACCCCGTCCAAAATCAAACCTTTGCATCTGTAGACCTTTTTGTGGGTACAAAAGCTAATGAATAAATTCCATGACTACTTTGTTTCTGGTATGCAAATTTTCTTTGGCAAGTTCCCTATAACAAAAATCTCACTGAATTTAATGAAATAGAGGCAACAGCCAAAAGTTAATACCATTTACATGCCAAATGCTACAATCACCATTATTGTTTGACTGACTTCAAAAAATAGCCCACAAAATAACCTTGATCTCTTGTTTGGATTCTGGGAATTTCAGAAGAATTCCAGCTAATGGCCCAATAGCATGTGTTTACTGTTACTTAGTTTTTCAGCACTGGAAAATACTACAGTCATTGGCATTTGAACCGTTCCATGAATGACTTTTTCTCCCAATATGGACTGATTACAGTCTGAAGCTCCGTGCATTCTTTTAATAGCTGAGTTGCTTAATAAAAAAAAACAATAGGGTCAAGACATTGGATTCTCTGAACTCTGTGATCATTTCATTCCAAGCCATACCCCCACGAAGAGTGAATAGCATCCAATGTAAGAATCCAATCAGGATGCTGAAACAGCTTTCATTCTTCCACTAAATCTTGACCTGAAATAGGAGTTAAAAGTAACTGGCCAAAATAACTGAAGTATTTCTGCTTTCTCGTGTACAGCTTCCAATCTGTCTTTGGCCTGTGCTTAGAAGGCAAAACAAACAAACGCTTTGCACAGATTTTTTTTTTCTTAAGATTTATTTATTTATTTGAGAGACAGAGAGTGTGTGCACACAGGTGGGGGGATGGGCAGAGGGAGAATCCACAAGCAGACCACCTCACTTAGGAAGGCAACGGACATAGACATGGGTCTTGATCCTAGGACCCATGAGATCATGACCTGAGCCGAAACCAAGAGTCAGATGCTTAACCAACTGAGCCATCCTGGCACCCCTGCACTGGTTTTTTCTTTCTTTCTTTCTTTCTTTCTTTCTTTCTTTCTTTCTTTCTTTCTTTCTTTCTTTTTTCTTTCTTTCTTTCTTTTTTTTTGGATTTTAAGACTAAGGCTATTGAAGATACAAAGCTGAAACATAGATCTTGCTTTTGAAATTACATGTACTAGAAATGTACTAGAAACTATAGACTAGTAATAAAAATGTTTTGGAAAGTTCCAGAGCTTAAACTCACACTTGGAAGGAGAATTTTTTTTAAAGAGATTAAATCAAAAGACATTGTAAAAGCTATTACATAGAACAGAGAGTGTCAATGTTGATTTCTCTTCATCTAGATTACAAAACCTTATCCAAATGATATGTGACTATAAACACAAATAAAATACCTACAAAACCTACCTATTAGATCTCTCTACCACAATTTTACATCCCTCTCTGTACTGGTTTTTAAGACAAACAAAACCAGATCTCACTCCCTAACAAAATAGATTCACCTAAACTCATTCCATAATGGAATGCAAATGGGCTTTCTTACTGGAGATAGTGTCAGCTTTTATGGTGCTAACTACATATTAAAACAAGGCCTTCAGTGGTTTCTCAACAAAGCTGAAGAAATTTCCCCCCCCCCTTTCAGTGTAGATGACCTAGATTTTAGAGAGATGTGTAATTCTAAATAACAGAAACGTACCCATCAGTTTCTATTCCTATCTTTTCTTAACATCTAGCAGGATGTCTCGCCTGCAAAAGGTACTTAGTAAATATTTGATAAATGAATAAACACATATAATGGATCAATGAATAAATACTTAGATTGTTAACTATTAAGTGGTGGACAGCTTTTCACAAATTCTCATCTCTGAAAAGACGTCCTTGCCCATGCAAGGAACCTGATCTCAAAATATTTCATGTGAGGATGAAAAAAATCTCAAGCAACAATGTTTTACATCAAGAAGAGGACCGGTGTCAAAACTAAAGAAATAGAGAAATAACGATTAAGAATTACAGTTATTGAACAAGATGGGATGGGGAAGGAGACAAACCATAAGAGACTCCTAAACTCACGAAACAAACTAAGGGTTGCTGGGAGGTGGGGGGCCGGTAGGGATATGGACATTGAGGAGGGTATGTGCTATGGCAAATGCTGTGAAATGTGTAAGCCTGATGATTCACAGACATGTACCCTGGGGCAAATAATACATTATATGTTAACAAAAAATTAAAAAAAAAAGAATTACAGTTATGAATAGAGTTAAGGGTCTGGATGTGAAACATACATAAGGGTTTTGATTTTAGAGACTGACGATCCTTCATTTTACTCTCATGCTACTCCTCTACAATCATGCGATCTTGGGCAAGTTATTTAATCTCTAAGACTCAGTGGGATATACCCCCACCTTCATAAGGTTGTTTGGAAGGTTAAACAGTTGGCGCCTAGTAAATATGAAAGTTGTACATATCCTGCATATATATATGTATGTCTGTGTCTACGTTGCTTTGATTAATTAAAAGGTCAATTTTTCTAAAATTTATAATCTTGGATTATTTAGAATTTCAAAACAGAGAAATGTGCCCCAATTAGAATATGCCTGATGAGAAAACACAGTTATCTGGCTAAGCGTAGAGGCTATTTGGCTATTCATAAAATGAAAGTTTATTACACATACATATATATGTGTGTGTATATATATATACTGATATCAATATATCTATATTTAGACCATAGCATAACATTAAAATATTTTAAATGAAGGATACGGGCTTCCCCCATTGTATTTTATTTTATTTTTTTTTATTTTTACCTAGCCTAACACGTTAGGATTAATTCTGAGCACCTAAAACAGAATCTTAAACTATAATGTGACAAGTCAGAAAAATGAAGGGCTTTTTTTTAACCCAAGATTTCATAATTTAAAAGGTAACCTTTTGGTTTACATGATGCCTGCAAGCAGTGACATGGGTGTTGACGACATTAATATCACTATTTCTGTCACTAAAATCTATAGCAAATACATTAGCCGCCACAAACGGAGGTAGTTTTTCAGAGAGCTTGCTAATTGCATCGCTGCTGTGAACTTAGTTTTGTGGTGTTAATATATAAAAGGCCAGAGCCAGGAAGGAAGCAGGAATCCTGGGAAGATACGTAAACAGGTTGGCAGCTACTTTTGAAATCTATATACTTGGGTTTCTATGACATTTTTCCTGAATGATGATCAGAGAGACAAGAGCTATCTTTTCTCCTTCTCTCTCTTCGAGAGGGAATGATCTAGCCCAAGTCCTCCAGTTAAAATCAGGCCCTCACGAGCAGAGGAGCAGACGGCCTCAGATGTGGAATGTAGGCTTCACTGAATCTTATTCCTTTGGAATTTGGCTGGGTCTGTCTGCAGCCTGCCAAGGCCCCCCAAGACAAAGAAATCTCCTGTGTTCGGCACGCAAGTTCCTGGTGATGACCTTAGGGAATATCATTAAGATGATGGCCTCTGAGTGGGGGTGAAGCTGCGATTCAGACCCTAGGGCCCTGCCTGCAGAGCCCACATCCCAAAGAGCACACAGCAATGCCTTCCCGTTGAAGGGCAACCTTAGCCACCTGACCTTCCTGGTTAATTGAGGACATGTGATTTTCAATTCTGAACAATTAACAAAAATATAAAAAATGGCAATTAGTTATATCTCTACTCCCCAGTTTTGCTGTTGTTGTTTCTTTTTGTTACATTTTTTAAATAATGCCACTGTAAATCCCAAATGTTTAGACCCAGAAAGAATTTCTTCAACTACTTTCTCTCTCTCTCGTATTTATAGGGGAGAAAAAGTTAGGTAGGGAGATGATAAACATGATAAGGGCCCCTTTCAAAGGCATTAGTAGTCCAAGGTCTTTGGCTCTCAGACCCCAGCTCCTACCAATGCAGGGTGTCCCAAGGATGTACATTTCCTAAAAGCCAGTGTTCCTTAAACACCTTCAGAGATAAAATAAAGATGGTATTCACTACGTTTCATTGCCTTAGTTATTATCCAAGTTGTAAAAGAATAAAGACATTGTGTTTAAAGCCCCATGCTACACCATTGGGCAATGGCCATAAATTCAACATTCTTCCAAGAATTAATCTAAGAACAGGAAAGGACAGACAAGCTTTTATGTGATAGTACAACCATACTGTTAAAAGATGAAACTCTCCAAACAAAACAAGTATTGGCAGTAAAATGTGGGGTTTCCCCACCAATTTTAACATCAAATACTGTATCAGGAAGCCCCAGTACGGAAGGATTCATAAGTGGGATGTTAGAATTTGCCTTTTGCAATGGTTCTCTTTTTTTCCCCTTTTATATTCCGTTCTTTGTAGCTGTCTAAACAACAAAATATAATCTGAATTTTACATATTTGACTTTGTGATTAATTTGATTCCTGTGGAACTTAAAAGTGGAAGTGTATCACACAACCTATAAGGAATCACTTAGGGTTCCTAAGGTTATTTAAATAATACTAATTCTAAATCCCCACATATTAGGAATTGCCCTAAGGTGGTAACTGAAAAGTTAAGAAAAAAGAAAATGACTCATGAATCATTGCAAGTTTTATATTTAAGATTTAAACTGAACAGAACGGTAGAGACCTTGTTCTTACCAACAATGTTTTGTGTACTTGAAGCAAATGAAATCAGAATTTGCTAAACATCATAATTTTAGTCATCTCATGTCTATACTGAAACAAAGGGGAATGGTATTTGAAGTTACTACCATTTTGGAAAAGGCGTTCACTTGTATTTTGATTTAAAATGCATTATTAAAAAATTGACGTAAATATGTAAGAAATCAGGGTGCCTGGGTGGCTCCATCAGTTAAGTGCCTGTCTTCAGCTCAGGTCATGATCCAGGAGTCCCAGGATCGAGCCCCTCTGCTCAGTAAAGAGTCTGCTTCTCCCTGTTACCCTCCTCCTCTCATGCTTGCTCTCTCTCTCTCTCTCTCTAATAAATAAATAAACTCTTAAGAAAGAGGAGAAAAGCATAAGAAATCACCAAAAAATCATGCAACATAACCTTAGAAGCAATAATGGAGTATCTCGACACACCAGTATTGTTCATGAATACTAGTGAGAATATTGTATTGTATTCCATCTTTACTCTTGATGGGCAAACTATGTTAGTTCCTTACAACCTACATTGGATTACGTTTTACAATGCTTAGACCATATAGATCACAAAATCAGACTGTGAGAAAATAAATAGGAGTCAAATGAGATAAGAGACCGCTCTCTCTGAGTTTGGTCTCTCACTGACTCTCATCGAATGTATGACCGTGGCTTAGAGGTTTTGTTCCTTTGAGCCTTGGCTTCCTCTACTATATAGTGGGGGAGAGTAAAATCTATTGCATGTGCCTATTTTAGTAAGCATTAAAAGACCACAGAGCTGGTGTTCAACACTGGTATTATTATTAGCTAATCCTCCCTCTTTTGAAATGGAAGCATCAGGGGAGTGCCGAGGGAGAGATGCCTAAGCTAAGGTCACAGTCCTTCAGGTCCTGCAGTCAGGTGACTACCCCACCCCCCTGGAGTAGTTAGCTTTGTTGGTTTCAAATGTGCCTTTCTGCCAAGCTTTATGCTTAAGTTCTATGGAGGGGTGGGGGAGAAAAGGATCTTTCAATATTTTTTTAAAGATTTTTATTTATTTACTTTACAGAGAGAGAGAGAGACAGTGAGAGTGGGAACACAAGCAGGGAGAGTGGGAGAGGCAGAAGCAGGCTTCCCGCTGAGCAGGGAGCCTGATGCGGGGCTCAGTCCCAGGACCCTGGGATCATGACCTGAGCCGAAGGCAAAGTGCTGAGCAACCCAGGTGTCCCAGGATCTTTCAATATTAAAAACTGATTTTATTTCTACTCTTGATAGCTGAGTATCCAAAAGAGAGATAGAGTCATCGTCCAGGGATGAGAAATGTCATGAGACCTAAACTACCCGGACACATCCCTTCTGCTAATTTCATACATCACGGCTCAACTCAAGAGGGCTGTCCCCTGTCGTGTTATCAATAGGGAACATGATCTCCACTACAGGAAAGAAAATGAGAGGGTTGAGGGAGATAGAGTAGACAACAAAGCAAGAGCTTAATTATAGCCACACTTGGCTGGGGTAGGATGAATGTATTTGTAGATGTAGAGGATTGTAGGCAGCCTACTGAGTCCCATGTTGTCCACGTAAGCCTCTCCCACCTCTCTTCCTCCTCTCTTTCTCTAATGGCTTCATTTCTCTTCTTCTGGCTCCCCAGCTGACACCTCAGGGGCATGGAGGTGGGGGTACTCTTCTCTGCTGCCTCTCTTTGCCTTCCTTCTTCCTCCATAACATTCCTGTCCCTTCCTTGCAGCTCACTGAGATATTACCAGGAAGACACCTCATTCATTCTTCACATTGAGATAAATGACTGATTATTCACTTTTAATCTTCCGTGGCACGTGTGCTTAGAAATCCAAATAAATCTCCAATGGATCACGTTCCGGGCATTGCAGAGGGGATAAGTTTTCAAGCGGTGTCTGTTCTCCATCCTGAAAAATGGGGAGCACAATGAGTCCAGACACGCTAACTTCGCACAGAAGACATGACGGCTGTGGCACCTCTAAAGGGGAACTTATCTGCTAGCCCTGCTCCCAAGGGAAGGCTGGTCTCTTTATTTACAAAACTCCTGGGGCTCATGGGATTTGCTTTCTTTTAGCTCATTAAAGCTTCGATTTCATTTAAAAAAAAAAAAAATGCCTTCCAGCATTCATTTCTCTGCTGGTAGCTCTTTAAAGATTTCACTCTCTCTTCTGAGTTCTGTTCATTCCACACGGGTTTCCAGAGTCTCCATCCATGATTCACCTACCACCGTGGCTCCCTTCCCAACAGCTAGCCTGCACTTTGCTGTAAGAGTTCCCCAATTCAGAGTCGGCTCACTTCGCTGTTGTTAATTTACAGCACCACGGGTATATTTCCAGACAATTTCATCAGTGTAATGGAATCCACTAACACACCAAACAAGTTGTTTCCCCAAATCCTATTCATTGGCTTGCCTTCTACTAGGGCCACCAGTGATTACTCTCAGGCTATACAATTGTAATGTGGGCATCTTTGTGAAAAGAGAAAAATCATTTTGATGCTTATGTTTCTCTTCAACCTGCTACAGTGATCATTGGCTGAGAGCCAATGACCAAGAATGTTTTACAAAGATGTGATGATTTTTTTTTTAGGAAGATTTTCATATGATAAAGGTATACTTAAGATTTCCCTAGTTTCTTTTGGGAAGATATTCTTTCTCAGATAACATGCCTTCTATATATTCAGAAAAGAAGGGCCAGATCATTATATGTATCTGTTTTAGTAACACCGCTAAGCCTCAGCTCCAGAAAGGTTTGCTTATTTATCTCGTAAAAGCCTTATGGCTATCTAAAGATGCTGCTAATGGAGGTCAAAATGCCTTTCCATGAACATTGTGGAGGTGGAATGCTAATGTGCTGTCTTATTACTCCATCGAAGGGAAATGAAATTTAGTCCTGAAAGCATAATGCCCCAATGTATCAAACAGGGGCCAAAGAAGAATCATGTTCATAGAGAAAAGTTATCACTGAGACAACAACCTGCCTGTATTTGTTTAAATGAAAGGAACAGATTGTTCAAATACTGGGCTTGCTTAGGATGCATGATCATTGTGGGTTCCTCTTAGAAACTGTGAAATGTTCAATAAGACAAAAATGTCACAATCAGCGAACGTTAGGAGAGGAGCTGAATTTATCACACTGGTTTATTCAGAGAAGTGTCAGACTTTCACATTAGTCAATCTAGTTTTTAAGTGAAGTCTCTTCCGTTTGCCATTGAATCACAAACTTGGGATTAAAATGAGAGGCAAGTGGAGGCATGGGAAGAAGTCTGAAGCTGGGACTAGACATGCAGTCTCTGATCCAACTGCCACCGGTACCAAGCTCAGCCATCCTGGACCTCCCTTGCTCTATGGGCTCTGACAAGGCACTTCCAGACAAGGCGATCTAGAAGGCCTTTCCGGTCTTTATAAGCCTCCAGGGTTAAAGCTGCCATCTACGCCATTTGCCAGTGTGAAAGATTCTGGGATGACAAGGAAGGCATTTGTGGCCTTAAGTTGCTCTAAGAGGGAACACCAGCTTTGGTCTGTAGCCTCTGGTTCATGCCTTAGCCTTGATGTGGACGTAGGATTTCTAATCCCTGAGGGTATGCTTCCCTTCGTACCATTGGGGTCTCAAGAGCCACCTTCTCAATTATTTCATATTTTAAATTACTAAGCCACTGTTATTGTACTCGCAGTTTTTAAATGACTATTATAGATAATAATGGCCATTACTATTCCCTGATGGTGACGAGCCGCACTATAGCAGTCTTCATTAAAGATAAATGAGTACATGCACTTGGTGGCCTGAATACATTTGATTTTCTGATCATCAGGAGAAAATTAAAAATATCCTTACCCAGGGTGCGTGGGTGGCTCAGCCATTAAGCGGGTGCCTTTGGTTCAGGTCGTGATCCCAGGGTCCTGGGATCGAGCCCCACATTGGGGTCCTTGCACAGTGGGGAGCCTGCTTCTCCCTCTCCCACTCCCCCTGCTTATGTCTCTCTGTCAAATAAATAAAATCTTCATATGTGTGTGTGTGTATATATATATATATATATATAATCTCCTTACCCTACTTAAATGCTTATAAAAAAGCTGTGGAATTTTCTTCTGTTTGTTTGTTGTTGATATTTGGTTTTTTTATGCCATGACTTAGTAAAAAAAAAAGTTCTCTTTAGTAAAAAAAAAAAATAAAAATAAAAAGATCATTTCTAGGGTGGCAAAGGATTTGGTGAGATAATTGCTTAAGACTACATGCCAATTTTGGTTTTTTAACCCACTACATTTGGGACTATTTTTTATACACACACACACACACACACACACACACACACACACAATCAGGCTCTAGGATACATTGACCAAGCCCTAAATTAAAGGGAAAAGAAAAATAAAAGCACTGAATTCTTCATCTTTTCAGAAGGGGAATTAAAAGTTGTGACTTTGTCCCACACTTTGACAATTACATGAAGTTTGAAAGTTCTCTTGTTAAAGATTAAAACAGCAACTGAAGAATGAGAAAGAGTAGGTACCTTTCGAATTGTTGTGGAAAATAGAAGAGAGAAATTAAGAATTAAAATAAAAGTATAAATTAGGATAACAAATGTAGACCAGGCATAATAGTCAAATAAAAGCAAAGGGTCTGAATTCTCCCTTCCCAAGACAAGGACCATCAGAATCACTGCAAATGACAATCTCATATTTTATTCCTTACAAGAAACATGTAAAGTCATCACTGCCTACCTGGAACCCCCATACATTCTGTATTACTCATATGGTACTTATAAAAATTAATTAATTTAATTTAATTAAAGGAAAGTAATTGGCAACCATGGGAACAAGCATAATGAGAGATTGATGACAAAGAAACCAGTTGGAAAAATGTTGTACTGACCAGGCAATAAATAAGAGGACCTAGGACCTAGGACCTAGACTAGGAACAAGTCAGAGAGGTTGGGTTTGAAACAACACATGTGGTTTGGCACCACATGGTAAATGATAAGGTATGGAGTTAAGGACGACTCCCATGCTGCTCCCTTGGGAGAGTCGGTAAGTGATGACACCATAACAGATAGAAGGGATATCTTTTCAAAGAAAGTATAGTTTTAAGACTGAATAAAATGACTTCTTTTCTGGACATCCTAATTTTGATGGACTACACAACATTTAGGATAAGAAATCTAGTAGGTAATTGACAGGGATTTGGGTTAAATAATGTAATAACCCTGGTCACATTTTGGACTGTTTTGATCTTGTTTTGGGGTTTGTTTGGGTGGGTTTTTTGGTTTTGGTTTTGGTTTTTTGTACCGTTTTGACTGAGTACCAGCTATAGGCAAAAAGTGATGGTTGGAACAATAAGAAGTGACTAGATTTTGTGGTTCCTGTGTAGATCAGGAAGGAGGAATAAATAGCTCGTTTGTCACACAGAATAACAGTTACCCTTAATGCCTGTGGAAGTTTCTCAATGGAAATAGATTAGGACACGGTCCTACTGACATACAGGTGTGATATTAAAAATCAACCCATGCTATAAAGAAATGAATATCATGTTCCAAATTTTAAAAAATTCTTCAGTCATAGGTTATATAAACCAAAATAGCAATGTTAACAACACAAAAGTAAATTCAGCTGAATTAGGCTATTAATGACTCAAACTAGCATCTTCCCACTTTTAAATCTCACAAGATTCCCGTTACATGTAAGCAACATTTTCCTCACACCAAGAGTTTTTTAGGAGCCCTCTATCACATCCATCTCGCACCAGGGTAGTAACGTTATGGATCATCGAGACAGGTTGGCTAGAGAGGTAGATCACTTTTGTCAAGGAAGAAAATTTAAAGAGTCAAAGGATCATAACTCTTATCCTCTACAGTAAAAATGGCATTGTTGATGATTTAAGAACTTTGGATGGTGCTATTCAGCCAAGATAATTATAAAGAATACCCCATTGTGGAATATTATTCCATAGGTCTGTAAATTTTCTGTCACTTTCCCTATTTCAGCTCATCTTACACATCAAAAAACTCACACTGTCCATAAAATGGAAGATATGCTATATAACAGTTATATCAAAAAAGATCTCTTATGTGAAATCACTTCATAAAGTGCTGTTCAAACATGAGGGATTAGCAGTTATTTTAGCCTATCACAGCACTAGTGCCCAGGACTCTAAGATTTAGAGTCAAACCCTCATACCCTTTTTGCTAAGCTCTTGGAAATAACACACTGAATTGTAAAACACATAGAAAACAATAGCCTAGAAATATGACCTCGAGTCACCGGATTTAATATTTACTTCCAATTGAAACAGTAATAAAGCCAACTCTGAAATCAGCACTTCTTTTCTACATATTATCAACTCCTTTCAAATGTCATTTTGACCTTGAAGTACAGATTCAATCCCTTCTTTTGGATGTCACATTAGTATGGACTTCCAAATTACCTTCTCTTTCACCTCCGAGTTTCAGAGCTACTTGAAATATAATTTTTGTTTCTGGAGACACAATGCTGGCTGTGAAAATGCATAAAACAGGTAACCCAATCGTGAGGATGAATTAAGCATAGACACTATTTTAATTTAGTTCATTTAATACTCAGTTTTGTTTTGAAGGTGTTTTCTCAAACCTTTCAAACGTTTTTTTTTTCCTTTGGGAGCAACGTAATTCAAGAGGAAAGTGCAGTTTGAACACTTAATTTGTGTTCTTTAAAAAATAACTATGCTTCATTTGTTTGTCGCAGGTGGTGGTTGCTGTTAATGTTTCAACAAAGAACTTCTCACCTTTACTGCAGGGTGTCTTCCAAGCATGACATTATCCAGATGCACAGGTGTTTCTAGGAAGAAGAAACAAAGTCTTTCTCCATCAAAAATGAACCACTTGACTTATTACCTGTCCCTCTTATTTCAACATAATATTTTCAGGGGCTCGAGGCTAGATTGTTCTACAATTATATGTGAGAGCTCTGGGGTATTTGGAGTTTGTAAGTTGAGCAAAAATGAAGAATGGGTCTCTCCGTTCACTTTTAAAAATTAATCCCCACAGTAAGATAGAAAAGAATCCACCTGATACAGCTCTTTAATCCTATTCTCCGCCTTGTGTTAATTTCCAATGCTTTGGGACCTAAATGATTGAATAAAGAACAAGCTGATTGATGATTAGCAAATGGTCCCAAATAGTTTAGACCATGGGTTAGATCTGGTGGGTATTTTCTGTAATACTCCAAGGAAATTATGTGGCCCTTGAAAAGGTAAAATATTTGGTGACCCAGGAACAGGGAGAATATAATCCTGGGTGTTTGGGGGGGGGGGGCCACCAAGTGATTGATTTGCAATATGTCCATTTAGGAAAACTAAAACTATATTTCCCAAGATTCCCTTCACTGCTGAGTTCTGAGTTGGGAGTAGAGCAGAAGAGACAATTTGTACGAGATTTAGGATAGGAACATAAAGCAGGATTCCATGTCCTTTGCCCGCAGGGAGGGTCTGTGGGGACATCAGCTGCTGTGGCAAAGCAGACATCTTATTGTGGCTCAGCTGGTCAGCTGCCGCAGCAACCAAATATGGCGTCTTATCTCCTTACCCACCTCCTTCCTGCTCTCCTCCTCCAGCCTCCCCCACAGCTGGGGCAGGCCCATATTTAACTCCGTAAAGAATGGTCTCCACTTCTCCTGCAGGTCACTTCCATCATCGGAGATGGAGACTGAGAGGCAGTCAGAGAGCTTAAGTGGGTCCCAGTTGGTCCTCCAACTGGGAGTTGTGGAACTCCCTCCAACCTTAGGTGTTCCAATTTATCCATGCTCTTCCAACTTCCCATCCATCTTTTCTTCCTGCCTGCCTGCCCTGTGGGCTCCAGGCTCTAACACCAGACACGGGAACAATCACTCAACCAGCTCCCACACCCCAGCGATCGGCTTCTCCGAGCCAGCCCTGAATGCCACACACTGCAATTGTCTTCTTCATGACTTTTCTTCGTGGTTTATTGGGCTCTTTCCCCTACCGTCTGCCTCTCAAGAGCGTACCTCATCTTACAGGCATAATGCAAGCCCCATCCTCTGCATGAAGGCTTCCCCGATATTAACGAAAAAAATTAATCACTTTTGCCTGCTCGTTCCTGGAGTACTTTTGTCGTGTCTATCTCTCTTCTCGCATTGATCACCTAATGCATCCTGCCTTGTGTACCAGTGCTGTAGATCTCTGTCTCCTCTTATCAATTCCTTAAGGGCAGATAAGATGTTTCACTCATACGTGCATCCCCCAAAAGCAATGATCATGGTGCCTGATGCAGAGCTGGAATTCAATAAATGTCTGTTGACTTGAAGTCCGGTTCAGTTTGCTTTAGCCTCTGGCCCTTTGGGGCACTGCCTGAGCTATCGCCATGACTGTATCTAAAAGACAACTTCAGGCTTCCAGGCTTCCTGCTCTTGTTTCCTCTCTTTTTATGATGTGTTTCTACATAGTCTCTGGTTTGTGCCAGAAGCCAAGCACTTTGGTGATACATTTTCAGTCAGGTTAAATGTTTAGCATTTTTTTTTTCAAGTGGAAAGGCCCTCACTGGATGTGTTAAGAGTTTTCCTGTGCCACTCTGTCAGGAAATTAATGAGTAAATGACAACATCTGAAAAAGGACTGTGTGCATTACTGTCCAGAGTCCCCAACACCCAGCAAATTCTCATGAAATATGGGCCGATGACAAAGTGAATACATTGGTGGATTTACTAGTTATTAAAAACCTAAACAAGGGACAAAGCCATCAGGTAGGTGTATAGCATTGCCATTTTTAACGACATGACCTGAGAATCTTTCAAAGACACGTAGGTAACTGAACCAACAGGATAAAGTCAGACCAGCAGGCAGAGGCTTTCTCTCCTTTCAGTGGCATTAGTTCACTATTTGTTTGGAGTTTGCTATAGTTGCTACTAAACTCTAATTTATGGTTTATTTTTAAAAAAATTTAACATTTCCTTAAATAGAGAAAGGCTCAGAACAACTTTGGAGTAGGCTATCTAAGGATCTACCGTCACATGGATCTGGATTGAAAAGTAATATCTTAAATAGTTGTCTAATCTTGCTAAATATATGAAAATTTTATAAGAATTCTTTCAGTTCCCATCTGTCCATGAGCCCCTACAGGAAGTTGCTATGTATTTCGGTAGGAAATAGGTGCATTTTGTCTTTAAGGTTTTCTGTCTCAAAACATTTTTCCCCCGGGGCGCCTGAATGGCTCAGTGGGTTAAAGCCTCTGCCGTCGCTCAGGTCATGATCTCAGGGTCCTGGGATCGAGCCCCGCATCGGGCTCTCTGTTGAGCTGGGAGCCTACTTCCCCCTCTCTCTCTGTCTGCCTCTCTGCTTACTTGTGATCTCTCTCTCTCTCTCTGTCAAATAAATAAATAAAATCTTTAAAAAAAAACACAAACATTTTTCCCCCAAAGAAAGCTTTATGTATGTGTCTCAAGAAGTAGATGTCTAATGTAGTAGATGTCTCACCCAGTAGATGTCTAATGTAGAATAAGAATAATTACCTATTTTCTCAGTGAGTCAGGATAAAAATTCTTCAGGAAATTTTGTGTTTATGAGGGGAAAAAAAGAGGGAAGGAAAACAGACTCCAGAACATTTTTAAGTGATTAAAAAAGCAAACCTTTTACTCAAACCCTCTTATTGTGAATAAAACCAGGAGAATGATAGTTTAGCGAAAAGTCAGTTTTCTGGTTCAATTTTTGTCCACGCCTATGCCGTGCCTAGAATGCTAACTTTGAGAGGTTTTCAGGTAACATCTGACTGCACTTTAAATTTCTTAAATTTATCCTGGGAATGTAGGTATCTTCACAGATATTGCCTGTATCATCCAGGGACTACAGCATTTCTGTTGCCTGTTATCTAACAATTTATCCAGTCACCTAAAATTAAAGTCGGGCACCCGAGTGGCTTAGCCGGTTAAGTTTCTGACTCTTGGTTTCAGCTCAGGTTATGACCTCAGGGTCATAGGATTGAGCCCCACATCAGCTCTGTGCTCAGGGCAGAGTCTGCTCTGGATTCTTTCTCCCTCTCCTTCTCACTCTATTCATCCTCTCTCTCTTTCTCAAATAAATAAATAAAATTAAAGAGTCAATGAAATTTTGTAAGTCTTCATTTGAAAAAAATTTTCATTGAGTAGAAACATGGACTCTGGTTGTCAGTTTAGGTTCAGGGCATAGACATACCCGTATTAGTAATGCACGTCACAGGTGTTATACTTGAAAGTCTCCATGAGACTTTTCCAGGAGTCAGGAAAGATAATAATGAGAGGCTTCTGTCTAAATTAAACTTTGAAATATCATCAGTGTTAATTAGACAAAAAAGAGCCTACAATAGGAAGAAGATTTTTCATACAAAGGATACAGACTGAACAAAGCTTGAGGTATGGAACTCTTCACACAGTAGAGGAAATATGAGGCATGGACGATGCTAGTCGAGGAGGAAGAGGATGAAAGTTAGATATGTGGTACGGGATAGATTGGGTCTTCATGTGTTGGAGCCCTAACCCTCAGTACTTCGGAATGTGACTTTATTCGGAGACAGAGCGTTGAAAGAGGTGACTAAGGTACAATGAGGCTGTTTGGGGGACCATAATCCAGTATGACTCGGGTCCTTATAAGAAGAGATTAGGACACACAGGGAGATACCATGGATGCATACACACAGGGCAAAAGCCTTGTGGAGAGGCAAGGAGAAGAAGGCATCTTCAAGACAAAGAGAGACGCCTCAGGAGAAAACAACTTGCCGACACCTTGATCTTGAACTTCCAGTCTCCAGAACCGTGAGAAATAAATTCCTGTGGTTCTGTTGTTTCAGCCCCCCAGTACAGTCTGTGGTACTTTGTTACGGCCCCTGGAGCACACTAATGTACGAGACTGGGGAGGGAGGCAGGGGCCTTTTCATGGGAGGTCTCACACATCCTGAGAAATCTATGTCCTATGGGTTATGGGGATCATCACACAGTCGTAAGTAGGAAATAAGTTATAAGTTACAGTTATAAGTAAGAAACTAGGAGTAGCTTAATGATAAGTTTTATTGTATAAAAAATGTCACTCTGACAACCATGTACAAGCTGGAAGATGTGTACAGACCAATAGTTGAGTCAAGTGATAATGAGGGCGTTACAGCGGCAGGAATGGAGGGTAGAGAAAGGTGAAGAAGGGGCTGATGAGACAGAGGTTTCAGATACTGACGCAACAGAAGCTGGACCCAGAGTTGATGTCACATTTTGGCAACAAGAATGACATTCAGATCTGCTTTGATATTGGGACCTGAATACCAGAACTTGATAAGCATTTAGAGAATGAATGAATGTATGTACGAATAATGATTGAATGAAAAGAAAAGGCAAACCAATTGCTGTCTTCATTAGATGTATACCTGAGAATAAATCATACTACTCCACACATAGTAACATCTACTACTACGCCCCATAAATTACTATTTGCCATACACTGAAAACACAGACAATTGATTGCTAACTCTGAATGTACATGTACAATAGCCTTACATTCTTGTATGATTTGTACATTGTCTGCTTTCCTGTCGGTGTGTTGATTGATCGCTCAGTCAACGCACAATATGCAGTGCTTTGGTTCAGGAGGGTTGCTACAAAGTAACATCAAATAGATCTCTGCCCTAAAAGAGCTTTTTAAAAAAATCTCCAGGCTACAAAATCTTTATTCTTTGAAATGTAGGTAGCAAGGCAAAAGGCACTACAAAGTATCAAAGGAGAAGTTGGACTGGTGTGGCCCAGGTGGGCATTGTTCTGAAGAGTTCAGTGTAGAGAGAGGGCCCTATGAACTAAACTATAAAGGGAAGGCTTAATTGAACTCTAGGACTTAAATGGAGCATGGAGGGATGGGTAAATTTACAAATTTAAAAATCTATAAACTTGCCTCATTCCCAGAATTTTTTCCTTTTTCCTTTCTTTTCTTTTTCTTTTAAGAATCTCTCAAACGGAGTCTCCGCTGAACAGGGACCCAGTGTGGGGCTCGATCCCAGGACCTGTGAGATCAGGACCTGAGGCAAAACTGAGAGTAGGACATTTAACTGACTGCGCCACCCTCCAGAATTTTTTAAAAAGCACAAATGTAAAGTAAAAAACAAAATGAAACAAAACAAATACAGTAGATCCAGCTGTGTAGTGTAGGTAGAAACGTAGACATCATCTCCTTTACCAATTCGGGTTTAGAGCAGAGGTCAGCAAACTGGTCCATTGGCCAAATCCAACCTGTTGAGTATTTGCACAGCCTATGAGCTAAGAATGGCTTTTATATTTTTAAATATTCAGAAAAAAGGCAGATTTCTCGACACGTGAAAATTATATGAAATCCACATTTCAGTCATCCTCATTCATGTTTCCCTGCCGCAAGGGTAGCTCTGAGTAGATGTGGCAGAAACCACGTGGCCCACAACACCAAAAAATATTTACTGTGTGGCCCATTGCATGACCTTTTCCGATCCCTGGCTGAGAGCAAGGAAAATAAGATCCACAACCTAGATTTGTATGGTCTTTTTGCAGATACTGAATCCCTTGTGCCCCACTATGTTATAGAGGTACCTAGATAGCAAACAGGACCCACATGTGTCTCAAATAAGCATTCATAAAATTAGCATTTTGCCCTGTGTGCCCCAAGTGAATTAAGTTCCAAGGACTGACAACGGCTGTCACATGGGGAAAAGAAAGGTGTTCCTGGATAAATAACTTTTAGCTGAATGATGCTTCAAGGCTTTGATAGCTGAAGCTGAACGACGGTGGTATGAGTTTTGAATCTACAAGCATTTCTGATACATGTTCTACCCTGGTATTTTTTTCAACCCGACGCTACTCTCCATATAGGGCACCAAGTGGGACTCTTATGCCTTGACATAGCATTTGAGGGACTTTATATCCACTGTGTTGAAGATGGTGATGATAAATAACATTCATTAACTACTCACTGAATTATTGGAAAATTCAACCACAAAATCAAGGAATACATGATATTCTACTGAGACTGTATAATCTCAAAAGTTGCATTCTCGCATCAACACTGCCAATGCATATCATATACTCCTTGAAGACCTGCAAGAAGCGAATTCTTGGCAAAGAAATTCAGCTTCTGAAGGCAGAGAAAGTCTACAGGCATTAACGTTCCTCATTTAAAGCAGACCAAAAGGGTTTAATGTAGCAGAAAGCCAAGGTAGCTAGGTTATCAACCACCACAGATTTCACTCAGAGCCTCTAATCAGCAGGACCACTTGGAAAAACAAACAGCCTGCAAGGGATAATCACTGCTTGGAAGTCAAGTCATGCAAAATATGTTCCCTTTGTGTGAATACCACAAATCGTTGAATCGGCTCCTAGTAGAGGCAGCCATTGAGGCTGGTATAATTATCTCACTTACTGATTTCTTCAGTTTGGGATTATTCTGAAAACTTTCAACTTCTTTTCTTGATTTTATATCATGGAGAGAAGTGCTGACACATGAGGGAGCAGGATAATAAAACACACTGCCAAAAAACAAGGAGAGAAACGCTGCCAGTTTGTTAAATGGCTTACCAGTGTTGGGTGCTTTGGGTTATTTTGCTGCATACTTTACCTACAGTTTTAGTTCGCATTCCCAAAGGAAAAAATGCACTTGCCTAGAAAGCATCAAACTCAGTAGTTTCAAGAATGGCTGATTAAATCATATACAGAACTCTTTTCCCCCAGATGTTTGTCTACCAACTTCCGGGTGTCCAGGGACTTCTGGGGAATCACTGAGGGTATTGAGTAAATACCAACAGATCAGAGATTGGCATCCAAGGTGACCCTGAAACGGGTCTGGTTACAGCCCTTTGATATATCATAGAATTTCTCTACAACTCTTCATTTCCTTGTAGAGTATTATCCCTTTATCAAGAAGAAAAAAAAGATTTGTAAACAAAGACTTCCCTTGTGGAAGAAAAATGAGGATAAAAACTGCACTTGTGGTAAGGCTGTTGTGAGGACAGAGTGAATTTTAAAAATATATATTTGTCAATAGAAATTTAAAAATTAAATAAATATATATATATATATATATATATATATATATATATATACACACACATACATATTTGTGTGTATGGGGGCGCTGGTGATTATGGCTTTTAAAATTGCCTGGCTACAAAGTAGCCATGTAGAAGTATTATCTCTCTATCGTCTATCTATCACCGTCTTCAGAGAAATTTCCATTAAGAAAAACCTTAATTTAAATCTCATGCTGGTGGGGCACCTGGGTGGCTGAGTCAGTTAAGCATCTGCCTTCGGCTCAGATCATGATCCTGAGGTCCTGGAATCGACCCCCACATTGGGCTCCCTGCTCAGCAGGGAGCCTGCTCTTCCCTCTCCCCCCTGCTCATGCTCTATCTCTCACTATCTCTCTCTATCTCTCTCAAATAAATATATAAAATCCTTTTAATAAATAAATAACTAGATTAAAATCTCATGTCATAATAGCTCTAAAATGATCTGTTGGGCAATTTCTGATGTTTATATGTTATGACTATATTCTAAAATATGGCCAACTTAGTGTAAAAGAGATAAAATGTGTCATCCCAGGTGCTATCATTTTAGTAGTTTTCCTGTAAAATCAAAGGACTGCTTCTAAAATGCCTACAGAAAATTCTAGAAGAAAACAGGAAGTGTATGCTTTGCCCTCCAAGTATCCCAGTGACCTTATTCTGGCACAGACACTGATTTGTGTTGGCCTCTAACTCATCATCAGTTCATATGATCTGAGTGGTGACCCACAGGTGAGCCAATCGCTATGTCACATTCTCCCAAGACCTGGAACATGGTGACACGTAACTCAAGCTGGTCAAATCAGAGTGAATCTCTGATGGCACTACTTGAAAAGTGACGTCCTCTTTGCTGCCAGCTCGAAGGTAGTTAGGTTTCTGCTGCTGTAGCCTTCTTGTCACCATGAGGACAACTGTCTGAGGTTGAGACCAGTCCATGGGAAAGTCAGAGCTAGGAGGTGGGGAAAAACTGAGTTCTGCTAGTGTCCTTTGAGCTCCAAGATCCAGACCAGGGCTAAATAGTCCTCCCATAATTCTTTTTTAATAAAGTGAGCCAGTAAATTGTTGTTTTTCATAAGCCACTTTGGGTAAATTACAAAGATGAATTCTAGCTGGAAGAGAAAATTAAGTATCAGAACCTCACTGAAAAGGATCATGGGGTTTATTGATAAGACTGGAAGAACAGTCCAAATGAATTTTGTATTCTAATATAAAAAAGAAGCAAAGAAACTACCAGGAGTAATGAATCTAGTATGACCCTGGCATAGGCTTACTCATCTTACCCATCCAAATTATGATATGGGTATTTGACTCTTATTTTTGGCTTTCAGCGTAACAATTATAGATTTGAACTTCCTGCACTTTTTTCCTGTATACCCCTTAGGTTATAACATTTAGAATCATTTTGAATTTGTGGTTACCTTTTAAGCTAACCCTAACATACCAGTGACACCCGGAAGACACCAATGTTTCCTCTTTGTACTCATAAAGAAATGAAAGCTCATCTCAGAAGGCATTTGTATCTGTTCCAGTTGTGTCCATATGTACTCATTTATTTAGTCAAGAAATACTTAGTGGGAAGCCATTCTGCGTCAGGCAGTATTGTAAACTGTGCAGATACAGCAGTGAGCAAAGAGACAAACACACCTTCCCTTGTGGAACTTTTATGCTAAGAGAGGAAGATGGAAAATAAACAAGATGAATTAAATAAAATGTAGGTGTGATAAATGGTGAGTTACATGAAAGGGAGATAGGGAAAACTGGGAAGGGCAGAAAGATGGGTTCCAACTTTACATAAGTGGGATTTCGGGTACCTCACCAAGAAGGTGACATTTAAGTAAAGACCTTAAGGAAGTCAGAGAGAAGAGCATTGTAAGCAGAAAAGACTAGCATGTGCAAAGGTCCTGGGGTAGGAGCATGCTCTAGGAACATGTATGTGCTCTAGGAACAGCAAGGAAGCCTGTATACCAAAATGAGGAAAGGGAAGAGCATGGAAGGTGAGATCAGAGAGTTAACGGTGCTGGAAACAGAATGGAAGAAGAAGGTAGCAGATTCAGTAAAGCCATATAAGATAAATAGACCGGACACTCAATTTTTCTGAATGAGTGTAAACCATAGGAAATTTTAAGCAGTGTGACTTGATCTGACCTATATTTTAACAGGATCACTCTGGTAGTGTTAGGACAGACTTAGTGTACAGAGTCAGAAACAGGGACACTAAGCAAGAAATGATGATGATAATCCCAGTAGGAATAATAATGCCTCAGATCAAGTTGGTTGTGGTAAAGGGTGAAAGTAGCAAAGAATGGGAAGCCTTTCTCCTGTTGTCCTGCCCTCTTGCCCTAACAGATGCTAACCCTTAATCTCCAGCAAGGTTTAACCTTGAGGTCACTGCATCCAAGGAGCCTTCCCTTGAGAGTATTGCTGTCAAAGCCCTCTTCACACTATTTCCTTTTTGACTTATTTTTTCCTAATGAAGCTTCAGGTTGTTGGAAATTAGGATCTATGTCTTGGTCGAAGTTATATCACAATATTTTGAACACTGTTATAAAGTAAGCAATCATAAATCTGTATTTAATAAATTAATGAAATTATATTTTTATTTCAGACTTTTAGATTTATCAAATCCTGGAGCATGTGAGTGGTTCAATCAGTGGGACATCCAACTTTTGATTTTGGTTCAGATCTCAGGATCTCAAGGTGATGAGATCGAGCCCCCCTATGGGCTCCACACTGAGCTTGGAGACTGCTTGGGATTCTCCCTCTCCTTCTCCCTCTGCCCCTCCCCTGCTCACATGCTCTTGTGTTCTCTCTCAAAAATATAAGTAAATAATTAAGTAGAGGGAGCGTTAAATAAATTTATCAAATTATTCTTTCTTTATTTGTAAAATGGAATAATAACTTCCTACTAACTTTGATGAAGGGAATATATGTGTCCACGCAACAGACCCTGGTGAAGAAGAGCCACACAGACACTGCCATAACTCACCAATGTTTAGTTTATATAACTGAAGAAATCTTTACTATCTTTGTTACTATTTTTGTTGACTTTCTCTCACTTTTGAAAACTAATTTTTCCACTTTTGACTTGAAGTACCACTTTACCTTTTTGAATATTTGCTTTACCTTTTAAAATATTAGCTGAAGGATAGAGAGACAGCTTTGGATTCAGTGCGAAATAAACCAAACTTTTGCAAAAGCTTTGCTTATTCAAACAAAAACAGTTTTGCGAATCCCCCCAAAGGGAGATTGGGTGCTGACCTAATCTTGTTTGCTTTCCTATTCAGTATTCTCCCTTACCAACCTCCCTCAGGGCCTTCAAAGGAATTACCAACCACACAAAAAAACTGCCTTGATGGTCATGCTTACTTGGAGTTTCTGGTCTAACGGAAGAGTGATACTGAAATAACAAAAAAGTGCATTTTTTTCCATTTTATTTTGATAGCTTAACATTTTGAGGAAGTTTTTCTTTCTATTCTAAAGAAGAATCACATAGAAACAGCAAATTTAGTGCTTAAGATAAAAAGATACTGTAATACTCCTTGGAAGAAACTAAAATAGCCATTATTTTAAGTAATAGTAGTTTCTAATTACTGGGGACTTACTACATGAGTTAAACAGTGGAATGAGTACATTTTCTCATTTACTTCCCTCAAGAAGTCTGTAAATGTGTACTAGTATCATCACTATTTTGCATATAATGAGTCTGAGGCTCAGGGTGGTTAAGTAGTAATTTGCCTAAGATTATACAGCCTATAAATAGCTGAGCCTTTACACTAACAACCACATGATACTCATTTCCGTCTAGAAGTGCATGTTCTGAGTCTTATTTCAGACTCTCACCATCTTACTCTCCAATCATTGCAGTGGCCCCCTAACCAAAGCAAGGGGAATAGAAAGTTCTAGAAATCCCCTTCTTTTTTTTTTTTCCTTGTCTGTAATGTAAAACATGCTCAAACAATCTTAAAACGTTACTTTGATCTGACATCCTCCCTACACATAAAACACTGATGATTCTCATTGCCCACGAAACACAGGTTAAGTTTCTATGTCTGACATTCAAGCTCTTCATCCTCTGCCTCGGCCTACTTACCTGGTCTTTTCTAGTAGTTGGCCTCCACACTCAAGGCCACAGCATAAGATGCTGCACTGAAAGCCTGCATAGCTATGTGCAGTGACCCTGCTTGAAAGAGCCTGACTGGAGGCCCATCTGTCTGCTCTCCATGTTTGAAATGTCCCTTGGGCTCTTCTGCTCTATTCCCATTTCATTTCTTCCAATGCCTCCCACCACCATTTGTCTATCCAGATCTTGTCATATGCAAATGACTGCTCTGTTCTGATCATGTCTTTCCTGATCATCTTGGTCAGAAACAATTTCCCTTTTTCAGCATTCAGATAAAATTTGTTTTGAACCATATATAGGGTGTTATCTCATATTGCTTTGAATAGTAATCTGTCTAATCCCCTTTACTAAATTTCAATCATCTTGAATATAAGAAATTGCAAGAGTCAAGTTAGGTTAGGTTATAGTGCTTTGGAAAATAAAAAGAAAAGGAAACATTCAGTGGGCACAGCTACAAATGTATGATTCTATTTCCATGCTACATATCCATCAGTTCTGAACTTGGCTTCCATGGCACCATCCTCTACCACGTGGAAGGTCCAGCCACAATAACAAGAGGAACATGAAGGTAAAGTGAACACTGGTACTCGGGGCTTTGGCCCAGAAGTGATGCATAACGTACATTCCATCTGTTTATAACTTACTGTGCAAACCTAGCAATTGGTCAAGGATAACATCAGGAAGAGCAGGGACTTTCTACTGCACCACGGTCATGAAAAGAGGGAAAATAATACATATATAAACTTCTCCAGGGACTACCACAACCATATCAGTACCTAGGGGGTCTACAAGAACCAGGACCATGACCTAATTCTGCATTTTATACCTGACTCAAAACTAACTACTTGTACTTCTCTACCACAGTCGATAGAGAAAGATGAGACTGAATAGGCAAGTCCATCCCCTGCTCTGGCTCCAGGTGTCTCATAACCATTAAAACATACAGCAAGAAAGACCAAAGCAATCATGCAAGGCAGCCCTAGTTGCCCTATTGCTGGTTCACACACAACCACCATTTTCCCACCAATAATTAAAAGGAAGGGTCTGGCTGATGTCTCAGCTGTGGACTGATCCCAAATCTCAGTGGCATACAAAAATAAGCACAAATTTCTCACTTATACATCTGCAGGCCAGCTGGAGGTTAGCTGAGGCAGGCTGGCGTCAGCTAAGTTTGGGTCTAAACTTCAGGTTGGGTCCAGCTCTCGGAAGAGCTTCTCAAAGCATATGCATACTCCTCTTGGGATGAAAGGTAGAACACAAGATTGCAAGCCCAATTTAGCAAGCAGAATTTATGCTTCTGCTTGAATTACATCTGATAACATTCATCAGAACAAAGTTAAACACATGGCTAAGCCCCAGAAAGAGGGTGGGAAAGAACACTCCATCCACCATGAGACAAAACAAGTCACAAGGCCAAGGGAGAGAAACTACACTCTTCCCATGGACGAAGTGAGGAGACAGTGAACATATGTGAGCAATGACCCAAGCTACCCTGCCCAATGTAAAAGGAGAAGAAGTAAAATGTGGGTTTTATGGTAACATATTTGATGTTCAAGCAATACTTCCTGCAGGATCTCTCTGAACCACAAGGATAGATGTGCCCTTGGCCATGGAGCTTTGTTCAAGCTGTGTCCTTTGACTTCCCAGACTACATTTTTGAAAGTGAATTGACTGATGTCCTTTCACTGCCAATGACACAAAGAAAGTGTTGGATTCCTAGGAGTTTCAAAGTTTCTGTGATTTGTGGGAATCTGGGGAGCTGTATGGCACTCCATACCTAAACTATTGGAAGCTTATGTGTTTGATGTGACTGTCATTGGCAGTAGCGCCAATATTACATGGCCCTAGCAAAAGACTCATAATGCAGGAGACATGGGCTATAGTCGGAATTTTGAAGAGGGGTAGACTCTTCATGCATTTACCAGCAGATCAAGGAAAGGGGCTTCAGCATTTCCAGTCTGACAATGAACTGGAGTCCTATAGGGTAGCACTGGCTTACACATGTAATCACGGTTTGAAGGATATTAAGTGTATAATGACCCCAAAATAGCCAATATTCAATATATAGCCATGTATAGAATAATGGGGGTGAGGAAGGAGAATAGAGGAATGACACAAGGAGGTATTAATGAAAATCAGATGGTGGGGCAGAGTCCTAGGAAAAGGGAATGGTGTGTAAATTGTTTAAAATAACCCATTTGGACAACTCTTATTTAATGTGGAAGGTCCAAGAAAATTGAGACATCCAAATGTTTCTAGACATAGAATTTAACTCAAGGGAAAACCTCAGTGTCATACGCAGGAACAGTGGAACTGCAGGCTCTAACTTATAGTCCATTTTGCTGGTGTTATATGAGCAGATCTTGAGGATCTGAGCAAAGCAGGTTAGAACAAGGAGCTGGGCTTGAAAATTCCATAGCGCTCATTGTGGTAAGCTCTATAATTTACCAGTAGGGACATCATTGATAGCTCCCAAATTGTGTGCTCTGTGGTGAGGTCAATTTTCACTCTCTACTCTAAACAAATCCCTACAAGTGTTCTGATGTGGATCCTGCCCCCACAAAAAAAGGATGTGAACTAGTCATGTCGGACTGGGCTGATCTTCCAGGGTTTGCAGAATGCATAACCTCCTCAACTCTGAGAAATGGAA
This sequence comes from Nasua narica, assembly GCA_028533885.1. Taxonomy (NCBI): domain Eukaryota; kingdom Metazoa; phylum Chordata; class Mammalia; order Carnivora; family Procyonidae; genus Nasua; species Nasua narica. Next base: position 114,328,263 of record CM052802.1, on the reverse strand, counting down.
GTAGAAGTAAGCAGGTGAATGCTCTTCCCTACTGTCCTACCAGCTCCCAACATTTGCATTCAGCAATGCGTGGAGCTCCTTGTGATGGTGGGAATGTTCTAGATCTATGCTGCTGATAGAACAGCCACTAGCCACATGTGGCTATTAAGCACTGGACATGTAGTTAATGTGATTTAGCAAGTGAATTTCTGATTTTACTTCGTTTTAGTTAACTTAAATTTAAATGGCTATACGTGGCAAGTGGCTACCATGTTGGAAAGTGCAATTCTAGAATCATAAAGTCCTCTGAGCCTCTCTACTCTTTTAAGCACTCAGAAACAGCTCGAACGGCCCCCATTCTGCAAACTCACACTCTCACTGCCAACCACTGAATGCTAAGGAGCAAACAGCTGTATCTTAGCAGCTCTCTCAGTTCTCAAAAGAAAAAAAAAATTCTGCTTCTGGGCAGACATCTGACTGTGTAACCGTTGCAGAGAGACAATTTAGTTCAAAATTATGTGCCACCCTGACTCTACCTGGCAGGTGCCTTCTGTGCTGTCTTTTCTATCTGCAAACTTGAGAAAGATGACAGGGTTTTAAATGATTAACTCCTCTGGGCCACATTACTTAATTATACAGTACATCCAGGGATAGGCACATGGGTCTTTTATGGTAAATGATATGACGGTCTTAAAAACTCATTAATATGTCATTAACCAAGCAGACATTTACTAATTAAACAATTAGCCCCTCTGTTCTTTTCCTTTGTTCCTCCTAGAGATGCTTGGTTGCCCAGATCCCCAATTTAGCAGAAGGTCCCCCCTTCTTTTCCCAGAGAAAATCGCTCATAAAGCAAACTCAGACTAAATGATTCACCAGAATTTTTTTTTTCCAAGTTGGCTACAAAAAGAAAATCAAAGCTGATTTCCATAGCATAAATTAGTGTGGATGTTTGTCTAGTTTAAATAAATCATTCTCATCTGTAAATCAATTTTATATATGTGTGTAATAACATCCACCATAACTGGCATAAACACTGAAATAGCAAAACTATCCCAGTTAAATAAATACAAACAGATAAGATTAAGGACTTGAAATGTGTTATCATGATTCATCATATAATCTCAATAGCAAAGAAATGTGCAATGCTCTTAACTTTTTCTCTCAGATGGTTTTTAACATCCATTATGCTCTTTGCTAATTTTAGCTTAATCATATTTTTGTGCTGAAACTCTGCTAAACTGCAGTAGAAGGGGGAATATCTACCATATGAAAATAAAATATAGCCAATGTCTTTTGAAACAGAGTTTTGTGTATGAAAAAAGTAAACTTAAAGTGTTGAAAGCCCTGTAACACACGCATATTGTTTTGGTTATACGTTTTGGCAATATTTTGGTTATGTGCTTTATGATTTAGCTCCCTAGTTTCGAACCTGCTGACCCCAGGTGTTGAATGTTAGCAAAGGAGCAAAAACTGGGCCATAATTGGGATGGTCTAAGTAATGATAAAAGAATGTAGTAGAAAAGTAGAGTTTAGACGAGAGAAAGGTCTAAAGCTGGCACATTTGCTAGAGTTGTTTGACTGCCTCTTGTCTTCCTAGGTTTTCCACTGGCTCCTCTTTCTGCCTTCTAAGGCAGTAGACTTTCTGTCTTCCAAAGTCCAGAGCATGCATTGGCATAATATCCTTTATGATAAGAACAATAGAATATGTCCAGATAACAATCTCAAGAGGTCTAATCTTGTTGGGGATAAACACACTGATTACCCCACCTGTGAAAGGGACTTGGAACACTTAGAATATCACCCAAGACCCCAATAGTCCACTTTATAGATTTACAGATTCTCAAACTTTACCTCAGACGAGATGCAGTTTACAATGAAGTTAATAAACATTAAGCTTCAGGACCACTCATTGGCACAGGATCTTGAAAATACTGGGAGTGAATTCTAGGCTGCAAGTAGAAAGCATTCTTTATAAATATTTCGGGTAAATTTCCTAAAGGGATCTCAGAAGACAGAGGCATAAATTTCCAGTGCTCTCATTCCTTGTTGGGATTTCTTCTCCCATTCTAAATAAATATTAACATTCACATGAATTTGTATTTGTAACTTTGGAGACTTTTCTTAAAGGGAACTCAAATTCTGTAAACTTCAGGATGCATCAAGTCTGGGTCTGTTCTTAAGCTAACTGATATGTTCACTGCTAAAATTAAATAATAGACCTCCTTTGCTAGAGTCTATTTTAAGATGCTATCTGATTTAGCACACAGTTGTATAATATGAATTGAGCATTTGAGTGTTTAAGGATATTCTGCAAAGAGCATCGAGATTTTTATAGCCTTTTGTCAACAGAACCAGACTGGAAAATTCTGCGTAAAAAAATACTGGACTGGGCTACCCGAAGATCAGGTTCTTCTTACACACTTGCCACTAAGTAGGTGCGTGGCCTTGAGAAACTCAGTATCTCTAGCCCTTGCTATGCTCATCTGTAAATAGATGGAGAAGCAGAGAGGGGACAAGACCCTTGGTACTCAAAGTGTGGTTCCAGGAAGCATTTTAGAAATGCAAAATCTCAAGCCCCCACCCAGACCTCCTGAATTAAAATCTGCATTTTAACAAGATCCCCAGGAGATTCATATTTACATTAATAATTGTTGGAGAAGTGCAAACACTGAAATGGTCACCATTAAAGCCCCTTGCAGGTCTGAAATGTCAGTACTGAACTGGAGGGAAGGGTACATGAAATTAACTGAAAGTTTTAGGGGAAAAAAACTGCAAAATTAAACTTTTCCTCAATTTTATCTTCTCATCACGTTCTCACATCCTCAGCCACTCTCAAATTTCCCTTTCATTCCCTTTCAACCACAGTCTCATTGTGCCTATCACCCATACTGTTTGATTCATCTGATTGTTCAGGATAAATTCACAGGTGAATTCCAGTTTTGCTCAATCACTGCAATCTTCCATAGCTGCAGTTCAAAAACTTCACACACACAAGAAAAAAAAATCAAATTAAAAATGATATACTGTGTTTAATTCACAGGGATTTTTCTGTACAAACCAAAGTACAGATGATAATTCAGCTCATTGATACTTTCCCGTGTCCTTTAAAATTCTTCTCTCCCTCCTCTTTTTTTAACAATCATATAAACACACTGCAGAAAAATTACATCAAAATGCTCTCATTTTAAACCAAGCGAGCTTCGGGAAGTAGAACATTCGAAGGTATGACCCAAGTCTTCTGGAAATGACATAAAGCTGCCCAGTGACAAGTCCCTTTTAAATGCTAACAACATTACAAGGCCACTGGGATGTATTTGTATTAAATAATTCTGTTAAGCATAGGAACTATAAATTCATAAGAAGGTTTTGAAAAGAAAATGTAAGCCTGCAAAAGATTATATTTCTTGTTTGTGCAACTAACAGGTACTTACCTGCATAGGTAGCGATTCTTGCCTTACATGCAAATAGGCTTAGAGATCATTTAAGAGCTCTAATCAGTATATACATTGGAAAACTTTGATCCTCATGGAGCAAAGTGGACGTCATCAATAAACTTGGTTCTGACTTGCATTAGTCATGGATTCAGAGAACCGTGAGCTCAGATTCCAGTAAATACCTATAAAACAGAAGAAAAGCCATTTGACATTTCAACACTGGAAAACATTTGCGTGAGAAACTTTTTCATAAAGAGAAGATCAATCCCCCTTTTACTGACTAAAGACAAAATTAATTACCACAGTTGGCAGGAGATAAATGGTTCCAATGCACAGAATTGTGTAATTATAGCAGCTGCAGAGCTGGAAACCAGCTCCTAACTTTGAACCTCAACCCCGACTTGACATTTCTCCCCACCACCTTCAGTTCTGCCACTAGAAGCCTGTTGAAAGTCTCCCCATTTCTTCTCCATAATTACACGTTGGGGTTCAGAAGTAATCACTGGCTCCATTGCCAACATGAAATCTTATCATCCTCTGGTTTGCAAAAGGTATGCTGTATCATCTTTTGAAGTGTTGAAATCTCTAGAGAGAAAAATTTATTAGGGGAAAGTTATGGCAACAAAATTAATTCTGCCACAACATGTCAAATTAACCATCCTCCTAAGGAGGGGAGTCAGGGCCAAGTTCAGAAATGGACAAATACTCTGTATCAATTTCTTTTTTTTTTTTAAGATCTTATTTTCTTATTTGAGAGAGCGAGCACAAGCAGAGGGAGGGGCAGAGGAAGAAGAAAAAGCAGACTCCCTGCTGAGCAAGGAGCCCAATTTGGGGCTCCATCCCAGGACCTTGGGATCATGACCTGAACCAAGGGCAAGCGCTTAACTGACTGAGCCACCCAGGCGCCCCTCAGTATCAATTTCTTCAATGTTACTTTAGGTTTGCATAAAGCTAAGGTAAACATCACAGTTTATCTCAACATTCTAGAGTTTCCTCTGGAACAATGCTGGCTGGACAACAAGAGGTTAAGAAGGGAAGAAATATGTCAAGGAATCTTTTCTTCCCTCACGCTTTTTCAAAAGGCAAGAGGTTGTCAATTAGGCTCTGTGGAGATTTTGGTTCTCCCTTTGAAGCCAAGAGGAACGTTTTTAATCTCATCTTTAATTTTAATCCTTTAAAATATGTAAGTGATTTAGAAATGTACAAGTTAAATTTGGCAGAAGACCCTACTGGTATAAGTAAAGCCATTTCTTTCAACTTCACAATAATGAAGGAGTTCAAAGCTGGCCACCTAAACTATCTAGATACCTCAGCCACAAACTGCAATCTACTGATTTTAAAAGATCCCCTTATCGAAAATGTTTAGAAGAACAAAGCGCATGGCAAAAGCAAGGGAGGTGACAAGGTCACCATCAAAGAAATGCCCTCATGTTTGAAAATCTACTTACAATTTAACAATTTTTAGGAAAGTTTTTCTTATTCAAAGGGAACTGCCTCTGTTCAGAGCCAAATATTTACGAGCTGCTACTGAGGGCTTAAATCACTCTTTTTTGTATTTTTTTAAAGATTTATTTATTTATTTATTTGAGAGAGACACCGTGTGCACACACATAAGCAGAAGGAGGGACAGAGGGTGAGGGGGAATGCAGATATGCGGAGCCCCAAGCAGGGCTGGATCCCAGGACCGTGAGATCATGACCTGAGCTGAAACCAAGAGTCCACACCTAACTGACTGAAACACATGAGCACCCCTCAGATCATTCATTTCTGATGTACAGCTGCATACTTGGGATTCTTATATGATTTGTACCAATTAAGAGAAGATAGGTTTTGATCAACTGTCAGGCATATTTGTGCCCGATAATGGTTGTTTCAAATACTATTTCTACATAAAGGATAGCTAAATCACCCCACACTTTAATGTGCTCTCGAATTCTGCAAGTCAGAATTAAGGAAAGGGCACCATGGGGTGCCTTGCCTCTGCTCTATGATATCTGGGCACTTAGCTGGGGAGACTCAAGCCTACAGGTAACTGACCAGATGGTGACTGGAGTCATAGGGAAGTCCTTTCATACATGGGGCTGGCGGTTGATGCTGGCTGTCAGCTGTTGATCAGAGCACCTACATGGGCTGTTCCATTGGCTTTTTAGACAGCATCCCAATGGAGTGGCCGGATTTTAGGCCACAGTCCCAAGAGACAGGAAGTGGAAGCTGCCATTCCTTCAGGCCTAGGCCTAGAAACCAGCACGGCCTTATTCACGCTACTGATCAAGCCCTCAGAGTCCAGACTCCAGGTGATTTATACCACACCTCTCAACTGGAGTCATGTCAAGAATTTGTGGACCACAGCAGTACACTCATTCCCTCATCGAAGACGTAATTATTGGCACTTACTTCAGACTTCCTGTGCCCACTCCAATTAATTTTGTCTGTCTAATTCCTATTCAATTTCTCATGGCCCACAACTTTCCATAAAGCTATGGCTCTTGCCTCTTATACTGTCTTCACTACTCTTCTATTTCCGTACTATGTACCCACGTCACAATCTCATACAAATCCTCAAATCTTTGCCCTAACTTAGTAGATATCAGCCATTACATGGGGAGGAGATGGTGTTTGTTGGATGAGAAGGAAAAAGAAGATAGGCTACACTAAGCAGGAACCAGAAGAGGCACAGGTAAGGCACTGGCTATAAGGACTTCCCATAGTCACTAGACCCAACACAAACAAATCATTCCAGACACTTTTGGAGAGAAACCAACACAAATCTAGTTCATCTCTAAGTGTTAATTTCTTATAAACTTGAGTGCTCATTGGCCCAAATAAGTTATCATTGCCCATAGTAAAAATACTTAAAACTTTTTATAGTTTTAATATAGAAATAGTAGGCAATAGGCAATAATATAGAAATAAATAGGCAATAATATAGAAATAGAGTCAAAATTCTAAAGATGTGATTTTCAAATGGAACTTGTCACCCAATAGAAAGCTGTAAAAAGTGTTTAACATAACATAACATAACATAACATAACATAACATGTATTTTTCAAATAGACCTGTATAATATTTGTTTACTATACCACTAATCAGTGAGAACAATGAGATAGCATTTCGGAAACAATATTTTTAATGGAAAGTTATGAATGACTACAGCAGCTACATCAACTTTACCTATTGTATTTCATTGGTTTTTATATTTGTTTGTTTCATCTTTATTGTTTCTCTGGGAAGTTTAGTTATTCTTGTTGAACAACTTACGAGAAAATACTTCACTTGCTAGCTTTGGGAAGATTGGATGCAGGATTTTAAGCTGATCTACTCTGCATTTTTTACTCTACATTTGCAGTATAATCATGATTTAAAATATGTTCCATGATCTAGATTTGAATTTCCAAACTGGTGTTTCTTTTGAATGTGATAATCTGTAAGCAATTATAGAAGCAGCTCAACTTTGCATGGGTTATATTTTGGGGCTACGGTCTAACACTTTGGATTTAAGGAGAAATTCTTAATAACACCTGAGATTCTATGATTACCTATCTGTTAGATTTGCCATATGCAAGAAGTGAATCAACATATCGAGGGTTGTGGTAATTTTTAGAAAAGTAGAGGGAGATTGGGGAAACTATCTTGCAAGACTAGATGAACCAGAAAGCCAAATATCCACAATGCAGTAAGAATTCACCAAACTGGGAAAGTTTAACAAACTCTCTAGAAACACTGTAAACTAGAAATAATCAGTTTTAACACACTTTATAGAAACGGTGTATCTTGAGAAATTAATGTTCTTTCTGGAGGGGAAGAGAAGCTTGGGCTAACTGAAGGTCCATGTACTCTTCCACTAGCAAACACTAGATCCACTGGAGATTTGGTGGTCACTGTGGTTTTAAATTTTTTTGTAGAGTCTAGAAGGAAGTCATTGTAGGGATGAATGAAAAACATATTTATCTTTCAGTTAAAGTATGCCACTATAATATCATAAGAGTGGAGAGCTTTGGAAGTGTACAGATGCCAGAGTGAATGGCCCTGTAGGGTCCAGCATCAGGAACTGTGCATGAACTCAAAGTTTGAGGCCTCCACTCTGTAGCTGATCATCCCACTCTCTTAGAGACAACACAAGATAAGAGTTGAGAATCCCCAGGATAGGTGGGTCAATGAGATGATTCTGCTGTTGGCCATCTCACAGAAGAAGAACAAATTAGTACAAGAGAGTCAGGGTTACAGAGATATATTGAGACATGTTAAATTTCCTCCCAGAGCAGGGTCAGGGCTGCATTATGTTTAAAGCTAAAAATGGGAGAATGAATGAGAGAATAAAGCAAGCTACCTGGTCAAGTCAGCAATAACCTTCTTTTGTCCTGCCCTCATCATTTTCTTACCCCTGGAAGTGGAAGGTCTACAGGGTCCTTCAATAGGGTCTTTCAGAAGGTCCCTACAGTCATTCAGAAGAGGTCTTTAGATTTCTATTTATTAATGCTTAGTACTTAGTTGATGTCACATAGTTGGATGGTTTTATATGATGAAGACCCTGGATTTTAGACCACCAGGGCAGACTTCCTAAGCTCTCATCTCACATTTTCAACTGCCTAATCAGAATCTCCTCCTGGATGCCCAATAAGCATCTTGAAATCAACATTTCCAGGGACAATGCAGTGGTAACTCCTTGACCTGAGGTCAGAGCTCCAAGAGAGGACTTTGGTCCTAGTGGGGGAAGATTAATAGATTCCTCACCTTCGGTCAAATACTTCTAGGCCCATCCAGAGTTTGGAAACTGAGCTCACTAATTTGCTTCCAGTCATCAAGTCTGCTCACAAGTAGAGTCACTGTGATTGCCTCATTACCTTCAAACTCCACCTCATGTGTGAAAGACAGACTGAATTTCAGACTGCCCTGGTTTAGAGAAGGGAGAAGGCATTCCCACGCCTCCTTCATGTGTGAGGAAGAGGGCTAGTGTGTTGATCACACTGACAAAGGGTATGAACAATTCAAGTGATGAAATATGAGATAACACAGTCATAATAAATACTGTGGCAATGAATTCCCATAAGTATGTTTATGTGTGACCACATGTTAACATACTTGCTGAAGCAATAGCTAATGTCCAGTAAAACTAAGAAATACCCCAGTCACTGCTGGGGAAACATGGAAAAGTGCCACTAGATGTAGTAATTCTTAAAATGTTTATAGAATCACAAAACTTTCACACAAAAGGATGGAAAATACTGGATACTCTTTCCAGAATAACACGCATATACATAGGTTTGGAAATTCCTCATACACATTTGAGGGTTTCATGGAACTCCTGAAGTCCTAAGGTCCAAGTCAAGTGTTGGTGAGCTTAATTAGCATGCGTATAGAAGAGAAAAAGACAGAAAACAAAAATGTCTGTCTCTGTACCTGGAGATCACAACAACCTTACAAAAGTACCTACCTGAAAACATGAGGCAAACAAATTTTTCACCAAAAACAGAAAAAAATGGGAACCATCATGATGCTATAGGAGAAATAGGCAATGACTAGACTTCACGTGACAATCAAGCCACCAGTGTTGAAGGGAGATATATTGCTTCCAACATGGGATCTGGCCAGGCATGAGTAGTCAAATTAAAAAATATTTAAATCCATTCATTGTGTAATATTAATTTTCTCTCTCAATCTTAGGATGATGACTGCCTGCATGGCATCTATTTTTAATACTGTTATCGTCTGCCTTTATAAAAATGTTTCACTTGAGCCTCACATCTCACTCTATCTTGTCCTATACATCGCCTTATACAGAGTTAGTGCTGATAAATGTTGTTAAATCTGATAAAAATGAAAGATAGTCAGGGGGCTTGGGTGGCTCAGTTGGTTAAGCGACCACTCCTGATTTCCACTCAGTTCATGATCTTATGGTTGTGAAATGGAACCCCATGTTGGGCTTCATGCTGAATGAGGAGCCTGCTTGAGATTCTCTCTCTCCGTCTCCCTCTGGCCCTCCACTTCTTTTTGCTCACTTTCTCTCAAAAAAAAGAAAAGAAGTCATCTTAGTTCATATAAGCTACCAGAGACAGAGCTGGAACTCAACACACGATTGTCTTGGGACAGCCCAGTTTTTTGTACACCATGTATGTGTCGATGTAGTAAGTGAACCAACATGTGATGTCCCCACTTAATTTTCTAGAACTCAAAACCATCTTCAAAATTTACTCACTGTAAGTTTAAAATGGAGCACATCCAGGCTGAATAAGCCTTTTTATGACAGCATTCTGTAATTGGTCCTGCTTCTCTGCTTTCTATCGTCTCCAGTTTCAAGTATCTAATGGCAACAGACAGGGTTCAGAGCTATGGACCTCCACACAAAACAGTACTGGGAGGAGCTAGTTATATATGTTTTTTTCCTGAAGTTTGTATTCATTTGTTACAAAAAACTTCAGTAAAATTGAGGGCAATGGATTTGAATCAATGGAGCACAGGAAAAAATAAATCACAGAAAGCTAAATCAGCTGGTGGGGGTGATGATCTAGCCAGCAGTTTGTGTGTGGTCACTGTATGAAGAGATGGGATATTCATAATTCATTCATCATTCAGCAATTTGAACAATGGAAGAAAAAGGAAAGGAAAGGAAAGGAAAGGAAAGGAAAGGAAAGGAAAGGAAAGGAAAGGAAAGGAAAGGAAAAAGAGAAAAGAAAAGACGAAAGAGAAAAGTGGGGAAGGAAGACAGGAAGGAAGGAAGGAAGGAAGGAAGCCAAGAAGGAGAGAGAGAGATGGAAGGAAGGGAGCAAGAATCGTGAATCAGTGTGTTCAGTGATTCTTAATGTGTTTCTTCCAGGGCTGTGCATTGGTTTTTGAACAATGTCAGGGGACAGAGAACTACTTGCAGTCCCTGTCCTCAAGCACATGATCTAAATGAATCAGTTAAGTTTGCAATACATAAAATTATTAGAAAGTAATACAAGAGAGGCCAAGGTCAATTGCTAAGAAGTTTTACATAAATATAAAAATAGAATGGCCCAAATTAGTTAGGCTGAAAAATAAAAAAGTTGTATGGATTAGGTGGAATTTGAGCCAAGCTTCGAATATTAATATTAAGCAGAAAAACAGCAGTAACGGACTTGAGAAACTATATTTAAACTAGATTGACTAAAATGGGGGAGTTTGGTTGGGGAATTAAGGAAAAAAGTTACATGTGGAGGATGGAGAAAGAGTCTGGGAAAATTTACTTAAAATGCACTCAATATGTCATGTTAGTAACTCCAGCAGACTGTTGAGCACAAAAAATAAATTGCAAAGCAGTGTGATAAGAGAAATGTGGTTTTAAAAGCGCCGAATTCTGAGTCATGGGACTTGCATTCTATTTCTAATTCCGCCACTAACTGGTGGGTGGTGGCTATTTGTAAGTCTGTCTCTCAGTAACGATGATAATAAAATATTTTTTGCATGGCTTTATGAAGATTAAATCATACATTAATAAATTGATGAACACTATATAAATTCTATATAAATTTATATAACAACTCTCTATAAGTTTTTTTTTTTCTCTATAAGTTTAAGGGTTTTTTTTTTTTTTTGCCAGTGACATCTACATAACATTTTATTACATGTAACTTTTTTATTGAGATATAATTGACCTATAGCATTGTGTGAGTTTAAGATGTACAATGTGTTGATTGGAGACATTTGTATATTGCAATATGATTACCGCTTTGCATTAGCGAACACCTCCACCTGTATGCCTAATATGACTGCAGAGCTCTGGAAGTAAGGTTAGCCTGACAGTAGTGACAGAATGAGTTGGTATGGGGAGAGACTGAACCCAGATTAGTCAAGAAATCAAAGCAGAAATCCAGATAGGAGAAGCAAGGGGAGTGAAATAAGATGAATGCAAGACCTGAGTGGAGAATGTTGATACCATTGACCTAAAAAGTAATATCCAAGGGAAGAGAAACTAGGGACCCAGGTTTTTCTGTTCTTCTCCTTCACCAGAGGATTGCAGCATCTCTAGGTAGTACATGGGGAAGGGCAAAGGGGGAAGAAGCATGTGAGCTAAGAAAAAGCCAAAGCTTCTCTGGAAGACTCGCCCTTTAAAGTTTCGCTTTGACTTTATTATCCAGAATTGATTCACTGGACCAGCCCGCTGGAATGTGACTAAGAGAGAAAGGCACAGAGAGAGTGCCTTCCTTCCATCTTTCTCTCTCTCTTCTTCTTGGTTTCCTTCCTTCCTTCCTGTCTTCCTTCCCCACTTTTCTCTTTTTTCTTTTCTTTTCTCTTTTTTCCTTCCTTCCCTTCCCTTCCCTTCTTTCTCTGTGGGTAAAGTTTGGGGTAAGCAATCACTTGGGTTTGCCAGAGCTTGTCGTCTAGGGATTTTTGAGACTATTAAATGAAATATCTAGGGATACCTGGGTGGATCAGTCAGTTAAGCATCTGCCTTAGTTTCAGGTCATGATCTCAGGGTCCTGGAATGGAGAACCACATCCGGCTCCTTGCTCAGCAGGGAGCCTACTTCTCCCTCTGCCTGCTGCTCCTCTGGCTTGTGCTCTCTCTGAAAAATAAATTTTAAAAATCTTTAAAAATAAATGAAATATCTAAAGTGTCTATCCCACTGTCGATAGGAAGCTATAGTAGCTGCTCAATAAAGTGCATTCCTAATATTATTAAATCAAAATACATGAGCACCTACCAAGTAGGAGGCAGTGGCTACCTCCTGGAAAGAAATAATTGAATAAAATATGACTTCTGAAGGATTTTAATTCTAGACTTTAAGGAAATGGTGCCTTGAAAACCAAGTGAAAATAGGTCACAGGCAACTGGAGAGTCAGGGAAAGGAATCATGATTTTAAAGTGAATATCACAGGTTTTGAGCTGAACTATGAGATCATTATTTTTTCGAGATAATTTCATAAAAGCAGAATGTGAGCTTCTTTTAATGATTCACTTTTAAAAACTCTTAAAGGATAAACAAAAAAGAACAGCCAAAGTTGGGAGGAGCAAACTTTACTTATGTTGTTATGAAAGGCAAGAAAAGAACATGTTTTAGTTAAGAAGTTGCAGCTTACTAGAACCAAATCCTACTGAGACGTCAGCAACCATAAGGACAAAAGAAAGCTCTAGCAAAAATAACTTTATGGATGACTGCACTTCAGCAAAACCCTGGGTGCACAAGTCACATTTCCAGGAATCAAAGAAGGAAAGATTGTTGGAGCATGGATACAGTGAGTTAAGGGCATTTATTTAAGACTGTAACACATCCGGCAGTTAAACCACAATGAAATAAAATCGTGGCTAGATGAGGCCAGCTGTCAAGTGAAGAACTTTTTAAGAAAGGAAAGCCCAAATGTGCTTGAGGGCAAGGAGGGAAGAATCACTGTGATAAGAAAGCCTTACATTGTGGTAAAGGAAACAAATAAGTTTCAGAGTAAAATGGCTCAAAATAAAAGTTGGACAAAATTGAGCATGTTTGAGGGGAATGAGTGCCATGGGGGAAAGGACTCAGGTTGAGAGCCTAGCACAGTGCCAGGGACGGCTGGGAGAAGGTTACAGTGGATCTCTGCTGGGATGACGGTTGGTTTGTGAGAAAGGAGGACATCAGAGCAGGTTTGGAATAAAGGAGAAAGCATCAAGGACTCAAAGGAGATAAATAGAAGAACTTCCAAGAAGTAGTAAGTCCCAAACTGTAGCTGGAATCAGCATCTGCCAATCAACGTCACATCTTCGAGATGGAATTTAAAGCCAGAGAATATCCTGGGAATCTTTTCTTTTTTTTTTTTTTTTCCTGCTAATCTAAAGAGAGACACAGATAGAGTAATTACTGGAATTGTTTTAGATTGGCAGTTGATATTGAAGGCTTGTTTAAAGCAAAGAGACTTTAGGAATCTAGACTGATCTAGACTGATGGGTAAGAAGTATCAAAGCAAAGAGTGTGCAGATGGGAGAAGGTGATGATTCCTCCCTTGGGGGAGTAAAGAGATGGAGGTAAAATGGGAGGGGATGTGGGTCCAGAGAATGAGAGACACGGAGAAGCAGGTTCAAAGGAAATAACGCAGGGAGAATGGCAGGCAATGGCATCGTGCTTGCGACGAGCCCAGGGGTGGAAAGCGGGCCTGTTACTCTAGAGTAACAGCTCTAGAGTACCACACCTGTACGTTGGAAGTAGAATGCCAGAAAGTTCAAACAATGAATTCATAACCCCTGCCTGAACTGAAAATAGGAAGGTCAGTGTTGCTGAGAATGATGGTGAATAGGGGAGAATAGGAATCAAGTATGTTCATAATGACTGAGAGCATGAGTTCTGGATGGGACCCAACTTTGCCTCCCAGCAATACCACTTAACAGCTGTTTGTCTTTGGACAAGTTAATCAACCACAGTACACTTCATTCTCCTCCGTCACGGCATGGAAATAATAATAGCAGACATCTAAAGTATGGTGACAAAGAAGGGAAGGAAGGCATCAGAGTGCTTAGTATCATGGCAGCACAGGAAAGTTGCTGGGTAAATGTTAGGAATATCCATAGGCACATAAAACCCAAATGCAGGAAGCCCTACAGGGTAGCAGTGATGATTTGGAGTCGGTAAAGGGACACTCAAGGGACCTTAAAAGGTAAGGTAAGGAAATGTGGGGGGAAAGGGCAGTATTATGGTAGGACCTTTGAAAAAGCTGGGACTCCATTGAAAATGGTGGAAGGAACAAGTGTTTATGAAGACACAAAGACAAAGAAAGAAACGACAATGACAAATAGGCTGAAGATAAATGGAATAGTCCCATTTAAAGAATAAATGGGATAGTCCCAGCTATCTAGAAGGCACTTCTTAAGTCACAATCAAAAAAAAGAAAAAGAAAAAAAGAGAAGGGCCAAGGCGAGTGGAAGAATGTACAAAGAAGAAAAGAAGAGACAAGCATGAAAACTTTACCCGTCACAAGCCCTGGAAAGGATTAGAGGTTTCTATCTCCTCTCACCATCAAGACCTGTCAAATGTATCCACTTTTTAAAAAAGGAGGGAAGCATCTGTTTCTCGAAAAATCCAGGGCCTGAGTGTTTGTGTTCTATTATCCCAAGAGCCAAGAACATGAAGTCAGAAAGATCCCGTAGGATATCACCACATATGTGCTCACTAAGGCCAAGTGAGCTTTCACTACATAGAGCAGTTTATGTGTCTTTTTTTTTTCCTGGCATTATTTTTCCATCACCTTGTTCAGGCCTCAAATATGTTTAAATTGTCATGGTTTAACATGAATGAGAGATTTGATCTTGACTTAATGTCATAGGTTGTTTTCCACACAAAAATATTGCTTACTGTATTATGTAAGTGTTAAAATTCTGCGGAAATACACACAGGCGAAAACATCTTCCTACAGACTTCGTAAAAATAAGAAGAACCCGTCTTGACCATCTCCAATATTAATATCCACCAACTTCAGCTCCAAATTCCTCTATGTCCATTTTCTTTGAGAAGTCTTCCCCTACCCTTGTATCTCTTGCTTCCCTTTTACATTTTACCGGGCTACAGAACTTGAATTTTTCTATTCATTCACTGCCATCCCAAACCTAAAGTTGCCATATGGTGCATGCTGCTTTACAATGGTGTTTGCGAGATTTTGCTGGAAGATTGTGGGGGGAGGGGTGGTTTACCTTGAGGCCATATGATTTGCATAGGAGGACCTAATACCATTTCAATAAGTGAAAATCACAGCCTTCTAATACAAAACCAGTTATTAAAAAAAAATTGCCATCAGCAAAATATCAAGGCTTAAACTGACTTCGTAAAATGGAAGAGAATGGAAGGTCAGGTCACTAAAACACTGTGGCTCTAATCTTTCCCGTGAACCTTTGTATTCCTGGGTTTCTCCATGTTCTTCTTTGTACATTTTGTAAAAAATAGCTCTCAGGTTTATGGAAAATGCAGCATAAAGTGAGCAGGTTTTTTTTTTCAATGTGCTACATGGAAGAAAGAACAGCAACTAAGATTTTTGTGATTACTTTGATAGACTTCCAGTGGGAAGTATTTAGTTTATCTGCACATAGAAAATGAATATTAAAATATTCATACCCCAAGGCTACCAGAAAAAGTAGATAACAGCTGTTGGTCTAAAATGTGGTTTCATTATGCAGAGATTGGAATAAGCTTGTAATTATGAATTAGAGCGAAAGCAGTTGAAAAAAACGTTGAGTAAGTTTCTAACCCCAACATTTAAAATCAGTTTGCTGTTAAGAAATAAAGCAAGTGTTCACACCATTTCCCTCAATAAAGCTTCCAAGTGGTATCAGCAATAGCAGACTTGCTTTTGCTCACCTCAAAAAGGAATATGCAATAAATCTTTCACATAAATTTTTGAATGGTTTTTTTTCTAAAGCAAGTTCAAGTATCTTATACGAAGTCCATATTCCAAACTAGCAAAACCTCTCTTTAATCTAGACCTAAGAACATAGGAAATACAAGGAAATAAGGTTTTAAAATATTATTTTGGTTACTAACACAGATTACAAGTTTTTTACTGAAATGTATTCTTCTTGGACAGGAGACCGTGACAGTGAAGAAAACATTGTTTCATTTAGTTGCAATATTAGATGAACAAAATAAAGTTTTATCATTTTCTCATTGCAAAATGGAAAAAATTAAAGATAATCTCTTTTACAATAGTTCAAATAATAATCCACTGAGAATTGTGACTTTAGTTTGAAACAATTTATTTTAAGAAATTTAACCTCACAAACACACACATAATGCATAAAGTGAATTATTTAGAGCACTGTGCAGTATAAATTATATTTCCCTCTTCCCTCATTTCACTGTTCTTCCACTACAAACTGTTAGGAAACTGAATAATTACTGAAAAAAAAGATAAAGTATAATTGAACAATATGAATAGTGACTAAAAGAAGGTTTTACACTGATGTGACACATTTCATTAAGAGTTACAAAGCATTTTTAAAATAGTTTCTGAGATTAAGTGTTCTTATCCTTTCTTGAAGATGAAGAAAATGAAAAATGGAAATTATGTACTAGACCCAAGATGGACATGAGTTAAGTATTACAGAAAAAAAAAATTAAAAATGGGAAACTTTGTGTCTATTATTTGCTGTGACATGAACTTTTGGCTGACTTATGTGTATTTTGGTAAAATGAACCACATTCCCTTGCAATATTTTCCCCTTTTTGGGGGGGGGGATTTTATTTATTTATTTTAGAAAAAAAGAGTGCAAGTGGGGGAAAAGGAGAGGGAGAGAGAATCTCAAGCATACTCCCCACTAAGCACAGGAGTCTGAATGACGCGGGGCTCAATCTGAGGACCCTGCTATTATGACCTGAGCTGAAACCAAGAGTCCGAGACTTAACGTCTGAGCTACCCAGGTTCCCCGCTATTTTTTCTTTTAATAATGACACTCTTCCTTTCTAACTCTAAGATGAGTTTAGAAAACCAAAGGGAAGACAAACACCAAACTCTGTCCTCTGGCCTCCACTTCCTGAGTCAGATGGGGATCAGGAAGAAAAACAGACAGGGTTGGGAGATGGGTGAAACAGGTGCAGGGGATGAAGAGTGCACTTTTTTTTTTTAAGATTTTATTTATTTATTTGACAGAGAGAGGAGAGAGAGATCACCAGTAGGCAGAGAGGCAGGCAGAGAGAGAGGGGGAAGCAGGCTCCCTGCTGCGCAGAGAGCCAGATGCGGGGCTCGACCCCAGGACCTTGAGATCATGACCTGAGCCGAAAGCAGCCTTTAACCTCTGACCCACCCAGGTGACCCAATAGCACATCATTTCTTAACTCCAGGAATAATCAGGAGAAAGAAGACACACATCAGGTTCCCGTTGTTTCAAAACTTTTGAGAGTTCCTCGGAGACAGTTTGATTTGTGCTTATCCTCTGAATCTCACCCATTTATATTAATTGAACACCTTTCTTCCAAGATAGCGCTCCACAGCCCACACAGCCTGTACTGTTTTAATTGAGCCCCTTTGGGGGAAAGTATCGTTTAAATATAACAATATATTCAGAACCCTAAAATAATTTGATCTATAATAAATTCTTAAGCAAGGGAGGAAGACCAGCCTGGGGACCCAGGGAGGGGAAGATTGCCAGGTACGAAGTCAGAGATTCACAAGGAAGTTGTAGAAGCTCCTTCCCTGGAGACTTTTAAAAATAGAATAGACAGCCCTCAACATACAGTGGTGTAGGAGGCCCCATTATACTTTGTTATTAGAGAACTTCACTACAGGTTTCCTTAGGCTTGATAAAAAAAAAAAAAAAATGGGAGGAGGGCAAGAGAAAGCCACCCCATGTGAGGAAAATCCAGTTTAAGAAATGCCTTTGATAGTGAATGCAGTCTGTTCATTTTAATATGAATTATCTGATTTTTACACTTGATTTTGAGGAGAAAGTCTTAAATGGATTTAAATTCTAATATCTATCTGGTCGCACTGCTTTACATTTTTAGCAACATTTTATATTACTCTTGTATTCACTGCACTTTGTGCTATTTTTGGAAGCGCAGGACTTATAAGGTCAAGAAGAAATTGAAAGTCACTTGGATATTTTACTTTTTATCCTCCTTTAAGCCCTATACTCAATATAATTGAATATATATGTAGACACACACCCATACATATATATGATTTAATATAGCTTTTCAGGGAAAATTAACAATATTTTAAGTATAGATCATCTTTTAACTAATAAACTATGGAATATATTAATCAAAAATTCCACATAATTTTCTTTGATACGATTCAAGATATCATGAACACATCCTTTGGAAACAAATCTTTTTATCCAAAAAAAAAGAAGATAAATTTATCTTAATCCAGCATCCCTACTTACATAGAGCATCATAATAACCAGCACATGACATTAACCCTGTTCAAGACTTGGACCACTTCTTTATCTTATGACCAACAATTTGTATTTGAAGCCTTCCAAAGACTACTGAGATTTCTTTTGCATTCTTTATTTGGTTAAACTCATCATTCTCTTTTCATTGAATTACAATGTAAGTAACACAACTTATGTGTCTTTTGGCTACACAGATACACCAACCACTCAAGACTAAATTTGCGGATGCATACACTAGGCCAAGTACATCATAATATAATTGTGTACCTAGGAGTTAATGACATTTTTTACCCTAAATGTAAATTCATCTGTTTTTAAGAAAATTCATCCTCATTTTTAAGAAATGGTAATCAAGAACATAAAGCATGTTAATTCTACACTTTAATAAGGAACTTTCAGTAACATTCGGAGCTTTTCAGTGTATCACCTTGGGCTGAGATACTTAACCCCTGTATTAGCTTTCTCTTGCTGCTGTAATAAATTACCATAAAGTTGATGACTTAAAGCCACACATTAATTATCTCTGTTGGCTGGAACTGGGAAGTCTGGCACGGTTTTCACTGGACTGAAAATCAAGATGTTGATAGGGCTGGCAGTCATTTCTGAAGGCTCCAGGGGAAAATCTCTTTCTTTGCCTTTTCTCGTTTTTAGAGACTACCACATTCCTTGGCACCTGATCCCTTCCTTCGTCTTCAAATCTAACAATGGCAGCTGGAATCCCTCTGGACCTCACCCTGCTTCACTCTGACTTCACCCTGCTTCACTCTTCTGCCTGCCTCCCTCTTCCACTGTTAAGAATGCTTGTGATTCGGGGCGCCTGGGTGGCTCAGTTGGTTGGGCGACTGCCTTCGGCTCAGGTCATGACCCCGGAGTTCCGGGATCGAGTCCCATATCAGGCTCCCGGCTCTGCGGGAAGTCTGCTTCTCCCTCTGACCTTCTCTCCTCTCATTCTCTCTCTCTCTCTCTCTCTCTCTCTCTCTCTCTCTCTCTCTCTCAAATAAGTAAAATAAAAAAAAAATAAAAAAAAGAATGCTTGTGATTCTATGGCAACCACCTGGACAACTTGGGTTTATACCCCTACTTTAAACCCAGCTGATTATCAACATTAATTCCATCCAGCACTTGAATTCCTCTTTACACCATATTCCCCATTTCCAAGGATTAGGATGTGAACTTCTCTGGGAGGCATTCATTGGCTACAGCACATCCCTTCCAAATCTAAACTACAGATTTATCTTAAATTCTCCTATTCCTAACAAACTACAGCAGTGTGAATATCATCTGAAAAATGTGTGTACTTAAACTGTGTAATTCCCAAATCATTTTCCCCACCAAGTTTTTTAAAGATTTTATTGACTTTTTTGAGAGAAAGAGTGTGAGCACAAACTGGGGGAGGAGCAGAGGGAGAGGGAGAAGCAGACTCCCTGCTGAGCGCAGAGTCCTACCCAGGGCTCCAACCCAAGACCTGAAATCGGGACCCCCAGGGAAGTCAGATGCTTAACTGACTGAGCCACCTGGGCGCCCCTCCCACCAATTAGATGCTGATTATTTTTAAGTTTCATTGTTCACTTACATAATATTACTTTCAAAATTCCTTAGGAAAAGTTACAGATATAAAATGGTTAAGTGATTTTGTTTGAGTTAGAGCCTATACCTCAATGTATGATAGAGAACTTGGATTAATATCATCTCCATATGTAGGAAAGAGGGGCCCCTGCCCTGGGCCCTGGGCTTTAGGACCCCCCCCGTTGGGCTCTGTGCTCAGGAAAGAGTCTGCTTCAGGATTCTCTCCATTTCCCTCTGTCCCTCTCCTTTCTAAAATAAATAAATCAATCTCTAAAAAAAAAAAAAAAAAAAAACTCTGGGGACTCAGAATGAGCAAGGCCTAAAGATTCTCCATAGAGAAACTAAGAGAAGAAGGAAAGATAGTTCTCTGAGTACAGATTCTCTGCCTCTTTGGTTAGGTTTATTCCTAGGTATCTTATGGTTTTGGGTGCAATTGTAAATGGGATCGACTCCTTAATTTCTCTTTCTTCTGTCTTGCTGTTGGTGTATAGAAATGCAACTGATTTCTGTACATTGATTTTATATCCTGACACTACTGAATTCCTGTATGAGTTCTAGCAGTCTTGGAGTGGAGTCTTTTGAGTTTTCCACATAAAGTATCATATCCTCAAGAGCAGGAAAGATAAAGCCACTGGAGGTAGTAATAAATTTTCATCCTGGTTTCACTGTTAGAATTACGAAATTAAATCTGGAGAGTACAAATAGTTTTAAATTGGCATCCATACTTATTCACTGGGTCATAAATAAAATTTTAATTTTGCAAAAAGTATTTATAGAAATGCAAATTCAAGGCCTTATTTTTACAATATGAATCTGAAAAGCCATAGAGGCTCGCTAGGGCAAAATGATCAAGAACAAATTTATCCAAGTCTGGTCTTGTGGACTAACACCATCCCTGATAAATATGCATTAATCTCATATTGAAGCTCAGTCTTGTTTTTAATATATTGCCTCAGTGTAATTACAGTTTTAACTGTTTGTGTTATTTATAACAAAGAAAAGAATCCCACATTGTTTTCTTGTATTCAACTTCTCTTTGAAAAGAAACTCTGGAAAGAACAAGCATAGTTCTAATTTCTTATTGATTATGACTTCTACTGGTTATGGATAGCAATTATATAAATTTGACAAGGTTCATCTCTTTTAGTTTGAGTCATTAAAAAATCAATTAGTCTTTGTTTTGTAGAACTTTTATATATATATACTATTGGATTGTTCTTTCTTGCAAGATCCTTTGATTACATATTCCACCAAAAGAATGTTGGGAATTTAATTAACTCCAAAAAATTACTAAATCTTAGGAAGTATTTTACAAAATGTCATTCTTTACTTAATAAAGGGCCAGCCCCATATTTCATGAGTTTCCATTCATCTGACAGAGCTGTGGTGTTTGTAATTGTGTATATAAAGCCATCAGTCTTCTAGAACCATCTTTAGCTGAGCAAGCCCCAAAGCATGGTCCATTCTGCTCAGATCTGATCAGCATCTTTATAGCTTATCAGCCTTGGGGTTCAATTTTGTTTTGGATGCTTTTATAAATGAGCACAATCACTGGTGAATCTGTTCTTCCAGATTGCAAAGAGAAAAATCGAGAGGGGAACTTTAGTAGATTACTGTGTCATTGAGAATAAAGTACAAGCACAAATGCACCTAAAGTAGTCTCACAGATGATTTTTGTTGGGTGTACATTTTCAGTTTTATTTCAGTAAAATTAGATGATTGTCTTAGTTATTACTGTTTTTGAAGTTACCTCAGGCTAGGGGTATGATCAATGCATTATCTAACTAAATCAATTGTCCCAAAGTACTATTTTTTTTTTCTTAAAGGAAAGATAAAAGAAAAGAGAAACAGCAATAGATAGAAATCATAAGAATTATTTCAGGACTTTCTCCTTCTGGACAGGTGTGGGATGCATTTTATACTTTCTAGTAGCTGGATTCGATAGTGTGGCTGGTCTCAGCATCCAAGGCAGTCACAGGAATAGCAGGAGCCAAGAGGAAATTTGAATCACTTTAATGGTTTTTACATTTACAAAATTTCTCTGTGAAAGTGTCCATAATATTTGCCTCAGTGATTGGCTTCTTAAGTCAGTAGAATAGTTGAAGTGTAATGTCCAGAGAAAAGTCATACATCTTAAACACATTTATGAAAATATTTTACTATAGTCAATGTAGATCAAATAAAATGTATCAATTGATATTTTAATAACAGGAACAAAATTTGCAAAGGTCGAGATATCAAGTAGTCAAAAGAAAGACCATGAGGCTATCTAAGAAATTCCAGTGCCTGGCCAAGGATGATTTTCCTCAGTTACATTAGAAATTCAGGGGAGGAATTTCAATGTCAAAAAATCCATGTTATTCATATTGTCCATTCCTGGAATCATATCTCTCAGTAGTTATAAAATATAAATATATCCTAGAGATTGTTCTCTGCAGAGCAGGAGCAAACACTGACATAAATGAGCCTCAAAGTACGTGTAGTTGGCACACTTTCTATCCACTCATTCTGTGTGGGGCATAGTATTCAACGACATATTCTTTAGAATGTTTACAACACTTTTATCAAGTAAATGTTTGTGTACCTCCAAAAGTCATATAGTGAAACCCTGTCCTCCAATATGGTGGCATTAGAAGGGCAATTAGGATTAGATGAGGACATGAGGGTGGAGCCCCCAAGAAAAGGATTAGTGTCTTTACAAGAGTCAACCAGAGAACTCACTTTCTCTCTCTGTTTATTCCAGTTGAATAACAATTTCTTATTTCCCACCCTGCCCTAGCCCCTGGAAACCACCATTCTACTCTTAGATTCTATATATTTGATTATTTTAGATACCTCATATAAGTTGGATTATTCAGTATGGATCCTTCTGAGACCAGCCTATCTCACTTAAGATAATGTCCTCAAGGTTTATCTACGTTGGGGCACATTATAGGACTTCCTCCTTTTAAAAGCTGAATAATATTCCATTATATGAATATACCATATTTTCTTTATCCATTCACCTGTGGATGGACATTTAGGTTGCTTCTACATCTTATTTATTACAGCAATGAATAGTGCTGTAATAAACTTTGGGATACAGGTTACTCTTCAAGATCCCGATGTCAATTCTTTTGGATAAACATTCAGAAGTAGAATTGTTCGATCATATGGTAATTCTATTTTTCTTATTTTGAGGCACCTACATACTGGTTTTCACAGCTGCTATGCCATTTTGCATTCCCACCAATAGTTTACAAAAATTCCAATTTCTTCACATCCTCGCCAACATTTGTCTTGGGAGGGGACAGGTGTAAGGTAATATCTCCTTGTGATTTTGATTTGCATTTGCCTTATGATTAGTGACACTAAGCATCTTTTCTTATACCATTAAATTATTTGTTATCTTCTTTGGAAAATGTTTATTTGGGCCTTTTGCTCATTGACAGAGTGAAAAAATAGCCTGTGGAATGGGAGAAAATATTTGTAAACCACATATCTGATAGGTGTTGAGTTACAAAATATATCAGGAACTTCTATAACTCAATAGCAAAAAGACCTAGTAAATTATTTTAAAAAGGTCAAGTTTTTAGAGTTTAGATCTAAAACCTCAGTAGTTGGTGGTTTGAGGGGCTATTGTTAGTGCAGAAAAATCAGAGTAAGATTAAAGTGCTCAAGCTCAGTGGATCACATGCTATTTTCCTCACCCACAGAAGCCTCCTCATTTACCTCCACATCTAAGGAATCTAAGCAATGCTTAAAAATTTATTCCTTGAGTTAATCCAGATGCAGCATATAAATGAATGTCATCACATGACATTGTTCTATACCATGAAATCTATGTTTATTTTTCTTTAGATATTTTACTTATGTATTTGACAGAGAGTGAAAGAGCACAAGCAGGAGGAGTTGTAGAGGAAGAGGAAGAAGCAGGCTTCCCACTGAACAGGCACCCCAATGTAGGACCTGATCCCAGGACCCTGAGATCATGACCTGAGCTGAGGCAGCCGCTTAAATGACTGAGCCACCCAGGCACCCCAAAATCTATGTTTATATATAAGCAGAGGGAGGACTTTAATTTACATTATGTGGACATAAATATGTAAGTTAACTTGAAGTATTTGCCTTGTCAACTTGAAGTATTCTAAAACTATGCAAATCTCATGGTAAGTTAAGCCTCACTCCCAACCGCTCAATAAAAATATGTATTCTTACCACTTTTTCAATTATTTCACTTTTCTCTCCAAAATTTTAATGAGCACATTCACTTTGTCATCAAGATTAGTTAATGTGATATAATCATAGGGACATTGACTTCTCTCCTCCCCCCCCCAACTAAATATCATAGCAATGAAACTCCTGAGGACTAGATAGCAAATATATGATAATTTATACAGATGGGATAGAGCTTACCAAGAACTATGTCAAGAAGAAAGGATTTAAAATTTAAAATTTTTAAATTGTTTATTTTAACCTATGCCATGCTGTAAATACTAGAATTTGGAGGAACTGATACCTTTAGAAGTGGTAAGCTTATCTGCTTAAAAGGTTATCTTCCAAATTTTGAAGAGTTTTGACACTCAGATGTGAAGTTGGTAAAGGTCTAAACTCCTAAAATAATTATTAGATCTGATATAAGGTACGTATAAAATAATAAATATTGACTAACCTCCACTCTTTCAAGCCCATGTCAATGATAGAGAAAATATAAGAAGAAAAAAACAGAAAGACACACATTGGCTCAAAATATCTCTGTAGAATAGAACCAGAAGGCAGCCCAGTGGAGAGGAGGACTGAAACTACTCAGTTCTAGCATAAAGAAGAGCAAGGGGGCCAGGATTTGGGTGCCTGCACAGAACTGGGGAACAAAATGGGATTGAGGAACAGAGCTTACCTCATGGCTTGAAGCAAATGGCTGGGATAGAACATCCCCAACCATGAAAGGAAGCTGAACTGAAAATTAGCTATTGATTGCTGGTTAGGACTGTGTCTTTGGTGATGGAGGACAAGGCAACCTCCTCAGGCCAAGCTGTTGAACCAATGCTGCTCTGGTGACTGGGTTAGTGCTATCTCTATGTACCACTGGAAAGGGCTCCAGAGAGACATTGTAAAGCCAAGTTCTTGACTTGGGGCCTGGAAGGCTGGAGAAACTGGAAAGAAGTATCCCCCTAGTCAGAGCAGTCCACCACTGAAGGAAGAATTAGAAAAGAGAAAGAGAGTGAGACTGAGAGAGAGGGCAACAAATGACCCAAATAACCAAATAACCTTCCATTCAAAATAAATCTGCGAACCAAAATATCAAAACACACAATGAGAAATTCTAATGCTGAGAAAGTCAACCAAGTTAATATAATCAAAACATAAATTCACATGAAAAAATTAATATTCACAGTCTAATAAAGACTTTAATGTACTTAGAACACATAAAGAGTTGAATGGAGGATTAACAATCCATTTAAAAGGAAAGGAAATGATGGAATAAGAAAATGTAGGGAGAAACATGACTGAGAAAATGGGTGTTTTGGAAATGAAAAATGAAGACATTTCAGACTGTAGAGATTTCAAAATTAAAGAATTCAAATGGCAAACTAAATTCTAGACTGGACACAAATGAATTAAGAATTTTGAAGAGATATTAGAGAATAATTTTCTAGAGTTAAAAAAAAAAGACATTAGTCCTGGGATCAGAAATGCATTTAGAGCACCAAGAAAGATAAAATATAAATCCACTAGAAATATGGTGGCAAAACTAGGAAAAATAAGAGAAAAAGAAAAATCTCATATACTACCAGGGAAAAGATACACTACAAAGAATTAGTAAATTGGCTTTTTATCAGCAACAGATGCCAGGAAACAATAGGATCGTATCCTCAAATGTTGCTAGAAAATAATTGTCAGGATATGTTTAATAGATGAGACTTACTCAAAATGAACCCTAAATAAGTCATTTTAGATATATAAAAAGAAAGCTACCGCCCATAAGCCCTCATTACTAATGAATACTCTAGAGCCAAGTTAATACAGATTAAAGAAATGGACGTAAAGAACAAAGATAAAGACAAATCTTGACATAATAAGCTGGCAAGTTGATAAATAATCTACTTTATGATGGAATCACAATATCTGCTTATACTTTCTAATTTAAACAGACTCTAAACAGTAGTACAAAATTGAAAGAGGTAGCTCAATGGATAGCCAAAAGACGCTAAGGTCCTTTTTGGGTTGAAAAGTGATTGAATGAGTTTGGAATTTGTTGAAAAATTTCATAGTTAAGTGTATGTGTTAACAATTAAAGATAAACATAAAAAGTAAAAATAATACAGGTACAACTAATAGCTTTCAACTATTACAGAATGGGGAAAAAAGAAAGTGTAAAAACTTCATGAAACTAACATGCGTCAGAAAAAGAAGAGGAAAAGAGGCAAAGAAAATATAAAATAGAAGAATCCAAAGTACAGCAATAATTAGGATTAAGGTAAAGGAAGGTAAAGGAAAACAATCCATCTACTATCAGATTAGATTAAATATTTAACAACTTAAATTCAGAATGAAAGACTGAAAATACAGGAATGGGAAAAGATTTATCAGGCAAATCCAAATTAATTATAATGAACTATAGCTACTAATTTTAATACCGCTTTCACCGGATTATAAAACCATTGAAGTATAATTTATCGTTAAGAAAACATTGATGCAAAATAAGCAATACTACATGCTTTATGCATTTAACTACATGACTTTGAAAAATATAAGGCAAAAATTAAAAGAATTGTAATATAATATAATACAATATATTATATAAATATATTATATAAATATATTTATAATATAATACAATACAAAATATAATACAATACAAAATATTTGTATATATATAAAATATATATATAATATATACAAAATATAATACAATAACAGAATCAGAGAGGGGTATTTTAGTATATTTATTTCAAGTTAAGACTATAGAGGACAGTATTATAAATAAAATAAGAATAAAATTCTAAATATTGATAACAATTTATTTGTAATAAAAATTTTTACATGTTAGTTTTAAATAAATTCTGAAATAATCATAAAATATGCATTATTATCAAAATCCCATGGAACATTTACAGAACTCATGACTTGTACAGTGGGTCATAAATTAAGATATAAAATTAGAAAAAAACAATATCACAGAGATCATATCTTCTGACAAAGAAACAAAATGGAATTCAGCAATGAAAAAACAAAAGACCACAAATATTTGGAAATTGAAACATACACATTTATTTTTTTTAAGATTTTAATTATTTTTTTTAGAGAAAGAGAGAGTGAGGAGAGAGGGTTTGAGGGAGAGGGAGAGAGAGAAATCTCAAGCAGACTCCCCACCTTGGGGATCAGTCCTAGGACCCTGAGATCATGACCTGAACTGAAATCAAAAGTCCAGTGTTCAATTGACTGATCCACCCAGACACCCTAAAGAGGCACATTTAAATAACTCCTTATTTTTAAAAGAAAATAGAAATGGAAATTATAAAATATGTCCTACTTGAAATAAATGAAACCAGGCAATGAACTTACTTATTTTAAAAACTGTGAAATGCAGCTAAAGTAATATTAGTAATAAACTTATAACTTCAAAAATATTTAAAAAAAAAAGAAAAAGAAAAAGAAGGGACACTTAGGTAGGTCAGTCAGTTGGCTCAGGTCATAATCCTGGGATCCTGGGATCGAGCCCTGCATCATGATCCCTGCTCAACAGGGAGTCTGCTTCTCCCCCTCTCCGACTTCTGTCATTCCCCGACCCCACACCAGCTCATGAACCCTCTCTCTCAAAAAATAAAATCTTTTAAAAGAAGAAAAGAATGAGGACTGAGAAAGAGTAATGCAATTTTCGATTCAAAAGCTAGAAAAAGAATAATAATATAAAAGTGACAAATCTAAGAATAAAATAATAAATACTATGTAAGTCAAAATGAATGTAACAGAAAACTAATAAGAAGGAAATCATCTACAAAACTGTCAGCTGCCTAACACAAACGTGATACCAAGTCAGAAGGCTAACACAGAAGAAAGTTATAAATCAACATCACACACAAATGGAAATGCAAAAATTCCAAATAAAGTATTAGCCAATCAACTTTAGCAGCATGTATTATGTACTATACACATCTACATACATGTGTATAGTATAGTGGGAAGAAGATTTTTTTTGAAATCAGAGCAAGCTGAATTTTAGTCCTGGACTGTCTACTTATTAGGCTAGTTCCCTGGTATTTAGTATCTATGGTGTTTATTGTGTTAATGTAATTGTTGTTAATGTGACTAGAAAGCATCAACATAGCTACAACCGAGATGGTTCTTAATTTACCCAATATCATGAAAACTGAAATTTTGAAGTATTTTAACAGAAATTTTCACTTTTAAAGCTATTTATTTGCCCTTAAAAATGCTAATGTTCTAATGTCTTGTTGACTACAGGTAAATATAGACCAGCATACTTTTTTAAGGTATGAATACACCTCCAAGGTTGGCAATGGAATGCCATTTTTTGCTGTTTTGTTTTACAGCTAAAAAGCATGTTTTCTTGATGCTTTTCTTTTGGTGGTTAAACATGAAAACAATATTCATTTCTTGACTTTTCTCATTGTGGACTCTCATGGACTTCCTAGTGGAGGGTCAGAACCTCACACAATATACAAACCCACAAATTCTAGCCACTTCATCTGTCCTAAGGTTGCATCATTCATGGATGTATAGTGTCTTCCCTGACTTGCCTGCATTTACATGGAAGTCTTTGCCTTGTAACTCAGGAAGGCAAGTAGGGGGGGAGAGCCATTGTCCATCCAGCACCCCCCAACCCCAAAGTGCAGACATCTCCTTCATCTCATCACTGGACTCAATGTCACTGCCCTGGAAAACATCATAGAGATCATAATCGACCATCTTGGAAATTGGAAAGCCACAAATTTAGTGTTTTGGGTACCAGAGAAAATTGCTCTTCATGTACATATCAACAAAAACAGGTTGATTTTCAGCCAGCTGCCAAAAGTAGGCATGTTGGCACTTCTGTAGCCAACCCCTGCAACAGTGTCCCTCCATCTGCTGGTGAAAAATGCACTACTTACAGTTACCAAACCAAATGTGCTGTAGCTTGCCCTTCTAAGCAAATTTTATAGGTATAATTTGTTCTGTTAAAACGTTGCCACATTAAAGTATGTCAGGACCCTGAAGAAAGTTGGCAATTGTGTCCTAGATAATCTGAGAGATACAGCCTGGAGTTTCCCCTGATCCTTTCCTTTAGCCTATTTTTCTTCCACCAGAAATGACCTTGCACTTTACTTAATTATGTAAGCCAGACCTGCTCTCAGACACTCGAGTACACATGGGGTGGAAGAAAAGCAGGGGTCTCCCCCTGAGAGCAATAGATAGCATTCTTAGGGCCCTCTTTGCCCCACCATGAGATGTGCTGAACTCACGTTTCCTCTTGGAACAAGCATAGCAATTAATAATGTGGGCCTGATTGTCTTGTCTAATGACAAAAGTTGGATTTGTCCCCACCATCACATGGCATGTTTTAGGGATCAACACAAATCTACTGTAGATCATAAGTAGTCAAATATAAAAGTTCTGTGGCTTACTCAGGAATGTATAAGAAAAAATCATATTCTCCTATACCCATTATTGCTTTATCTTCAATAGCTCTCTTGTTTTCTTTTTTATTTTCCCCACAAAAACTAATTGAATTAAATATATACATTAGAAGACAAAAGTGTAGTTAATATTAATGCAGAAGCTGCAATATTCTAGGAGACTGGAAGTCTTTGTCTATCAGGATTTTCTTCTGTGGTGATAGGGGTGGTAATGGTTTCAACCTTTTTACGGCTTAGAGAAAAAACCACATCGAGATACTACCTTATACCAGTTAGAATGGCCAAAATCAACAAGAGAGTAAACTACAAGTGTTGGAGAGGGTGTGGACATAGGGGAACCCTCTTACACTGTTGGTGGGAATGCAAGTTGGCGCAGCCACTTTGGAAAACAGTGTGGAGATTCCTCAAGAAATTAAAAATAGAGCTACCCTATGACTCTGCAATTGCACTACTCGGTATTTACCCCAAAGATACAGATGCAGTGAAAAGAAGGGCCATATGTACCCCAATGTTCATAGCAGCAATGGCCACAATTGCCAAACTGTGGAAAGAGCCAAGATGTCCTTCAACAGACGAATGGATAAAGAAGATATGGGCCATATACACAATGGAATATTATGCTTCCATCAGAAAGAATGAATACCCAACTTTTGTATCAACATGGATGGGTCTGACGGAGATTATGCTGAGTGAAATAAGTCAAGCAGAGAAAATCAATTATCATGTGGCTTCACTTACTGGTGGAGCATAAGGAATAACATGGAGAACATTAGGAGAAGGAAAGGAAATGTGAATTGAGGGAAATCAGAGGGAGAGATGAACCATGAGAGACTATGGACTCCAAGAAACAAACTGAGGGTTTTAGAGGGCTGGGGAGGGGGAGAATGGGTTAGCCAGGTGGTGGTATTAAGAAGGGCACAGATTGCATGGAGCACTGGGTATTAGACACAAACAATGAATCATGGAGCACGACGTCAAAAACTAATAATGTACTGAATGATGACTAACATAACATAATAATAAATAAATTTATAACAATAAATAATAAAATAATAAATAATAATAAATAAAAAATAAACAATATTATTGGGCTTTTTTAAAAAATAAAATTAATATAATCAATGTAATTATGGCAATGACCATAATTTGAAAAAGAGGTCTCTCAGTAATTATTACGAGACATATATCATATCAAATATATATATTGGTCCAGGAGAGTCAACTGCTTTGTGTTTAACTTTTTAAAAATGCAAATTTTTACCTTCCCAAAAGAAATACCTTATAATCAGGTAAATGAGAAAATGCCAATATGAGAAGCAAAAATTGCAACTGCTTATCTACCAGAAAAAGGAAATTTTATTTCATTTTTAATTGCCTCCAGGCAGGAAGTTTCTTTGTAAAATCCAATCAGCCCACAGTCATGGGTGAAACTTCCTTATATATGTTAGGGAAACATTTAAAAACAGAGATTCAGAAGCAGAAGGGCTCAAAGGAATTAATGCTTGCCACCTGCCCATAAGAGCTTTCCTAGATGAGGTTTATCTATAGCCTCAGAAGGAAGGTTCTAGCAAGCACATGTCAGAGCAAAATGTGTCAGGGTGTGTGTGTGTGTGCGTGTGTGTAAGTAAAGATGAAAAAGTACTCTCTAATTACTCTACTGTAGTAAGTAAAAGAAAGCTTCAAAGAAATAGTGAAGGGCTGCTGGCAGACAGCCAGAAATATTTAACGGTTAGCGGGACAAGTGGAGTCTTGCTGTCTTATTCTTAACATTGGTTTAAAGAACTGTGTCCTCTTGCAATCACTGAACACCCTCTCCATGTGCATATCACTTCTCTTTCCATGCGTAGAACACCAAGCAAGCATTCCCCAGACCCGGGCTCTGTCTTGATGCAGGGGAACCAGGAAATGCAACTTCAGCTGAGGGTTTCCTTTTGAATTGGTCACGGTCACGCTATTCAAATAGGAAGAAATCTGCAACCCATTAGACATTTTCCTCCTGCATTAATAGTCAGAAAAATTAATTATATTTTGTAGCCATTCCTATTATTGGTTTTGGGGAGGTTTTTTTCTGTGTTTTGTTTTTGGTTTTTTCCGGTGGGTAAATGTTCTCAAAGGGCAGTGCCTGGATAACAGCATGTAGGGTCGATTAAGTTGTGCAAAAAGAAAAAGGAGCCAGCAGATCTGCAGTCCTGTCCTCGGAGGGAGCAGAAGGTGGCAACGGAAAAGGAGGACAGAGCTTTTGACATCTGTGGGGCCACCAAGTAACTCACAGCACCCTGGCCAAGTCAAATCAGTGGAATTCCCAAAAACCAACAATGTGCTTTTGAGAACATTTCAAATGGATCATAATGCATTCCCCCGTGTAATACTGTTCTGCCCTCGAAGCCTATTTCTCCTGGAAAGAAAAGCTGAATCAAACTTCCCGTCTAGAAATCATGTGGGGGCTCCTGGAACATCTGAGAATTGAAACTTTTCAACAGAAGTATCCACAAAATGACTCTGGGTTTCTACAGAATCAAGTAACCATAGGAGTGCAGGAACCCCGTTTTTTTTAAAAATGTACCTCTGCTCTTTGGCAGTTTGACTAGGTCACTTCCAAAATACATGTTTTGTTATTTGGCATTTTCAGAACTTGCTTAAATTATAAAATGTTAGGGCTGGAGGCAGTCTTACATAGCATCTAATTAAATTTCTTTAACTTCCAGATTAGGAAAGTAGGTCCAAGGAGATTAAGGGACTTGATTCAAAGTGACAGCTAACTAGCGACAGAGTGGGGATCCGGCCACAGTCAGTTTTTCTTTATAAAACACTCATAACAAAAATCAAACAAAATGTATTTTCTTCCAAAACTAATGCTATATTTTCCAAATTTGACTTGTATATATAATATGCTCTAAATAGAAATCCAACAATATATTTATGTATTCACTATATTTATGTATTTATGAATGTATTTCACACACTTCTAAAACGATAAGTGGCCTATTTACATGGGTGACTCTAAGTCTCAGTCACAGAATAAAACAGAAGGGTATTTTAGAGGTAAGATTTTTCCTTGAATATATTGCAGAGTATGAAGTAATTCTATGCTGTGGGGTTCATTATCTGTCTCCTTTAAAATTCTGTTTTAACCACTATTGTAACACATACAATAATCATCCTTTCACTTCCAATATGGGGCTGTGTCTTCTGTCAAGTATCAGATAATCAGAAGAGAGGCATCATCTCATGATTACTTGGATTCATTACAGTGACATATAAAAATTAATAGCAGAGGAACAACTAAAAACACTTTTATAAATGTAGCTTTAATGAGTATAGCACTTTATGGTTATCAAAGAGTATTTCTCTTTTGTAACAACTGAATAATAGTTTTGGCACTTGGATTCTGGTGTTTTATCTCTTAGTGACTTTTTTTAATTTTATTAATAGACATGTTAAGATGGTCAATAAGAAAATTGTTATTGTTTCATGTAACTTACAAACACACTCAGTGGGCATTTCTTATCCTTGGTTACTCTTCCTTCAGATAATAGTACCTAGCTTTTTCTTTCAGTTCATATGGTTCTGGATATCCAAACCCCCTCTGTCATCACATTTTTTTTTTCCCACCAGCTACACCAGCTACAAAAAACTGGTGTTTTTTGCGATGATCCAGACCCAACCAATAGAGTCTAGCCCTTACAGCTAAAAAGAACTTTTAACTAATATCAAATAGCAGAGGCTTAAACTCAAAAGTGACAGGAATCTTTGACTTTGTCCCTTGATCTGACTATCCAGTTAAATAGAGGCAACAAACATTATAGGTTTAAGCAATTGGGGCTTCACATTCTGAACTCTTAAAATATTCTCCATCTAAATCCCACCTTTTCTTGCAGCTTTCTGAGGGTTCACTTTCTTGGATGGCATTCTGACTCTTAAGAATCCCAGAAAATCCTTAAAATATATACAAACAACAAAAACTGAGCAATATTTCTGATTCCAGCCCATTAGCAGATTGGCTAGATCAAACAGAAATAGGAGAGGACAGGCATATTCAAGGCATCTGTGAAGCTGGCAAAAAAAAAACCCTGAAAGACTTAAGTATTTTACCCAAGTCAGAGGCCTTGAGAACTTTGTCACGGTGCCAATGTCAGGAAACATGAGTATTTTGATCATCATATTTGAGGATTCTTTAATAAAATTGTATTTGGACAGAGGTAAGTTGTATACATCTAAGGTCATGATTTTAACAAGTCTATAATGTTTTATTATATTTCATGTAGAAAAATAGTCACTTTTTTAAAAGATTGATTTTAGAGAGAGAAACAGCACGCCAGTGGGCAGGGAAAGGCAGAGGAAGAGAGAGAGAGAATCCTCAAGCCAACTCCCCACTGAGCATGAGCCCGATACGGGGCTCAATCCCACGACCCTGAGATCATGACCTGAGCTGAAATCGAGAGTCGGCTGCTTAACCAACTGAGCCACCCAGGCACCCGAGAAAAATAGTTACTTCAATTATAGTCATGCATCATACTACATTTTGTCTACACCATCTCAAATGCCTAGTAACTGGAAATTTTTTAATATTCAGGACATCTTTGTTTTCCTTATGTCCTCCCCATCACCATTTGCAGAAATCTATTTGACAGAGTCACTGTTCAGGGATCTTATATCATATTCTGTTTTAATATTATTATTATGTGTAGTAGTTTGAGTAGAGAATTTGGTACACCACATAGTAAACTTGACAGACATGACCCAGATATTCTGCCATATTTTTTTTTCTATTTTGAATGTTTCTGAGCACATAAGTTTGAGATAATCCTAAGGATAATTTTATCAGAAGCCATTAAAAAACAAAAGTGATTTTATTTATTTTTTTAAAGATTTTTATTTATTTGACAGAGAGAGAGATCACAAGTAGGCAGAGAGACAGGCAGAGAGAGAGAGGAGGAAGCAGGCTCCCCGCTGAGCAGAGAGCCCAATGCAGGGCTTGATCCCAGGACCCTGAGATCATGACCTGAGCCGAAGGCAGAGGCTTTAACCCACTGAGCCACCCAGGTGCCCCCAAAAGTGATTTTAAAAAGAAGAAGCTATCACTTTTCTTTAAATAATTTTAGCTAGCAATTATTGTTTATGAGAAGATATCATCTAATTATACTAAAATTTAACCATATCTTATATTTATATAGTTCTTTCTAGTTTAAGCCTCTGCTGTTTGATATTAGTTAAAAGTTCTTTGTAGCTCTAAGGGAGACAGTTCTAAGGGGAACTGTGAAAGAAGATGTTTTGGTGGGTTCCAAAGAGAATCTCAGGATCCTTGTCTTTAGGGAGAACCCTGAAGAGGTGATCTCCCCCAGAGATGGAAATCCTACCAAATTTAGGGTGATGAGATCAGATCAGCCTCTCAGAGATTTCTGTGACCCAAAATGGGGAGAAACAGCAGAATAAACTTCTGACCCTAAAGATGGCATAGACTAAGAAGAAAGAACCCAAGACCCAATGAGATAGGGTAGATAGGAAAAGATATCTCAACTGCGACTTCCCCTCAATTAATGGCCAAGGGCCAATTCCACTCACAGTCAGAACTATTTAAGATCTCCAGAGTCAGATACAACTCTAGGGAAAACTGAGTGTATGGAAACCCCAAACAAACTGCAGTTCAGTCTGTTGCCCTATTGAAACTGGCCCTCAAAATGAAATCAAATTCACTTGTAGAATAAAAAGAATATTTTTTAAAGAATATTATGGGGCGCCTGGGTGGCTCAGTTGTTAAGCAACTGCCTTCGGCTCAGGTCATGATCCTGGAGTCCCTGGATCGAGTCCCGCATCAGGCTCCCTCCTCAGCGGGGAGTCTGCTTCTCTGTCTGACCTCTTCCTCTCATGCTTCCTCTCTCTCATTCTCTCTCTCTCTCTCTCTCAAATAAATAAATAAATAAAATCTTTAAAAAAAAATTTAAAAAAAAAGATTTTATTTATTTATTTGACAGAGAGAGAGAGAGATCACAGGTAGGCAGAGAGGCAGGCAGAGAGAGAGGGGGAAGCAGGCTCCCCGCCGAGCAAAGAGCCCGATGCGGGGCTCGATCCCAGGACCCCGAGATCATGACCTGAGCCGAAGGCAGAGGCTTTAATCCACTAGCCACCCAGGCACCCCAACATGAACTTGATTTTGATTAACTCACTCAATAAATATTCATTGAGTACTTCTTATGCCGAAGGTGCTAGGCACTGCAAGAAATACAGAAAAATAGAGAGCAGACAGTCTCTTCCCTCAAGTGATTTATAATCTAATTGAGACAAGGAGACAAATTAAACCATGCATGTGGTATATCGGCATGCATCAAATAAACCATAGAAATGATAAAAGTATTATGAGTTTAGACAATTGAGGGAGGAACCAGCAGGCTGGAATTGGCAAAGAAAGCTTCACAGAGAAATGTTTTTGCAAACAGTGGATAAAGACACATTGGGAAGAATGAAACCATGTTAGGGAGTTATGAGTAAGATAAAGTAGGGTAGAGTCTGATGCAATAGGGCAGGAAGGACAGGATAGTGAATAGAAAGTTTGTGTCAATATCACTGAGAGGGACTTCTGGAAATATTCTAATTAAAATATTTTTTCTTTGACATCTGAAGGTTAATTCCCCTTAGAAATCTTTAATCAACGGAACTAGATCACTCCTTTTAAATCACTTTTTAGTAATGAATCCATAGCCTTGAAATATATATATTTTTAGTGCCCTTTGAGATAAGCTCTTTCTTCCCCACCTTCACCCAATTCTGATAAAGCCAAATTCCTCCCCTTCACACACTCACACACTCACACACCCACAATTCCTTATCCACTTCGATCTAGATCAAAGTCCCGGTAATACTGTCCACCTTGCATAAACACACAGTCATTCTCACAACCACAACCCCGATGGCTCAACCTAGACACCCTCCCAAATCCTCCTCTCTGACTTACAATGCCTCACTCCTGTCCCCTTTCGAATTACACTGTTTCCTAGAGAATTAGTAGAACCAAAAGAGGTGATGCTGATGTTATTTCTATGAGCACTTTGCCACCCTACGAACTCTACGTCCCACACAAAAGTTTGCTGATCTGGCCTGCCCTATTCCCAAGCCGTCTAGTAATTAGAATTCTCCTCAGCAGGAGACAATGCCATGCATCTTGAGCAAAGAAGAGCAAATTGGAAGGATTCCAGAACCTTTCCACTATTGGCTCAACTGGCCCAACTGGTAAACATAATGCTTGTATCTTTAGCTGGAGGTGATTATATAAAGTCTGAGTCAGAGAAGAATATGATTTATTATTATTTTAGGGCCTTGCGGTATTTTTTTTCTTAACACCAAGGAATGAACCATCAGGAAAAAAAAATTCATAAAGATTCATTCATAATTCCCAGAGGCAGGTTGTGCACAGAAAATGAAGAACTTGAAAAAGAATATGAAAATATTTTCATGCAGAGCAACCACATCCAATCAATACATTTCTAACAGATCCCTACTATGTGCAAGACCAAAATATCATTATAATATAAGTACTTTCAAGAAGCAACTACTGACAAGCAGAGACTCAGATTCCTCTTACATTTATTTGCTGACAGCTGACATTATACCAAATTGATTCTGGCCATATCCATAGACAGCCTCAGGTCTGATGTCCTGGACTATTTCATCCTATCATCCCTGAGAACATCACTGAGCGCTGTAATAGACTCTTTTCCAGATAAGACAAGTAGTGCTCAATACCAGGTTAATGAAATTTTTGTGGTCATTGCCTCTGCATACATCTTTTTACTAAAGAACGTGTGGGTTTTAAACAATCACATAAACCTCTATTCCTTAAGCAACCACAGTAAAATTCTTCAATTGTTTCTGGTAAGTGCTTTATCTGTGCAATCCCTTCTAGTCTCTTCACCATTTTTATAGATGTAATCAATTATTTCAGTCAAGCAAAGTACCCTGCCAACTTTCCAGAATTTCTAGCACGATTTTAACTACCAGCTTGGGGTTTTATTCAGTATGAGCATAAAAGTTATTATATTCTAATTGCTTGTGATTGTTACTACATTGAGATTTATTTTTGTTGGTTTTTTCAAGAGACTGTTAAAATGAGTTTAGTGACTTCATTCTGGTTTTCCTGATTGATTCTATTATTAGGACTGTGGAAGCCTCGGGCCCTTTGGCCTTGCTGAACATCTTGAACAATTTTTTAAGCAGTTTGGGTTTGGCAAAACCTATTTTGCCAAGAACATTACCCTTTAATTTTTAAAAACCATGTGCATTTTAAGGAAAATGTAACCCATATGTTCCTAATTCCTCTGTACTAAACACATCAAAATGTTTTGTAAGAAACACTTGATTTCCAAGAAGACTTATGAGCCTTCCTTAAAAGACCTTTTAAGTTATTTTCTTTTAAAACAGGAAGTTACTTCTGCCAAGAATAAAGTTATTTAGACACCAACTGTTTCAAGAAACTCATGAACTAACTGGACATATTTTACATTACTCTGGAATATATTTGTTGAATAAAATGGTAGCCAAAAACAAAAACGGAGCAGTGAGAGAATCAAATCAAACTTTAAAAAATTCTTAGAATATGTGTGTGTTTTCGACAAGAGCACCTGCTTCAAATGAGTTTGGTAGGGATCAGATTTGGGTGTTGTTTTGTTTTTAGTTCTGGGGAAGATATTCTAGAATCTTATTTGAATATCTATTTTCAACATGTTACAAATTAACTTTTCCCAGAGAATTTTGAAATTTTAATTCAGTTTATCTTCATTTTAATATTTCTGTCTCTAATTCCAACAGTAAGAATAGAAAGAATATTCACAAACCAGCTACGGTATACATTTTTGCAAAGGCATATATTCATGTAAATGTATGGGTGTGTCCTGTGGATACTCAGGCAGCTTCTGCTTCCTTCCTTTGGCTCTCAGAGTCCAAACCACTGGACTCCTACTCTTCAAACTAGCAAAATCTGGGGATGATTCTTCCTAGCCTAGATTCAGATGCTGCTGTGTCAAGCACAAGTCTGTTACCCCAGAAGGGCAGCACGAAGACTCCCATGGACAGAATACACAACCTATCGTGCCTATTTTTGGCCGGGTTTCCTGCATATTCTGCTATTCTCTTGTTTCCATTCCTAATTTCAAATATCAGTTCAGAAGAGGAAAGGAGAAACTGTCCCCACACCTCAAGCCCGCAAGGATCCACCTGTTCGCTTTCTCCAGGTTAAATCTCCCTTCAGATCCACCCCATTTGGGATGATCATGAAGGCGAACACCTCTGCTCCCACTGGCCCTTAGAAAGATCAAGGCTCCCTAAGCAGCCTTCTGGATCTCTGTCACCACAGCTGCTGGCTGCTATACCAGAACTCCCATCTCACAGATGGGACACCATCCAATCCTAAGCACTCCGAGACAATCCTGTAGATATCACAACAAAGGGTTAAAAGGCAAAGGGTTCTGGTTCGCAAGTAGCCATATGGTTGGTGCTCAATGATATGAGACAATAAATGTGTTAATTAGCTTGATTGTGGTCATCATTTCACAATGAATAACTATATCAAGCCATCACATTGTGTGCTCTCTATCTACCGACAGATAGGTAGACAATAGATATAGACATAGATATACATACAGATTTTATTTATCAGTCATGTCTCAGTGAAGCTGGGGAAAACATGAGAAATTATATCATCTGGCTTTGTTGTGAATATTATTTGTTGTGTGTTAATATTACTGGGTTGTTGTTTTTTTTCTATTTTAAAATGTACAAATCAGGAACACAAAAGAGACAACTCGTGTTCTTCTCCGGGCATCATTCCTCATCTGTAAATGGCCATAAGAAGATGGGATGAGGGGTGCCTGGGTGGCTCAGTGGGTTAAAGCCTCTGCCTTCAGCTCAGGTCATGATCTCGGGATCCTGGGATCGAGCCTCTCATCGGGCTCTCTGCTCAGCGGGGAGCCTGCTTCCCCCTCTCTCTCTGTCTGCCTCTCTGCCTACTTGTGATCCTTCTCTGTCAAATAAATAAGTAAAATCTTAAAAAGAAGAAGAAGAAGAAGAAGAAGAAGAAGAAGAAGAAGAAGAAGAAGAAGAAGAAGAAGAAAAAGAAGAAGAAGAAGAAGGAGGAGGAGGAGGAGGAGGGATGATTCCCCAGGTTCTTTCCTGCACAAATTTTTTCAGAACCTATTCTTAGCACAGGAGCTTTCCAGCAATCCTGACAGTGAAGAAGTCACTGGGGGGTGGGGCTCAGGGCACACAGTGTTTCTTGATCCAAGTATTTACTAGTTCAGCCCTGAGTTCCTGCTGCATACCAGGCACTTTGCTAGGATTAGGGATACAAAGAAGAAAGCGGAAAGAAACAAATTCTGCCTTCATGGGTTTTAGAGGAGCTTAGAAAAACAAGCATCCAAACAACGGTGACAACGTCTGATTTGAATTTTCACTGATAAGAAAAAAATAGAGGCTGGAAACTGTATTTGACATGGAGATAGAAAAGCAGAGGCCGATCAGTCTCAGGGGAGAGTTGGCAAGGAAGGTGTGGTGTCAGGGAAGCTCTAAGAAAACTGATCAGAAATAAGGGAAAATGAACGGTTTTATTGGCTGCAAAACAATTGAACTATAAAGGGATGGAATTCTATTTGTTTTTTAAGTCCTGCCACTCTAGTTTGGGTATGTATTTCTAGGTGATGCTTTTGAGTAATAAAACTCAAAATATACAGAATCATCATTTCTCCAGGCCTGCAAATTAATCTAACAATTTCTTACATAACTGTAAAAGAGGGCCATGCGAAGTTGGAGGAGAGCCATGAAAACACCCCAAAATATGCCCCATATGTGATGGCAAGAGTGCAGCATAGTGAAAGCATTTGAAAAATAAGGCTCTTTTATCTTGAAAGACAAGAAAAAAGCTAGTCATAATCAAAGTTTTTAAATTGTGAAAAGTAATAGTAGAAGGATATTCTGATTCTGTTGTGCTCTTTAAGGATTAAGGCATTTCATGAAATAAATAACATACAATGGATGGCCTGTTGAAGTGTATAACATAGGAACTGGCAGATCCAGCCATAATTTTCTAAGCTAACCTAAAGCTCTCAGCATGGACTTCATCAACAGATTTAGATTTAAATTCTAAACCACAAAAGAAGTATTTCCCTTGTGAATAATCTAGTAACAGTGTTCTTCACTGTCAGGATTGCTAGAAAGTTCATATGTTGAGAATAGGTTCATCAGGGGAGCCTGGCTGGCTCAGTCAGTTGAGCATCGGACTCTTGTTTTCGGCTCAGGTCATAACCTGAAGGTCATGAGATGAAGTCCCACATCGGGCTCATCGTTCAGCACAGAGTCTGCTCGAGATTGTCTCCCTCTCCCTCTCCCTCTGCCCCTCCCACTATGGGCTCTTTCTCTTTCTAAAATGATAAACCCTTTAAAAAAAAATAGGTTCATGAAAGTTTGTACAGGAACTAACCTTAGAATCATTCCAATCCCTCTTCCATCCCTCTACGAATAAAGGGACTGAAGCCCAGAGAAGATGGAAATGAGTTGTCTCCATCATGTTTCTGATGTACAATGTGATGATGTGATGTAGCTATACCTTACATATATTGTATACGTTAGTAATATCATTAAAAGAAGATCTGCTCTTGAGCCTGGGTGGCTCAGTTGGTTGCGCGACTGCCTTCGGCTCGGGTCATGATCCCGGAGACCCGGGATCGAGTCCCACATTGGGCTCCCAGCTTCATGGGGAGTCCGCTTCTCACTCTGACCTTCTCCCTTCTCATGTTCTCTCTCACTCTCCCTCTCTTTCTCTAATGAATAAATAAATAAAATCTTTAAATAAATAAATAAATAAATAAAAATAAGAAGATCTGCTCTTGTGAATATGACTTAATATTAGGAAAATCTTAATAAATTGGTCTTAGTAAAGAGCTGATGCTTCAAAATTATATAGGATCCATCAATATGTTTCAATATTCTCAAAATTTTACATACAGTTGGAAATTTTCTTTCATCTATGGTTTTTGGTTAGGGCATGGATAGGAAGGAGAGAATTCTCCAGAGTGAAGCAACTGGAATATAAACAGTCATCTCTTATGATTTCTTCTTTATACATATTGTGTTTTACAAAAAAGGAGAAAGAAGAACGAAGGAAGAAAGAAACGAAGGAAAGAAAAGAAAGCAAGCAAGCCCCCCCAAAAATAAATCCAAACAACTTGAACTATAAATATGTTTTAAAAATAGAATCACTAATCTAACCAGCTTTAACTACAGTAATAAGAAAATTTTGTTCGAAAAACAGAAAAGATAATGAAGAACACCACAGGATTCTAACCACCTAAATTCCATTTTTTGTTTTTCATAAATCTGGGCCTTGACTGGTTTCTTTTGAAATTTATTTTCATAGAGGAGCACCTGGGTGGCTCAGTCTGTTAAGTGTCCAACTCTTCTTGGTTTCAGCTCAGGTCATATTTTCTTGGGTTGTGGGATCCAGCCCCCCAATCAGGCTCTGCGCTCAGTGGGAAGTCTGTATAAAAGATTCTCTCCCTTTGCCCCTCCTCCCATTCACTTTCTCTCTCTCTCTCTCTCTCTCTGAAAATAAATAAATAAATATTTTTTTTTAAAAAACTACTTTCAGATAATTTACCATGAAATTAGGTCTCTGGAGAAATTAGAGATCACTATGCTGAGGAAGGTAACGAAGTAAAGGTAGAAAGAATATAGTTTGGAGGAATATAGTGAAGCCAATGCAAATTTTTCTAGCTGATAAAATTTTTTAAAACTCAGAAACATTCTTCCATCCCTTCCCCTGTGATCCTCTATCTTGAAACCAGAGAGGGAGACAAACCATAAGAGACTCTTAAACTTAGGAAATAAACTGAGGGTTGCTGGAGGGGGAGGGGTGGGAGGGATGGGGTGGCTGGATGATGGACACTGAGGAGGGTATGTGCTATGGTGAGCACTGTGAATTGTGTAAGCCTGATGAATCACAGACTTGTGCCCCTGAAACGAATAATACATTATATCTTAATAATAAAAAATAAAACTCAGAAACATTTACCTACGAACTATGAAATGGGTTGCTTTATTTTTAAGCCATCCATAATGACTACTAGCTTTCCATCACTAAAGAAGTATTCAGAGTAATCCCAATTAAACAATGACGGTCAATTAACCATAAACCTAACATGTTTGGTTAACCTGTTCTTCCTTTCTATGAAGCTGTGCAGAATGCATACCCACCATTCATTCTAGTGAACTCTGTCTAATTTTGTGATAGCATCAATGATACAAAGCAGGATTTATTCTGCTTATGGATTGGAAACAAAATTTGTGAAGAAGTGGATTGTTTACCCATGTGAGGTGGATGAGCTTTTCCAGAAGAGCAGGATTTAGTGCCCTCAAGGAGACCTTTTATTAAATGGAGCTAGAAACGTGTGTTCATTTCACTGATCTGAGGAGAGCAAAGGCATCATCATTAAACAGTTACTTTAGGGCACCAGGATTTCCGTATCGGGTATTATGTAAACTTTGTATATACAACCAGTGCTCACAAGCAGTAATGGCAACATGATGATATTTATTAGACCATTCTGCACTGTAATCCCATAATAAAACTTAGAGGGGGGCAAAGCCCTATTCTAGATGTCAGGACAACTTAGTTTGTGTGATATTCCATCAGCAAGATACTTAAGGTCATTTCATTCATCTATACAGAGGGAAGTTAAACAAGATGAGCTCTAAAATCCCTTTCAAT
Source organism: Nasua narica (assembly GCA_028533885.1). Taxonomy (NCBI): domain Eukaryota; kingdom Metazoa; phylum Chordata; class Mammalia; order Carnivora; family Procyonidae; genus Nasua; species Nasua narica. The sequence continues at coordinate 114,285,112 of CM052802.1, read as the reverse complement.
TCTAAAATAAAATTATTGATTCATTTTCTTCTTTTTCTGGGTTGTCTTCCAAGTTGTCTTGGAAACATTTTTCTTTCAATAATGCCTCTTTTCCGCCCTCCCCAAATATACACTGAATTCCCAAGAATTAAAACAAGATTTTAAGCACATTATTCTCTTTCAAAACACATGGAGAAATCAAGACAATGCAAAAGCTGTTTTATGATTATGGCAGAACCACTCAACAAATCATTTCCATGCCTAAATAACAGGAGGTTAGGCCAGACATCTCATTTCCCACCTCCTCTTTTTCCATCCCCAAAATAGATGATTACTTGCTTATTTTGTAAAGTAAGTGTTAAAAAGTTTCTTGGACATTGGGGAAAAAACAACAACAGCAGCAGAACAATGATGCAGAGCAAAATTTCATTATATCTTTAACTTTTTAAATTTTTTTTTCTCATTAAATGTTTGTTTTATTGGGTCTCATAATTCTGTGACAGGATTTTGGTCAAGTTGTTTCCATTAAATAGTATTGATTTTAAAAAGTACTAACTTAATGGGATGCCTGGGTGGCTCAGTCGGTTAAGCATCTGCCTTCAGCTCAGGTCATGATTCCAGAGTCCTGGGATCAAGCCCCACCTCAGGTTCCTTGGTCAGCAGGAAACCTGCTTCTCCCTCTGCCTCTGCCTGCCACTCCCCCTGCTTGTGCGCGCTCTCTCTCTCTTTTCTATTTAACAAATAAATAAATAAAATCTCTTAAAAAATTAGTAAATTAAAACCGCAATACACACACACACACACACACACACACACACAACAAATGGTCCTCCAAACATCCTTATTTTCGTCTGAAGGTTTTACAATGCATTGCTATCATTAACCAGTCTTTCACTATTAAGCTTAAATGGCGAATTGACACAAATAGCTTTGAGACCATTCTTCCACCACTGATTCAGACTAAGATGGTAGGTGTTGGGGATAATATTCACTGAGCCTTCTGAACTTTTTGGGCATACTTGGTGAGCTTGCCAGCTCCAACTGCCTTCTTGTCCACCATTTTGATGAACACCTGTGGAAACCATCTTTCTCCTGTCATGAGCAGCAAAATGGCCCTGAGGAAGATAAAGAAGCTCTCAACACACACAGGCTTGCCAGGAAATGTATCAATGATAGCAGCGTCACCAGGTTTCAGGAACATGGGGCCATCTTCCAGCTTTTTTCAAGAACTGTGGTCGGTCTTCTCTATCAGCTCAGCAAATGTGCAATGATGTGAGCGGTGTGATAACCCAGTGCAGGTGCATCTGCAGCACTTATTTGGCTGGATGGTTCAGGATAACCACCTGAGTAGCGAAGCCTGCTGCTTCTGTAGGTGGGTCATTTTCACTGTGCCCAGCCACAGTGCCACAATGAACATCTTTGATAGATATGTTCTTGACACTGAAGCCCACACTGTCCCCAGGAATAGCCTCACTCAAAGCTTCACGGTCATTTCAGCAGACTTTACTCCAGTTATAACATTGACTAGAGCAAAGGTGACCACCATGCCTGGTTTAGGAACACCAATCTCTGGGACGCCTAAGTGGCATTGTCCGTTGAGAATCTGGCTCTTGATTTCAGCTCAGGTTGTGATTTTAGGGGCATGAGATCAAGCCCCATTTGAGGCTCCTTACTCAACATAAAGTCTTCCTCTGCCCCTCCCCACCTCTGAAATAAATAAATAAATAAATCTTAAAAAAAAAAAACAGTCTCTCCACTCAGCCCACAGGGGCAGCACCAACATGATGAATTCTGTAGACATCCTGGAGAGACAGATGCAAGGGCTTGTCAGTCGGACAAGTTGGTAGCAGGATGCAATCTGGGGTTTCAAGTAGCATGGTTCCACGGGCATTGCCATTTTTATAGGTGACCTTCCATCCCTTGAACCAAGGCATGTTAGCACTTGGCTCCCACATGTATGCTGTCACTATTCCAACCAGAAACTGGCACAAATGCTACAGTCTCAGGATTGCAGCCAATTTTCTTAATGTAGGTGCTGACTCCCTTAATGAGTTTCTCCTATCTCTTCTGGCCGTAGGGTGGAATCCATCTCATGAACCCTGACAATTAGTTGTTTCATACCCCGTGCATAAGCCAGAAGGGCTTGCTTGTGGGTCTGCCCATTCTTGGAGAGATCTTCTTCAAATTCACCAACACCAGCAGAGACAGTCAGTACAGCACACTCAGGCTGAGATGTGCATGGAATCATGTTTTTGATGGATTCTCTGTGTCCTAGGGCATCAATGATGGGGTCCTCAATGATGGTCACATAATACTTGCTGGTCTTGAATTTCCATGGGGAGATGTCAATGGTGACATCATCTTCACCTTCAGCTTTCAGTTTATCCAACACCCAGGCCTACTTGAAGGGGCTCTTTCCTATCTTGGCAGCCTTCTTCTCAAGTTTTTCCATTGTTCTCTTGTTGCTCCTACCACATTTGTAGATCAGATGACCAAGCAGCGGTAAACGTGCCCGAATCTATGCGTCCTTGATGGCAATGTTGATATGAGTCGTCTCCTTTCCCATTTTGGTTTTGGTTTAGTGGTGGTTTTCATGACACCAGTGTTCTGGTGGTGAACACGTTGTGAAAAAGCAGACGACGACTTTTTAAAAACTTGTAAATCTCTTTGGGGAACTTGGTATTTTGAGAAGAAATAAATGAAAAAGAAGCTCTTGGATCTAAAACTCAAGTTAAGTTGACTTCAGATAGAATCCAAAGTGACAAATAATAAGTTAATGTTGGGAAAGTGAAGTAGCATACCGTAAGGATACTAACCACACAAACACAGCTTATCACTTTTGTGCCCCTGGTGTATTATCAAGGCTCAATATTCAGCTCCTTAGAATTCTCATATCCTCCATTCCTAAATATGAGTTATCTGTATATTTTTATAATATACAGGCACAATGAAAATGCCAACTCACTGATTTCATTTTGTTTAGATAAAATTTTCAGTAAGACAAGGAATCATAATGCTCTACTCTTTGGACATGCACACAAACACCGCAAGAGGGGTAGACTATTATTTCTTTGAATGTGCAGATTCTGCTTTACTCCCTTGCTTCCCAGCACTTACCACTATGCACATAACACAGGATTAACAAACACGGACTGCATACATAAAAATAAAGTACTTAATATGGAGTTTCTTTAGGGTAGAGCAAGAATTAAACATTAACAAGACAATAAAATACTTCTATTTACTCAGTATTCACTGATGCCAAGCACTTTACCCTCTTTACCTTTAATTCTTAAGATTCCTCTGTCAGGTATTACCATCCACATTTCACGGAGAGGGCATTTCTAAGAAGTAAACAGTCCGCCATGATACAGAGAGTAACCTGTGGCCTGGTTCTCAACCCCAGCTTGTCTAGCTGCAACCCCTGTGCTCTCTCCCTTCCAGCACACTTTCTCTCATTACTGCTCTAACCACATGCCATCCAACTTACGTATGACTTTATGAATACTATAATGAAAAAGCATTGAGAAAATGTTTCTGCTTCACAGCTGGCTAATATCTTCCAACCAGATCTCCAACTAGTAATCACTTTGTCTTGTGGGTAAGTTGTTTTGTTTTGGTTTACCAGAATATTTTTCTGTCCAAGAGAAAGCCTCTCTGAGAGGATATACATACATCAGTACAAAAGAATCAAATAAAAGGGACATGAAGTTTTCTAGGTATCCCGTAAGCTAGCCAGGAAAATAATGGAGGGATGAGGTAGACCAGGAGAAAGAAAGGACACCCAGCATGGTCCTTCAGTTAAATTAGGTCTTCAAAACGTAAGCTCTTGAGCCAGAGGCCTAATAAGTGGAGGGCAGTGGACAAAGAAATTGCCTAGGCCCTAAATTGCCTTGTGCAGCCTTCTTATGATTGGTTTGTTGGTGAAGGAGGCCATGTAGTGACCAAACCCTCTGATTTTGGCTTGTTAATGCAGGGCTCCATCTGCCCCACATTTCAATTACTTGTGTTGGGAGAAGACAGAGAATCAAGTTAAATCTCCCATAATCCCTCAACAAACAAGATATGAAAAGCAGCAGCCCTTGTTTGACCAGGGTTCCATTTTCTAATAGAATGTTCTTACAATCTCCATTATCAGACATAGGGCCTGATCCTTATTGGTTGTACATTCTCCCCCAAATTAGCCAATTTATCATGTCATATCACTTTGACTCATTCACTTCAAAGGTGATCCTTTGAGGATTGTCCCACTGAGGATTGTCATTGACTCAAATTCCTCATTCATGGCATGGCAATAAGTGATCAACAACAGAACCTAACATTTGCCCCTTTAAAAATAATACTTGCAGAACATAAACATTCTTGCTTCTTGATCTTCTTTCTTCAGCTTCCAAGAGATGATCATAAATGAAATATGACTGATACTCAACAATTTGCTAAGCTTAAGTTTTATATTTATAGCCACTATGCATACACATGCGTAACAAATGTCATATCTGCATTTGTCATAAATATGTAATTAAAACATTTCCCAAGCGTTGTGTAAACTGTTCTATATAAATTATCACAACAAACCTAGGACATGGTAATGAAAAAAACCTGAGACTCAGAGGCAAACGTGCCCCATATTGTATGGCTATCTTCTGAAGTAGCAAAATGTTATTTGAACCACTCTTTCTGTACTTATCATATACTGATCTACATTGTCATTGTTCGTTCCAGTCAAATGTCAGCTCTTTAAAGCTGGAGAATCTAATGAAAGCAATTAACACCTTCCCCAGAAAAATCCATACATCTGTCATCGTTCCCATGATTTCAGAGAGTTGGAAGGCCTACTGTAGCCTGCCTATAGGCTTGAAGATCCACGTACTCTGCACACCCATGAGCCCCAAGCTCAGAGCACCTCACATGCTCTCTTACCCTCCTTCCTGTCTTCCACAGGCTTGTCCCTTGCATACTTCTGGTTCTCTAGAAATACACTGACTTCAAAAGAGAAAGACACTTGCTGTGAACTTTGCAGTCCAGGAGGCTATAAATGGAGTTTACCAGAGAGCTTGTTTTTCTTTTGTATTATCATATTCTTGAACACATAAAACCCATGAAAGAGATAACAGTAATTTGTGTTCTGAGCCTTGACTGTGGCAAGCCCTATGGGAACACACACTTCTTCATTGGACTGCTTTTGTCTTACTTCAAAAGCACTGATGGCTCTAGAAGATCTGGGTATGTCTATGCCAACTGCTTCATGTTGGAGATATTTAGGGAGGTGGTAAAGTGGATATTAGCACTCTTTTCGGAAAGAAAAGATTTTTCTTTCTTGAATATTCTTATCACATAAAAAGAATTTGGCAGACCAGGAGTTGAGACCACTCAATAGATGCTCTTTCGGTAAAAGCTAAAATTCGGTTAAAGCTAAAATTCAATCAAAAGATTTTAATCTTGGTATGAAGTTCACATATTATTATTTTACTTTATGTTTCCTTCTAAAAACATTTTAAAGTCCGAACATGCCTTTTATTGTGGGTCCTGCAATAGAAATAGCTAGAAATAGAAAGTCCAGGCCTCTGCTCCATCCTTTGTGCCTAATTCTGAACTTTATCACCCTTTGCCTGGGTTCTTAGAACCACTTCCTATCTCAGAACCCCCTCGCTAATCTGGTAAGTGTTGACTGACACCAGCTTTTTTCCTAATAATTAAATCTAATCATGTAATTTGCTTACTTTAAAACCTTTCTTGTCTCCATTGCCTAAAGCATTAGACCACATTTCTTATTTTAGCTCCAAAGGCCCTTCCATCATACTTCTGGCCTTGTGTTCCTTTGCTAACTCCATCTAAACTCTTTTCCCCTTTGTTTGAGCCACCAACACAACTCTAAATTCCGGTTTTACTAAAGTCACCATCACTTTCTTTTTTCTCTCTCTCTTTTTGTTTTTTTATTGACATATAATGTATTATTTGTTTCAGGGGTACAGTTTTGTGAACCATGAGTCTTACACAATTCACAGCACTCACCATAGCACATACCCTCCCTAATGTCCATCACCCAGCCACCCCATCCCTCCCACCCCAGGATGGATTCTCCTTGGTCATGGTATATGATCTTTTTAATGTGTTGTTGAATTTGGTTTGCTAGTATTTTGTTGAAGATTTTTGTATCTCTGTTCATCAGAGATATTAACCAGGAATTTTCCTTTTTTGCAGTGTCTTTTCTTGTCTTGGTATCAGGGTGCTGCTGACCCCATAAAATAAATTCAGAAGTGTTCTCTCATCTTCAATTTTTTTGGGGATAATTTGAGAAGGATAGATATTAACTCCTTTTTAAATGTGTGGTAGAATTCACCTCTGAAGCCATCTGAAAGTGGACTTCTGTTTTGAGGACATTTTGATTACTGATTCAATTTAATCACTAGTAATTGGTTTAATAATACTTTCTAATTCTTCATGATTTCAGTCATGGAAGATTACATGCTTGTAAGAAATTATCCTTTTTTTTCTAAGTTGTCTAATTTGTTGTCATATCACTATTTATAGTATTCTCTTTTGATCTTTTATATTGCTGTAATATTGGCCAAAATTTCTTTTCATTGATTTTTGACTTTATTTATTTCAGCCATCTCTCTTTTTTCTTTGATGAGTCTGGCTAAAGTTTTGTTAATTTTGTTTGTCTTTTCAAAGAAGCAGCTCTTAACTTCATTGATCTTTTATAGTGTGTCTATTTTATTTATTTCCACTCTGATCTTTATTATTTCCTACCTTCTAGCTTTGGAATTTGTTTGTTCTTCTTTTTCTAGTTCCCTCAGATATAAGATTAAATTATTTACTTCAGATTTTTCTCATTTCTTGAGTTGAGCCTGTATTGCTACGAACTTCCCTGTTAGGACTGCTTTTGCTACATTCCAAAGACTTTGGAAGCTTGTGTGTCCATTTTCATTTTTCTGAAAATAATTTTTAATTTCTTCTTTGATTTTTTCTGTTGACCCATTGATTGATTAATAATATGTTACTGTCTCCACATTTTTGTGGGGGTTTTTTTTCAGTTTTCTTCTTATGATTGATTTTTAGTTTCCTACAATTGTAGTTGGAAAAGATATTTGATATTATTTCAATCTTCTTGAGTTTCTTGAGACTCGTTTTGTGGCCTGACATGTGATCTATCCTGCAGAATAGTCTATATGTAGTTGGAAAAAATATATATTCTGCTGTTTGGGGGTTAAATGTTTGTATATATTAAGCCCATCTGGTCTAATATGTTGTTTAAAGCCAATATTTCCATATTGAATTTATATTTGGATAATCTATCCATTGATATAAGTGGGATATTAAAGTCCCCTACTATTATTGCTGTGTAATTCTCCTTTTATTTCTATTAATATTTGTTTTATAAGTTTAGATGCTCCTATGTTGGGTGCATAACTATTTACAAATGTGATTATCTTTTTCCTGAGTTGACCTCTTTATCATTATATAATGCTCTTCTTTGTCTTTGTTATGGTCTTTGTTTTAAAAGACTCTTCTTGGTTCTATCAGAAATACCCAGCAAAAAAACAGAACCCTGGACTGAGGTAAAATTTAGTGGAATAAACATAAATTTCTCACATCAGAAACGGGGAGTAAAGAAGAGAAGATTCAGATATAAATGGTGGAGAGCACCAGACAAATATCAGAAAATATAGGAAACTTGGCTGTATGGAAAAACCATATTTATTAATACTCTGCACCAACAACAAGAAGAGAGGGGTACAAAACAAGAGCCAAATACTATAAAATGTGGCTTAATGCACTTCTACCCTCTACACAAGAATTTCTTCTTTAAAGTATAGATATCCCCAACTCACTTCAATACGAACAACAGAAAAAATTGTGACCACTCCCATATTAAATAAATATGTAAAATAAATAATATTAAATAAATACATAAAGAGCATAGATGGAAAAATATGTATAATATGAATACTCACCAGAAAAATATGTCCTTAAAGCAAAGTTTTCAGATTTTACACATTGTTACATATTTTTATATTAGCATAACCTAATTTTTCAAAGAAAATAAAAGGGAATTAATTAAATGGCAAAAGCCATTAAAGAACAATAATTCACAATCAAGAAAACTCAGAAATGTGATCGCTAAAAAAGAGGGAGATGAGAAACGAGAACAAAAAGACCACAAAAAAGAATTAGAAATAAAAGTAATAGGTTTAGAAATGAAGACTCAATTGAAAGTAATATAAGAGTAAGCAGACAATTCAGGAGGCAATGTTCAGAAAATAGAAGATAGAAAAAGGGAAAAAAGAACTTAAAAAACTAAGTAAAGAGACTAAAAATAATTTGATAGACATAGAACAAAGAAGAGCTAGCATGAATATAACTGGAGGTCTTGATGAAGAAACACTAAAAACTATATCCCAAGAAAACCTTCTTATTTATAAGAAATTTGTATCTGTTTATTGAAATGCACAATGTATATCTAGGAATTGATACATAAAAGTCATATCTTAATAAAAAATAAGAAACCAGGTATTTTTATTAAGTTAAGAAAATTATTTAATTACACTAACCATCAGTGATTGTACACTATTTAACTTAAAATTTCTCAAAAATTCTAGAAAATAGTTTGCCTATATGAACTCAGTGCCATCAAATTTAGTACCTCTTGAATAAGTAGTTACCTTGTCATCATCTATCCTAACAAAATAGTCGTCTGTCATTGTGATAATAATGGCAAATCACACTGATCTGAAAATATATATTGGCAGTTATCTGTATCTTCGATTAATTAAAATTTCAGTCCAATAAATCATTATTTACATTGCAAATAACGATGGGGGAAGGAGGAAAGATAATCAAAGTCTTGCCATAGCAAATGGTGAGAATCACTCACCTCGTGCAGTTCATTCAATGTATAAACAAGAAAAATAAAATTTAAAGGAGGTAAGTAATTCGCCCAAGATAAAACAGCAAGACAGTATCAGGCTTCAAATACAAGTTTAATCTTTTAATTTTCAGGTTCATGTTTTGTTCTACTGTATCATGCATAAAATTAAAGTTGTTCATTTTATTTCAGACTAAATATCATAATGTGGGAAGTTAGAAAATCATAGTTCTTAATGGGAGATGATCTTCATGGCCCTTATGTATAAATAACAGAGCACTCTAATGCAAAAGACAATTTTAAAAATAACAATAGTCAGTGCAGTAAAGAATACTATAATGTTATGGGTTCATCAAAATTTACATGTTGTCTTTCTGGGCTCACAGCTACCTTATAGTTAGCGATCATCAAGTACCTGATTTCAAGCCAAGGCAATGTAAGGTAAACAACCTGTACTACTTCTCAGCTGGGCTATAAAAACGTTCTGTAAAGTGCATTCTGAGAAGGAAGAAAATATTCTTGGAACAGATGAGACCAAACTTTGCTTGCTTTTGTTTCTTAGTATTAATACAGATAAAGAGAGAGGAAAAAATTGAAAGAAAAAATACCCATGAACAAATACCTATTCTCTCTTCCCTATAAGCTGGCTAGATGTCAGTGCCTTGAAAATTACATGTTTAAAACAATAGAGTGTTGCTAGTGTGGACTCCTAGATCACTTTTTTTTTTTTTAGATTTTATTTATTTATCTGACAGAGAGAGAGAGAGATCACAAGCAGGCAGAGCAGAGAGCCCGATGCGGGGCTCGACCCCAGGACCCCGAGATCATGACCGGAGCCGAAGGCAGAGGCTCAACCCACTGAGCCACCCAGGGGCCCTGACTCCTAGATCACTTTATAAAACATAACCCTTCTAACAGCCCCTTCTAACTATTCTAACTGAGCAAGAAACAAACATCTTTTTGGATTAAGTCACTTATATTTCAAAGTTTACCTCCTACGATAATTAATGTTATCTTAAAGAGAAATTTCAATCAGGGTGGGCAGTAACAAAAAGATATAAAATCTGTGTTACTTACAGACGAAAACTAGAAAACGAGTATCGGAGGCTGGAATTATGAATTGTCAGGTTAGGCAGTGAGAAAATATTCAGTTACAATGATGCTGATGGTATTTGGGGAGGCAAACCACACACCTTCTAGCCCGGCTCTATCAAAAGAGACTAGAAAACAGAATTATATTAGCATTCATTAGATATTAGTAGCTTTATTTAGTAAGCTATTAGAAGAAGAAATGACCACAGAAAAGACGAAACCAATTCAGCTATCTAATAAATAATTGACAGTCTTTGCATATTAAAAGATTAAAGCAGGAGCACCTGGCTGGCTCAGCTGATAGAGCATGTTCAGGGTCATGACTTCAAGTCCCACACTGGGCAATAGAGTTTACTTAAAAATAAATACATAAAAATAAACAAAAGATTAAAGTAAAGCATTAAAAGGTTTACAAATATATAAAGAGAGAATGAATAGAATATATATGGGTGTGCTTGTGTGTGTATACATATAATGGAGTACTCTAAAATATATTTTATATTTGGCTATACACATAAAATGAAAGGGAATAAGGAAGCATCCAGACATGTTAATCTTTGAAAAGCTGGAAATACTTATCCCAAACAGTAAAGAATAATATTTTTTTAACTGAATCCCCAAAGATCTGAAGATACAACTACATGACAAAGTTTAGATTGAGCCAGGCCCTCAGCCCAAAGTTGATGGCCATAAAGTAAATGGCATTCACTTGAAAAAAAAAAAAAATAGTGATGAAAAAGAAACAAAATAAATCACATATAAGAGTGATGTCTAATAAATAATTATAGGTGTGGCGATCGGCACATTGAACTAAGTAGAAGCAAAGAGATGAAAGTCTTCGGTAATTTTAAAGGGAATTATATTGCCAAAACAACTATGATTTAACACTTAAAAGTCTTTGGCTGATTAGGTCTCTGTTTATCTGTCTATTAGTTTATTGTTGTGGCTTTGGAAAAAAAAAAAAAAAAAAAACCTACACTGAAATTCTTCGAAAATTAAGAGGTAATGTTTATTTATACATTTCACCTATATTATAAAATCTTGATAAATAATTTTGAATCTTTGGTTGGCCAAATATGTATTGCATTTATTTGACTATAAATCTATGTAAATGATGCTTATTTATGAACCTGTATCTTTAATTCTTTTTTTTCCTCTGCTCCCCAACCTGCAAGGCATATACATTGCTATACATAAAGAGAATATTCATGACTGGAGTAATATTATTGTTGGATTTGTTTTCTTCTCTTGGTGAGGTTTGGAGTTTAAGCCTAGACATAGGCTCTTTTCCTTCTCTGAATGATCAGTCCTTTTTTTTTTTTTTAAGATTTTTTTTATTTAGTTGACAGAGAGCACAAAAAGGCAGAGCAGGAAAGGAAGAAGCAAGCTCCCCACTGAGCAGAAAGACCAAAGCAGGGCTAATCCCAGGACCCTGAGACTGTGACCTCAGCTGAAGGCAGACACTTAACCAACTGAGCCACCCAGTCACCCCTGAATGATGATTTCCGATAAAATAGCAAAAATAGAAAATATACTTTTATTTATTTTTTAAAAGCCCTTGGCTGAGCTTTAAAACAACTTTTAAGCCACCAAACTTATACAGACAGGAAGTACTCAGCAAAAAACTCTAGAGCCCTCAACACCCACTACAAATGTGGCCATGCCACGTAATGGACCAGCAAGAACCTCCCAGACGGTAGAACCAGAGACCACAGAGAACAAGGACGTTCCTCTCTGAGAGCAAAATTGAGTTCTAATCAAAGAACACCCCTCACTGCCAGGACTTCATAACCAGCTGTCCAAAAGGATTTCATCATTACCATGGACCAGCGATTACCGTGGATAATACAATTTTCTGTTTCCTGAATGGGATATTTATTACAGTCATCCTGTCTCTCTTCCACCATGTATGTTGGCTAGAGTGGGGAAGACAGAGAACTCACAACTGATTCAGCCATCTAATAAATAATTGGCAACTTTTGCAGATTAAAAGATTAAAGCGTGAAATCTTTTTCAAAAGACATATATATAAAGTGGATTACTCTGAAATACATTTTATATTTAGCTTATTTTCCAACAGTCAACAATTTTACTTTTTAATGTTCTAAATTATGTCTAATGTCAGGAATTTCTAAATCTTGAGATTCTGCAATATTTTTACATCATCCTTAGTGAAAGGCTTTATAATCAAGGCCTTCATTATACTACTTTGGGCTCCCTTGCTTGTCTCTGCCTATATCTTTTTTACCTACCAGCAATATTTGCCCAAAGACTTCCTGATGCTCTTTCAGGCCCCACAATACAGTATAAGTAAAAGGAAGCTTGTAGCTAAGAAAATAGTCCACTGGCTTATCTTCTCTTCCCCCAGAAGTGGATCCTGAGGCAAAGATTTGAGTCCTCAGAATTTATTTGGAAGATGATCCCAAGAGACACTGTAAGAGAAAGGGGAAGGGAGCAAAGGAAGGTAAAGGCAATAAAACAAGCTTTATCAAACAAATTGCCCTTGAGTGTCTACAGTCTGATGACCTCAGGAAACTAAGAGGTCCTCTAGAATGTGCACAATATGTACCTCACTGTCATCCCATCCATGGGTGAGGGAACCCCTCTGGGTCTGACTGAGGACTGCTCCTTAATGATGGTATTTCCCCCGCATTTGGAGGCTGTTGCATGCCCAGGCAGAGCAGGCTCCATGGGCCCAAGAAAGCCCTCAAGCAAAGGGAAACACTTGCCAGCAGCTGGAAGTCAAACCAAATTAGTACAGAACTGGTGAGGAGCAGGGTGATGGTAATCTCGTCTCTCCTAAGGAAAAGTTATTTTGTTCTGAGTTGTTCTGGAAGCTGGATATTGAGTCTATTTTGGATATACCACCTGATCCTTACTTGGCTAATACTTTGTAGTGAGAAACTACCTTCCATTTTATCTGAATCCTGAAAGGCAAACGCTTCCGAGAATAAGTCCTAAATAGAGGATTAACTGATAATATTTTCTGAATACCACCAGGAATGCTGATGGGAAAGCCATCTCAGATGTTTTAAGCTTAGCTGCCTCTAACTATGTGTTCTCCCCATGACAAATTGCATAGTGAAGAGAGCAAATGTTGAACATTTAGCCTGAGTGAGAAGACTTTGGGATTGTAAGCCAGCAAAGTTGGGGAGTCTTTTTTCCCTTCAGAATAACTGTAACAGATATCTTCCATTCACCCTTTGAGCTAAACTGCATCCCCTCCTCTACTGCAGGAAGCCAGCCTATAAAGAATATACCAATGAGCCGTCTTGCCCTCTGGCTTCTGCTTGAATGCAACCACTAGTGACCTGGCAGGAGATTAGAGGGAGAGATGAGAGTGGGAACAGAGTATTTATAATTCTCTAACTCCCTCTTTATGGGAGCAACACTTTGAGTTGCTGGTTCTCCCCATAAAGATCATGGCTTTTCATGGCGGTGACTCCAAAGACTCTCCTTCCAGATAATTCATCTCTTCACCCTATGGGTGGAAATAAATTCTGGGTGATCATTGTTGGGATACCTCTTCTTGATAGTTCTCCTATATCCCACCTATATCTTCATAAATGACCCCTTTATGAAATACTCCTTGAATTATTCTTTGGAATGAATCATCTATTTCCTGCTAGGACATTGACTGATACATTATTCTAGCCTATACATACATCTGGTTTCATTTTTCTATAATAAAACATCACATCGTTAACATGGCATTCCTCCTGAACCACTGTGGTTTCCACTACATTCAAACTTGCCAAAATCAAGGAAGAGGCTGGGAGATCTAAATTCCACTGTCATCTTAACATTATTTACACAGTAGAACTCTTTCCCCAGACAATGATATCTTTATGTCTGAGAGCAATAGTACCATCCAAATTACGTATCTGTTGCTCCACTGACTAACCCCAGCCTATTTTTTAAATGCAGTACTGACTCTTTAGTACTTTAGGGAAGTTTTCTAATGTCAGCCTTTTGATATTATTTCTTCTTCCTCACATTACCTCCCTCAACTCTACTCTGGGGTTGAGTTTGGTCTTGCTTAATGTGTTGAAAGGACAACCTCCATAAAAATAACATTTATTGAGAATTGATTAGTAATTCAAAATACTGGATCTTTGTGGGAGGTAAGGACTGACATGCTTCAAGTATGTTACAAATCAATTCATTAAGTCGAGGTAAGAGATGAACAGATTATTTAACTACTCGGAACCAGGGAAAACTTGTTTAATCCCACACTTAAAGTGTTCAACAGCATTACCTAAGGCAAATTGTGAAAGGATCTCAGATATATGCATTACAATTTCAAAAAGAAAGAGAAACTAGTAAACTAGAGATTATCATCTATGGAATATGTTCAAAAGCACCATTTAACAAGCCTATACTTAAAATAATTTTGCCATTATAGGTAATTTATATTTTATGTAAATTAGACTTACCAAATCATCTTATAGAATTCTAGTCCACATTTGTTAGAGACAAATAGACATTTTTCTCCTACTGAAAATTACTATTTTGGTTTTCCCTTCTGAGCATTGCTTCTTTATCCATGAATCTTAATATTTATAGTTTTCCACAATTTAAGATCCTTTTCACATACAGTCGTAGTTCTTCTAACAGTCCTTTGAAAATCTGATAACAATAATGGGCACTCTGTCTAAGGTTATGTCCATGGGCCTACATACATGTACTACTACATTACAATTGTGGAGCATTCACTAATTTCCTAAAATCTATCCAATGGTGAATAACTCCTGTAATTTATAGGTTAATCCTCACAACACTTCTATGAGGTAGGTTGTGTTATTCACATTTTTCATTTGAGAAAATTAAGCCACAAAGAAGTCAAATGATTTGTCCAAATAAGGCTGCAGAATTTGGTGTTAAACTCAAACCTGGAACCATGTCCAATTCATTACCCTTTGTCCAGTGACTATCTCCAACTTCAGTTAGCATGGATCATCACCTATATTCTACTATAAAGTATTTTATGTTAATAAGGTAGAACCAATATTTATTGAATTAGAATTCCAGGATATCTAAAGTTTTCCAAATAAATGAGATGATAAAAATCCCATCTGATCTTCAAATCATAACTCCATTTTGATTTCAGATGAAGTTTAATCTCTGCTCTATAAAATTTATTCACTCAGAAGTATTTCCAATTTATCCCGTTGTACAACAGGACACAACGTGGTGTTGTACAAAGTTAAAAGCAATTATCTATGCCCCAAACATGGATGTGGCTCATTATTTCAACAGTTTTTTCCTTTTCTCTGTTTGCCTCTCAGCATTCATGCCCAATCTACCACCCTGGACTCTGGACCCATTGCCTTAACTTGTTGATATCCAAGTCTTGGTGTAGGGAAGAGAAAAACAAAGACACTTGAGTACTCATAAGAAGACACAGTACAAAGAAGGGTCACATGTACCCCAATGTTCATAGCAGCAATGGCCACAATCACCAAACTGTGGAAAGAACCAAAATGCCCTTCAACAGGTGAGTGGATAAGGAAGATGTGGTACATCTATACAATGGAATATTATGCCTCCATCAGAAAGGATGAATATCCAACTTTTGTATCAACATGGACAGGACTAGAAGACATTATGCAAAGTGAAATAAGTCAAGTGGAGAGAGTCAATTATCTTATGGTCTCACTTACCTGTGGAGTGTAAAGAAAATCATGGAGGGCATTGTGAGAAGGAAGGGAAGGGTGAATGGGGGGAAATCAGAGGGGGCGATGAACCAGGAGAGACTGTGGACTCTGAGCAACAAACGGAGGGTTTTGGAGGGGAGGTGGTGGGGGGTTGGGTGAGCCTGGTGGTGGGTATTGAGAAGGGCATGTATTGCATGGAACATGGGGTGTGGTGCATGAACAATCATTCTTGTAACACTGAAAAAATAAAGTAAACATATTTGGGGGAAAAAAAAGAAGACGTGGTTCTAATGCATTTTGCCACTTAGCAGGTGAATACCTTAGGCATATCACTCTGAGTAACAATTTCTTCATCTGGAAATGAAAATTATAAGGTCCACATCTATGTCTTGGGGTTATAGAAAGGGTCCAACAGGATATATTACCTAAGAAAGTGCTTCAGAAATATTTGACACCACATACACATACAAGTTTCTGTGATTAGACTCAGCAAAGAGGCCCCCATCAGCAAAACCAGCATTAAATTTTTTAAAGTAAGAGTGGTGAGATCACATATCCACAAAATTGTTCATGGCAAATGAACCGTCATCACTGTTATGTCCCACATGTTGGTGCTGCTTTATTACATGATACTGACCACATTGAACTGACTCATCCAGTCAACTCTACAGAAGAGCTGATGTCCTGATTCCCAAATTGAACATAAACCAACAGATGAGTCACTTAATAAACTCAGTGACCTTGCATGGTGCAGCGATTTACCTAGTGAAATTGTATGGTGGATTTACTGTCTGGTATTAAATTACTACTTCATTATAAATAACACCAACCTAATGGTCTTTAAAAAGTAACCTTCAGTAATCTCTTTAAATAAAGAAGGGTCAATTATTTCTCAATATATGTGGGATTTTTAAAGATATTGTTGTATAACTTGTTTGAAAGATTTTTCAGAATTTTTTTTAAGATGGTTGGGCTTATTTTATCAACTTTCTTGCATTCTAATGGTTGAGTGAACAGCACTGCAGTATGTCTTTCAACACGTGTATTAAGACTTTCCATAAATGAAGTCAATAGAATTATATCACTGGAGTACAAAATGTGCAAGGCAAATATAAACTATGAGCAAAAATCAAATGGAGTCAGAGAAGACTTGTCAGCAACTGTTCTCCAGGATTATAAAATCCAGCTGGAGAAACTGGCTCAGAAAAAAAAAGTTGACAAAATAATGAAATTCCTAGTATTTTACAGATCTTTTTAAGAAAAAATTAAGCTTAATGCAATTCCTCAAAAAGGCCAGTTTTATGATTATGTGATGCCTAAGCTATGACTCTAAAACAAACAATAACTGCAGTCATTTCAGTAACTTTTTAAAACATATCATGGTCAGGTTTTCTTAGATTACAAATCTGTAGCAATTAAAATGTCAATGAATAAAAACACTGAGGATAGTAATCCCAGGCCTCAAACATGTGTATACAATTTTTTTTTTTACTTTATATATTCCTTAACAACTGATTTCTGTCCTCTGGGCCCCCAATTAGTCCCATGGTCAAATTCAGGATTAATCAGTCAGTATTTTCTCTATCTATGACTAGCCTGAAGGTTTTCTCTGCTCACTCATTATCCCAGGGGTGGCATCTCAGTTTCAGGGCATCTAATTAGTACCTGAGCGTCAGGGGGGATGGGAAGATGTCTGACTCTCAACCATCACTTTCTCACCAAGATCAGATGTTAAGACATTGGCCCCTTATCTTCTTTCTTACCATTGGTATCTAACCATATTGCAATGTGCCCAATCCCACCAGGTTTAGATCATTGCTCCGCACAAGTCACTTTGCATCCTCTAAATCTCTGCTACAAGGCCCTTTCAGGTTGACCAGCTCTCTCTCTTCAACCTGTGTGCCCCTCTAAAGAGGGAGCAGAGGAAAAGAGTATCCTGAAGAATGTAATATGTTGGTGTATAGGGTTTAGAAATGAGTTTTACTCAAAAGGTGCTTGCAAGCCAAAGAAAGCATTAACTTAATATTTCTCTGGTTTTCTCAAAGTGGCCACAACAAGCTTTGAGTATGGGCTTTGGATTCAGATGGGCTGGATCAAACCCAAGCTCTACCATGTGAAAGTTTTTATTCTTACTTTGGATACCTCATCCATACAACAAATTGAACAATAGCTCCCTCATAGGATTGATGCAAAGATTAAAGGATAATAGATATAAAAATAATTGAAACATTGTCTGGTGTATACTAATCACTAAACAAATGATACTCATTATCCTCATCATTGTATTTCCTTCTCTCCATTTCCTCCTTCACCCCCTCCCACTCATAGAAATGTGTCTGTGTTGATGGCTTCTGTGAAAACACATGAGAGCTGACATTGAGTTACGTAAGTGGGACACCACCTTGGTCAGAAGAAGGCATTTTTACATGATCCCATGTGTTCCTCGTAATCCTGTCACATTTGCTTATGGGCGTGCTGCATTCCTTGTTGCTCTGTAAAATATTTCTCCAAATGCCTAAAAGATATTCTTTCAATGTGGACACAGAAGGCTAATATTTGGATCCAGTCATTAAAACCTATTTAATTTCATAACCACAAGCCAGGACTGGATACTTTAAGTAAGAAAGCAGACCAGCATGAATTCTGTCAGCTTTCATCTGCTCCCTTTCCTAAAAGTATCCAATTTTAAATCCAAAGCACTAGTTCTTCCGAAGTATTATAATGAAAAAGCTCCAAAGATTAAGTCAATCCAGAATCACCTCATGGGTAACTAGCCCAGTAAGTTAATTACAGGATCCTTTGTTGCTCTTTTTTTATTGTGGGTAAGAGTTCTTGATGCAATATTTTTGGTTAATTGAAGATTTTCCTTAAAACTATGCAAGACAGTCAGCAAATAGTGCATTTATGTATGTAATAGAAATGGTTGTAATATATCATTAAGGCACTCCAGGGCATGTTTTATTGGTTCATTAATACAGTACATGCCTTAGGTGTATTCAACCACTCGGGGCCTATATTAATGGACCAATAAAATATACCCGGGAGTGCCTTAATGCCACCCTAATATGGCTAAGTTTAAATTAATTTTTTCGGGCTTATCTTTTTAAAAATCATTTTTTCCTACTTGGGAAGATAGATTCCTTTATAGGGGAAGAAAGTTCATGGTGACAGAATAAGAAGAAGCAGAATAATAAAAATGGTTTTGTTCCATCAATTTTCTAAAATGTTTCATCCTTTCAGAGAGTTCCATTTCTAATCTTCTATATTCTACTTCCAGTGTCTTCCCACATCTTCCACAGAAATCAATAATCTTGTGGCTAGGAGCAGGAAAATAAGAACTATTTATTCTTGGAAGTTACAAATCAATGCACCAACAAATGTCATGTCTATCTATAAAAACTAATCACCTTTCAATATTCTACCTGATCAGGACAAATGCTTACCCTGATTTAAGGACAAGTTTTTCATCTAGCTCTTCTCACCTTGTGTAATCAAAGAATCAGGCTTCCCTCCAAAAAGGGAAATGTTCTTCCCAAATCACCCCACATGATACTTTTCTTTCATCTTTACAAAAGTACTTGAATTCCACTTAGGTCCATTGATGAATTTTCTTGATAACAGAAATTTGGGGAAGAAAGAAAAAAGCAATGAACCGAGCTGAATTAAAACCTTGGTCTTAACCATCTACTTGTTCTGATATTGATCTGAAAGCTTCCAGTTCCTCCTCAGCAAAATGTGCATAATAATGTCTATCTCCTAAGAATAGCATGAATGTTAAATGAGATAATTCTCGTAAAACACTCAGTGTAATGCCTGGCACATGGGAACCACTGGAGAAGTGGTAGTTTCTGCTATTAACCTCTGCAATGTTACTGAGGAGATCAAGGTGAATGCAAGTGTTGAACAGCATGAACTTCCTGAAGAAATTTTGACAAATGGAACATTCGGTACATGAGAAACTTACCTCCCACTTTCCATCCTTTTTTTTCTTTTTCCTATTACCAATGAGGTGCATGATCTTTAAAAGATACCTAAGAAACAAATCAAGTGTGATCCAGGACTTAAAAATATCATACGTAAGTCCTACTATGTGGAGTGGGAGATGGAAAGTCATCTCTGTCTTCAAAGAGATTATCTTTTAAGTGGATCAACCAGATAATATGGAACAATATAAAAAACAATACAAGATAGATTGTACATGCCATCTAAGTTTTAATTTCAATTTTGGACATAGTGGAAGAAAGCTCTGGAAACAAGACTCATCAGAAAAGGGGTCAACCAGGCAGTAGGATCTCAACAGGACCATCTGCTTAGTGAGGAAGGAAATATATATTGAAACTGGCCATGATGAGTTCAGAAGGGAGAAGTGGAAACACTCCACACTCGAGAATGGTACAAAGTAAGGTATAACCACATGGGCAAGTTTTTGACGAACAACCTTTGGGTGAGAGTGTCCTTGTTGGGGACTAGCAGGAATTACAACAGGGCTGGACTTTGGAGGACTCTACCTTTCAGGTGATGGAAAACCGACACAGGCATTTTGATCAGGAAGTGTCTTGAAATAAAAGCGGTGTTTTAAAAAAATATGTGGTTACTGTACTGTCTATGAACTGGAGTAGAGAGAAATGATATCAGAGAGACCAGCTGAGAGAATAGTATCCTATTCTGTGGTTAAAGTCCAGAGGGACCTGAATTAGGAACTGAAAGGAAAGCTGAAGGATAATTGTGAACACTTAATTTTTTGTGATAAGCATTTGATTGTGGTATGCGAGGGAAAGAGTAAAAAAATAACCAAGGGGCTGAAGAAATGGGAGGATTAAATAACTATTTACTCCTTTCGATTTACTTATATTCAATTTGCTTTACTTAGAAATAATTTTTCCAAGATCTCATTCTATGAGCCTCACATGGTCCTGAAGATGAGGCAGAATAAAACCATTGTCATTATTGGGAAATAGAGTTAAAAAGTACATCTCCCGACAAAGGTGGGTCAGTCAGATCATTAATTTTATATTTAGAGAAAAACACACATTATCAATTGTCAAAGCACAAAGTATGGGAAAACTTAAACACACTTTTGAAATGTTTCTCGGCATCATGTCGTGTTCCTTCATTTTGCCAAAATGGTTCCCTTCCTCTGAATACTGTCTTCTCCTTTCAATTTACCTAAATATTATTTACTCTGAAGGCCCATTTTATCCAAGGAACTTTCCCCAACTACTCAAACATGCATTGAGCTCTCCCTCCCTCCTCGATCTCCTAGAGCCTTACTGAATTAGTTACTTAATTTAGCACTTAATTATGTATGTCTGCAACACACAAGTCACTCTCAGGGTGATTGTGCTACAAAATATGGTATCCTTACTTATTAATTCAAGTAAAATATTAATTTGTTAGTTCTAAGTTACATGTCACTCTAAGCACTGACCATAAATGTCATGGAGGTACGGAAGGTGTATTTTATTAAATTATATTATTATATTATTATATTATATTACATTATATTATATTTTACATTTTTGCCCAAATTGCACGAAAAGAAATTATTACAAATATCTGATGGCTTATTGGGAAATTTACACAACTCTTTGAACAATTTACGAAAATATATACCTTATTTGTTCAGATATCTGCCCCAACTCAAAGATGACAAGGCCAGGACTGTCCTATTGATGGTTCCCAGAGGTGTGCCCTCCAAACAGCCACAGTGGAATGAGCCGGGGCATGAGGGTAAGGAAAGTCTGCCTATCTGAGGTTGTACAGAGTAAGAAAACCCAGAACATCAAGAGAAGCCAAAATCCATTACGGAGAACAATGAGTAAAAGCTAGAGAGAACAAAATCTGAATGTGGAAGCCAAAAAGCCAGAGGCAGATCAAAGTTGGGGTACATTGCCAAGAGTCAGAGCTGGAATTAGTGAGAAACCCAGTGATAGCATATCAGTCCTCTTGTTGAAAATTTCAAGCAATTGCTTAGAAATAGCTTGGAGCATCTGAGGTTAGACATAATCACACTGAGTAAAGGATATTTTTCTAATTTTTCTTGACACTTAAAATCTGTCTTTGAATTTCTTTGTGTTATCCTTTGTATTTTTGGACACAGCCTCAATGATGGTTAATTGTTAATCCCAATAACTTGTGCCAAATTCATATTTTCAGTATTTGGAGTTTCTGTATGTGTCTTATATATAAGTTAAAAATTTTCACTACCTATACAAATGTAAAAAAAAAAAAATGCATGTCATCTACAAACTTTGAAGCCCACAACATATTTTAGTGATCATTGCCCATGATTCACTCTTAACTGAAAACAATCAGATAGGAAGTCGGGAATTTTTAGATTTCCAGGCACATGGCTCAAATTTAATTATCAAGTAAGAATCTCCAAGTAAATTCCAGTTTTGCAAATAGCTATTCAAGACTATCTCATAGAACCTGAAAATTTCCCCCAATCATCTCTATAACTTATGCTCAAAAAGTATATTTGCCACAGATGGTCTTTTATACTACCATGGAAATGATTGTTCCAATCTTTCTGGAAGGCAATTTGGCAATTCATATTAAAAGCTTGCAAATGTCCTTATCCTTTGTCAGAGAAATCCTGTTGAGCTGTTGGTGAATTTTTCCCAAAGAAACAGTTACAAATGTGCACAAATATGTCTCCACAATAATGGTCATCACATCAGCATTAATAATAGCTAAAACAACAAAAAAAAATTCAAAGGTATAAAATAGTAGGAGTGTGGTTAAATAAACTATGAAAAACTCATATAATGAAACTAATTATTACCAACAAAATCGTTGAGGAAGAACATATAATAAATATAGATGAGAGAATACAAAGTAGTGAGAAAAGCAAGTTACAAACAGTACATAATGTCTGATCCTCTAAAATGTAACGAAAGAGAAAGAGCAGGAGACATCAAGTTGACTCAAACTATTAATATTTTTTTTAATCTCTCCTGGTTTTTAGAAGACAGTCACGTTCCTTCATATGATGCAAAAGGTACCACGTGATCTGAGTCTGACCCGCTGTTCCAACTCTGTGTCACTTTCCCTTCTGCTCACCACTCTCCAGGCATTTGGGCCTCTGGGAACATGCTGATCGCCTTCCAGCCTCAGGGTCTGGCCACCTGCATTTCCTTTCATCTTGAATGCTCTTCTCCCATTCATCACTCCCATCCTCTTACCGTGGCTCTGTCCAGACATCAGATTAAAACACGACCTCACAGCACACCACCCCTCCCCCTCATCTAGAATGGCTCCCCATTTTATGCTTCCTAGGAGAATCTTGGACTCTGTTTTCATAGCATTGGAGTCCTATTGCAATCATATAGTCCTCTTTGTGACTGTTTAATATTTGTTATCTCTAATATTCCACAAACTCCATAAAGGCATGGAATATGTATTGTACATATCAGGCACTCAAATTGTTATGGAATGTATGATAAATGGATGGAATTATGAGTATTATTTACTTTCTTCTCTGTCATTTTAAATTTCTACTTTAAAAAAAACCCAAAAACCTAAGAAGTCTAATTATTAAAAAACCTATATGAAATATTCTAAAATTAAAGAATATCAGGTTTGGAAATGTAATCGAGGAATTCCCAATTTGTTCACTAATATAAACTAGACTGTGACTTTAATATCAGAATTTTACATATTGAAAACTTGTCACCTATCTTAAACTTGAATTTGACTCCATATTTTTCACTGCAATCATTAGAAACTCCTCAGAGTAAGAACCTAAATACCAAGCAAGGAGTCTCTGTATGGATGCTAAAAGGAATTTTTGCCTTATGTTAACAAGCTACTTCTCAGATAATAAGTGCTAAAATAGGAATTTCGTGGGTCAGATAAAAAGAAGAGATAGCTCTTAAATTGCAGAATGGTTCAACAGTATGTGTGAACTGATAATATCTTTCCCTACTCTTTCCTTTCAGCCTTGACCTATGTAACAAAGAATTTGGTCTCCACCATTCCACCAATCTGAACATGAATTGCCAGCCTATTCCATCACCCAGCCTTAGTTCATGATTCTTTTTGGATGAGAACAGATCCTTATGTTTGTACTTGTTTTCGTTTCGCTTTTTTCCCCTTACGTTGCTTTTCTGTTTTTAAGCACCTAAAATGTATTTCAACACTTACCAACACAAGAAGTATAATCAAGGGCTACAAAACGTTCCAGCTAAGTTTCTCTTTTGAAGTGATAACCAAGCCTGGCTACACAGGCTGACTGCATGGTAGCTTAATGGTATGTTATAAAAAGCCTTTGCAACATTAAACAGGAAAGTAAACCTGCCAAATTTATTTTAAGATACAAAATTAATTTCCTGCCACGATCTCATTGCCAAAATGATTTCTTGCAGTGCTGAAGGTTTGTAAGTTAAGTCTCCACCTAAAAATTGAAAGTTAAGTGCTGTGTTCCTAATTAAGGCTCGAGTTATTATATTTACATGAGAAAAAATAACAAATAAAGGACTTCCTCTTCAAGTGATCTGAATTGTTCAATATGTGTGTAAGATTCCTGATAATACTTTAAGTTCATTATTATTAACCTGGCAGAAAACGCAGTTTTGTAATCAAGAACAATTTTAATAAAATCACATGTAACTATATTATTATAAACGCCTCATCTCGACTTTCTTCAAGCTATCCAAATTCAATGTTTCTGGTGTAGCCACTTGAGTTCACATTAGATTTATCTCACCCTATAAAAGCACAATTCATTAAACAGACTAGTCTATTTAAACTAAGGCAATTTTATCACAGTCAATTCAATTATTTAACACTGCTTTTTTAACTCACTACTTAGAGCTTTCTTTTGACAAGTATTCCTTTAAATAAATGAGTTGTAATTTAAAGAATGAAAAAAGATCAAGTTCCCTTCCAATATATGCAATTAGCCTATAGGGAGATGTTTTTCTGATATAAAACGAAGTTTTCTTTGAAAGTTAGGCCGAATTTCAAGTAACAGAAGCAACCGAGGTTATTTTTTCAGCAGAAATAAACAAAAAGGCTTCTTACATGCAGTTAACTTTCCTTTTTTGTGTTGCTTGGATTTCATTTACAGAGGTAACTTCTTGGCCAAGCTTACATAATTAAAGAATCAAATTGATCATCTGAATAATTTATTCCAAAGATAATATAACCTGGAATATGTAGCATTGACTTTCTTATCCTACTAAATGGATAATCTGGTTTAGTGACTTTATGAAGTAGTAATAAATAGCAGAATGAAAGTTTAATAACTACCTACTCCAGTGCTAACAAAAGCAATGTAAGCCAGTGTGCCAAGTTCTTTTCAAAAGTTTTCCCACAGGATTTTTTGTTTGTTTGTTTGTTTGTTTGTTTGTTTAAAATTATTAGGAGAGGGGTGCCTGGGTGGCTCAGCGGGTTTAGCCTCTGCCTTCAGCTCAGATCATGGTCTGGGGTCCTGGAATCAAGCCCCGCATCAGGCTCTCTGCTCAGTAGGGAGCCTACCTCCCCCCCCCCTCTGCCTACTTGTGATCTCTTTCTTTCTGTCAAATAAATAGATAAAATCTTTTTTAAATTTTTTTTATTTTAAAAAGATTTAAAATTATTAGGAGATTGAAATTTGATTTCAGATTACAGATGTGAACTGCAGATCACATGAACCAAATATAGAACATTGCAGCTATTGAAGATAAAGGAAGGTAGATGTATTTAGGGCATGGTGTATTCATCCAACAGTGTTTTCATAAAGGCAATGCCATTAATTTGTCCTGCCAGCTTTCTTCAAAAAATAAGGTGAAAAGAGTCAAAGGAACATACTACATGTTGTTTGTCATTGTCGGAAAGGGTTACTGTGATTTTAATAGGTAATGCATGAGGTGATTCTTATGACCTAGGTTTCAAGTAGTGGTGCTCCTAAAAGGAAATACTCAAAATATATTGTTACCAAAATATTTCAGATAAAGAGAATTTTTGGAACTTGACCTTTCATGTTTTTTTCTCCTTTCTTTTTCAATTAAGAAATAGATTTGTAGACACCTGGGTGACTAAGTCAGTTAAGCAACCATCTCTTAATTTAGGCTCAGGTCATAGTCCCAGAATCATGAGATCGAGCCCCAAGTCAGGCTCTGCATTGAGCATGGAGTTTGCTTAAGATTTTTTTCTCTCTGATGGGGTGGCTCAGTTGGTTAATCGTCTGCCTTCTGCTCACGTCATGATCCCAGGGTCCTGGGATCGAGCCCCACATTGGGTTCCTTGCTCAGTGGGAAATCTGTTTCTCCCTCTCCCTCTGCCCCTCCCCCTGCTCAAACACACTATCTCTGTCTCTCTGAAAAACAAACACACACACATTAAAAAAAAAAAAATGAAAGAAAGAAAGAGATTCAGATGACTTTCATTTTTCTGATGTAAACACTCACCATACTTTAATGAACAGCCCGTGGATCAAATTACTTCCTTCTTTAATATAGGTAAGTGAATTAATAACTTTTATCAAAAAGAATTGAATAATTGTCCAGAATGAGATGTTTCATTGTGTTGGAATCACCTAGAAATTAAATGCTGCATGCTGGGATAAACCAAAATCATTCACCTATTACATGGAAAAATATTGCCAAATTTAAGAATAGCTCTGTATGCCTCCTGGACTTACTTTATACCTCCAATATCCAAAAAATGAAATTCATAATTTTCAACAAAGCATTATAGTACTTTCATAGGATGTAAGTGTCAATTTTAGCCAGTCAAAGGTGATAAAACCTAAAAGCCAAGTTGGATATCGTCCAGAAGGCTTCATTTTGATGTTAATTCGTGTGGATTAATTACCTAATTTAAGAGTACAGGGGTAAGCCAAGCTATACCTGGAGGGAAATGAAAGAAGAGTCTAAACAAAAGTTTCAAAATAAAATACAGTTGTAGTGTGTGTGTGTTTATTTTAGAGACTTATTTCATCCCCACCTTTCACTTTCCCCCAGTAGAGGGGACTAGCTACCCAGTCAGGTCTGTCTCTGGCTTAAACACGTTCTTTAGCCCTTCTATGCATCACCACTGACAGATGGTGTCCATAAGTGAGGACACCCAAGTTCATGGTGGGATCCTTGTAGCTGACAAAGCTGATACCAGGAGATCAAGCAGCACGTCAGCAAGCATGAAATGTGCCTCCACAACACACAACTGAGCTCTTTGTCATCAAGTCTATCATAAAGCACAAGTTCATATCTCTTTGAGCAACCTCCAAACTCCATTTCTATAGCATTATTTCATGTTGCCAATTGATAAGATTTTCTTCTGTAATTAAATTCCTTCAGTAGCATGCATTTGACACATGGGATTTGTGTTTGCTATTGCCATCTACTTGATGTCAGGCTGAAGATCTATCATCAGTTCCCTCAAAGTGTTGGGAGTCTTAGGATGAAAGAGGTTGGATAGCGATTAAGGGGATTTGGAAAGACAATAGAGACATTCCTATGCAACCGGAGAAGATACATATGCTAGCATTTGCCAGCACAACTCTGCCTTACGTCATGAAGGAGAAACAAGAGGGATAAGACATTTCCATTCTCAAGAACTTGCCTACCACTGTGGGTTCTTTTTCCTTATAATGGTCTGTTCTCACATTTTCTTTATCATTTTCTGTGCTTCTAAAATTTATAAAGAGAAAAATAGTGTATTTGATGGATTCAATCTCTAAGACATATTGAACCCCTCTCATCATCTAAAAATTAAAAACAGAAACAAGAGTACTTAATAAGATTTCCTTTAATATCTGAATCTTATTTTCTCCTCACCATTATTCATCTTTCCTTTTCTGTTGTTTTCACTAAAAAAAGAGTTTTATAGACATAAATTAAATTTCTACTAGAACTTTAAGGATTTTAAATAGTGTATTGACTAGCCATAACTATGCCGATAGGTAGTTCTTTAAAAAGAGTCCCATGGCCAAATCACTTTGGAGATAATACATAAATTGCCTAGTTCTGGAGATAATATATAAGGAGTCCTAAGAAATGTCAGAGGAAAAAATTCCACTAACTTCACTTATCTCAATTTTCTCACATTTATTTTACCACATTTTTATCAGGGAATACTGACTAACATCTCGCAGTACTGGTATCAGGAACAATGCAGTTTAGGAAATACTAGACTATGTCACATTTTATGCACCAGGAAATGGAGGCTCAGGGGAATCTTCGCTATCTCACACCCCACTATTTATTAGCAAAACTCCCACTGAAATTCTGGGCTTCTGAATCTCAGTCAAGTGGTCTTTTTCTCACTAGGAAACATGCACCTTTCCACCAAAAATAGATACCATTGCTTTGCTTTTTCTGATATTGTTAGACATAAATTGTCAAATGGATTCTGTAAATTATTTACTACCAAAACATAATCAATATGAACTGAAAGCTAAGGATTATGAAGAACTTTAAACCATAGCATTGAACAAAAACACCTCTAAGGAAAGCTTTTAGAACATACTTCATACTTCAAATATTGCTGTAATGAAAAATAAATAAAATATTGCAATAATGAATACTTTAATTATAAATTTAATAAGACATAGGTAAATTTGCATTTATAAGTGAGAATTCTCAATAGTATATTTTATTAAACCTTGTAAACTATCCGGAATTGTCTCGTATTTATCTAACAGAGGCTTATATGCCTTGTATCACAGTAAAAATAATTTGAATAATCCTACTTCACTCAGAATGATCTCAAATTGATGTAATAAATGTAAATTATAACTTACAGAAACAGGGTTGTAAATACATGTTAGGGCCTTGGTCTTTGTTCAGGTTTATATTTCAAGAGTTAAACAAAGCTCAGAGATGGAGAGGCTAAGAATGAAGATGCACAGCACAGGACCCAGGAAAAATTTCCCATTTAGACCAAGATAACTCTACCAGTTGGTATAAATGAGGGTGATCTTTTCAAAGGAGAAACATCCCTTATTCATTCACTCAATGAACATTAGTTGAGCACCTATAATGGCAAGTTGCCTTATCAGTGACACTAGGAATAGAAATGAGGAGGGAGATACAGTTGCTGCCCATGGGAGCTTAAGTTCTAACAAGGGAGGCAGGTAGTAAGTAATTGCACACGTAATTAATCCATGACAGTTACCATAGTTGCTACAAAGCAGTGTGGAGTCAGATGGAGTGGGGCACAGGTACGAATATCACTGTGAGATCAGACAGACCACAAGATTAGGGAAGTCTCTTTAGACAGCTTACTTTTGATATGGGTCCTGAGGCTTATAGGAATTCATCGGAAGAGGAAGGAAAAGGCATTCAAGGCAGAATTGCTGGGCCCTTTACAGGAAAGCTGGCTGAAGAGTAGAGAGCTAGGAAGATTTGCTCCCCAAAACCTAGTAGACAGTCAAGGGTCTGATACGAAGGTGTGACCAGCTTAAAGGAAGAGATTAAAAATCGCAGCCCTGAAGATGAACAAAAGGCCAATTAAAGGGGGCCAGAGTTATGCAGCTACAGTTTGAGATCAGAGGGTGCAGGGGTGAGGGTGTCGGTGAGGGGAACAAGCTAACTAAATAGTGCTTTCTGTGAGCTGTCCAAGATTCTGGGTTGTAATGGCGGGCTTTGACTTCTTGATCTTCATAGCCTGAATTTATTTCTTCCCAGAGCTCATGGAGTTTAACCAACCACATCTGCAGAAATACTTCCCACTGGTCTGCCCATGTGAACATACTTGGGAGGATGGAGAATGTATCTCTACGTCTGTTGAAAACAGACGAGCCTCCATTCTGCTTCTGAACTCTACTACTTTAAGATATTCACTTAACAAAACACCAAATTAGCTACATTTCAAAACTCATGAAAATACCCTCAAAATTCCTGAATGTTATTAAGATTATGGGGAGAATGAAAACTGTTTTGAAACATTTTGAATGAAACATGTTAAGATCTTACTATCTGTTAAAGCACTAAGTATCGTTTTTCCCCCTCTTCTATGAAATATGGGTAGAGATATGATTCCCAAACCACTTATGTTTTCAAAATGTAGGCAAGCTCTATAATTTTCAGTATGAAAGTATGGGAAATTATTTCTCAGTTTCTAATCTAAAATCTTTCTACAAAAAAATATTGGAAAATTGGTTATCTAGTCATCTTTTATTAACAAATAAATCTACTACATTTTTGCAATTGTATGAGGCTCATAATTATACATGTATCCCAGTAAAAGACTTTTATTTTGAGACAAGGGTTATTCTTTATAGAAGTTTTCAGTTCTCTGAGGTTCCTTGAACAATCTGTCAAGAAAAGAAGTGGTATATGTTTTTTATAAGTCAACCTCCATATGGTTCCTTGTATCATGGTTCTAAATGATTTTACATCCAAGGTGTTTTATTAACTGGTTGGTGAATTAAATAGATGTGAACCCCAACAGATATTATCAGCAGGTATAGTTCCTGATTAGCATTTCAAGAAGTTGTACACTATCTCTGGGTAGTATTTGGAGATTATGAATAAGAGGATCTCTCTTTGTATATTTGCTTGTTTTAACTTGAGGATTTTTAAAGAGTAGAGAGACTATGGAAAAGCAAGTTTGGGGTGTATGGTCCCAATGGTAGTATTTGCTGTTGATTCCTGGAACATGGTGGTTCTTCTTTTTTTAAAAAAAAAAAAACTTCATTTTATTTTTTCAGTGTTCCAAGATTCATTGTTCATGCACCGCACCCAGTGTTCCAAGCAATACGTGCCCTCCTCAAAACCCACCACCAGGATCACCCAACCCCCCACCCTTGTCCCCTTCAAAACCCTCGGTTTGTTTCTCAGAGTCCACAGTCTCTCATGGTTCATCTCCCCCTCTGATTTTCCCCAATTCACCTTTCCTTTCCTTCTCCCAACCTCCTCCATGTTTTTCCTTATGCTCCACATGTAAGTGAAACCACATAACTGACTCTCTCTGCTTGACTTATTTCACTCAGCATAATCTCTTCCAGTCCCGTCCATGTTGATACAAAAGTTAAGTATTCATCCTTTCTGATGGCTGCATTAATATTCCATTGTATATAAGGACCATATCTTCTTTATCCATTCATCTGTTGAAGGACATCTAGGCTCTTTCCACAGTTTGACAATTGTGGCCATTGCTTCTATGAACATGGGGGTACATGTGGCCCTTCTTTTCACTGCATCTGTATCTTTGGGGTAAATACCCAGTAGTACAATTGCAGGGTCATAGGGTAGTTCTATTTTTAATTTCTTAAGGAATCTCTGCACTGTTTTCCAAAGTGGCTGCACCAACTTGCACTCCCACCAACAGTGTAAGAGGGTTCCCCTTTTTCCACATCCTTTCCAACATTTGTTGTTTACTGTTTTGTTGATTTTGGCCATTCTAACTGGTGTAAGGTGAAGATGATTGCACAAGGTACTTTTTAAAATTTTGCACATAACTGAAAGAATGCAACTACAGGCAGTTTCAAATAGTTCTTTTTCCAAAGGTTTGTTATTTAGAATCCAAAATGCATATTTCCAGAAAAGACACAGGACAGCATCTACTATGTTTAGGTTATCATGACAAATCTATTTGGCTTATGACACAAGTAAAACTTCATATTTCTCATGTGTTGGAGTTTTGTGAGGATTGTTAGATAATAGAGGTGTCTGGGTGTCTCAATCGGTTAAGTGTCTGACTCTTGATCTCAGCTCAAGTTTTGATCTCAGAGTCATGAGTTCAAGCCCCATGTTGGGATCCACCCTGGGCATGGAGTCTACTTAAAAAAAAGAAAGAAAGAAAAAGATTATATAAGAAGCACTTAGTGAGGTTTTGAGTATATGGTCTAAATGTCATTCCTTTTTACTGAACCTCGGGGTTCAACTGATGTTTGTTTCATTCCTCTATCCCTTGTTATTTAATAAGCTGGTTTGAATTCAAGGTTCTGGGAGCATTTGTAGGAAGTAGGGAATATCAATGAAGGAAAAAGCAGGGGGAAATCAGCTTTCTCAATATCCCAAAGCTCCATGTGTAGAACATACATTCTTCTCTCTGCTGGTCAGATCTTCTGAAAATAACCTATCCAGGCCTGCCCTGATCTCCAGTTTACCAACCCCTGCCCTCCAGCACCCAACTCAGCACCTCTGATCCCTCCTAAATAACTGAAATGAAGTCATACTAACATATGGACATAATTTTAAGGAAGTTTAAAATACTGAAGTATTAATTTAAAAATAGGAATTGCTTGAAAGCATAATTGTTTTTCTGGGTTGTTGTAATTTCTCATTTGTGCCAATTTTAAAGAAACTGTTAGAACATAGTGGGATAGAGGAACAATGTCTGACATAAAAAAAAAAAAAATCTATCTAGATTCAGGTCCTGCCAAGAAGTCTAGCCCAGAGGTCAGT
Organism: Nasua narica; assembly: GCA_028533885.1. Lineage (NCBI taxonomy): Eukaryota > Metazoa > Chordata > Mammalia > Carnivora > Procyonidae > Nasua > Nasua narica. The sequence goes on along the minus strand of CM052802.1, from coordinate 114,253,178 downwards.
TTTCGTAAATTAGGAAGATTCTGACAGCCCTCTGCTGCATCCACATTTCTAGGTATGCCCCTGTCCATGACCATTCATGAGCCAAAACATGTTTCCTTGGAGTAGGTGAAAGGAACAGTCATAGGAATAAGTCTCCTCTGTACGTCACTTTCCATCCCAAAGGGCTGTGTATTACTATTTTTTGACATGATGTATAACATATTTTAATGATTTTAAAAATACACAGAAATGCAATACTCAGAAAATGGCATAAAAGGCCTAGCTTTCTGTAATCAATTTTTTTTAACTGATAACAAAATTTCAGTAGTTATGATTTTGCAGGGATGTAGTTCAGCTTCATTATGAGAGAATTCCAGGTCCCTAACAAATTCTGCAAACACAGTTGACTTGGCACAGCAGAAGGGTTGTGTCTCTGACCCCCGTGCAGTTGAAAATCCATGTATAATTTTGACTCCTCCAAAACTTAACTATGTAATGCCTCCTGCTGACCAGAAGTCTTGCCAGTAACATGAATAGCCGATTAACAAATACGTTGTATGTTATATGCTGTATTCTTACAATAAATAAGCTTGAAAAAAGAAAACGTTATTAAGAAGATGGTAAGAAAGAGAAAAATACATTTATAGGACAGTATTTATTGAAAAAAATCCACGTAATGGTACGTATCAGCGGACCCATGCTGTTCAAACCTATAAGCCTGTGTTTTTCAAGGATCAACTATATGTACACACACATAGTTATATCTATGCAAACAGTGAAATGGAAAATTGAGAACCATTCTTTATTGCAAAATTTCCTTCTTTCTTTTTGCTATTTTATTGCTAAAATGGAGAAGGGAAAATATGGCAAAGAATAAAAACAGTTTCTGCTGTTACTTTTGCTATTTATTTGGTGCATTGTTATTGTTGAAAAGAAGAAGAGAAGAGAAGACTGTTTACTAACCAGGTAATGACCATTTATGTTGTTTCCAGTTTGGTGCAATTGTGAATAAACTACTATAAGCATTCAGATAGAGGGGTTTGGGTGTGTGTGTGTGTGTGTGTGTGTGTGTGTGTGTGTGTGTGTTTTCTTCTCTCTTTTGTTTGTACCTAGATCTAGGACTGTTGGGTTGTTGGTAAGCGTAACTTAAGTTTACATAAAACTGCCAAATGGTTTTTCAAAATGGCTATACCATTTTCATTAATACCAGCAGTGTGTGAAAATTATAGCTGGTCTCTATTCATTGCAGCACCTGGCATTGTCAGCAAGCTTGTTCTGTTTTAATTTTAGCTGTTCTAATAGTGCATTGTGATATGTTATTGAAGTTGTAATTTGCATCAGTCTAGTGACATATGTTATGGGGCATCTTTTCATATAGATACTTATAATCTGTATCTCCATAGTGGTAAACCATCTGCTTAAATCTTATGCCAACTTTTTAAATTAGATTCTTTATTTTCTAATTACTGAGTGTAAAAGTCCCTCATAGATTCTGGAGAAGGCTATTTTTTTTTCAATTACATATTTTGTTTTTTTTTTTCTTTTATGATTCGGGCTTTCTGTATTCTGTCTAGGAAAACCATCCTTAACTCAAGGTCACAAAAATCTATCCTATACTTTCTAGCTTAGTGTCTTGTGGGGTTTTATAGCTCTGAGTTTTACATTAGGCCTATTTTCCATGTCAAGTTCATTTTTGTATTTGGTATGAAGAATAGGTTGAGGGTTTCTATTTTGTTTTGTTGGCTTGCTCCTTTTTTTTATATGGATATCAAATTATTCCAATGCCATATATTATTTTATTTTTTTTTAAAGATTTTATTTATTTATTAGGAAAGAGAGAGAGTGAGAGAGAGCATGAGAAGGGAGAAGGTCAGAGTGAGAAGCAGACTCCCCATGGAGCTGAGAGCCCGACGTGGGACTCGATCCCGGGACTCCGGGATCATGACCTGAGCCGAAGGCAGTTGCTTAACCAACTGAGCCACCCAGGTGCCCCGCCATATATTATTTTAAAGATGTATTTATTTATTTATTTTAGAGAGAGAGTGTGTGAGAGTGAGTGGGAGGAGGGGCAGAGGAAGAGGTAGAGAGAATCTCAAGCAGATCCCCACTGAGCTCGGACCCTGGTCTGGGACTCCATCCCACAGCCTGATAGCATGACCTTAGCCAAAATGAAGAGTCAGACACTTAACCAACTGAGCCACCCAGGCATCCCTCAAGTACCATATTTTTAAATAATATCCCTTTACCACTGAATTATCAAGTGAAAAATCAACTGATTATATGTGTGTATGAGTGTGAGTCCATTTCTATTCACGCTATTAATCGATGCCTCTATCTATTTTCATGCTATTTTTGCTATCGTAACTTTATAGTTAGGCTTAAAATCAGGTTGTGAGAGTCCACCACCAATGCTACTTTCAAAAAAAATGTTTTAATTATTTTATATCCTTTGCTTTTTTATAGATATTTTAGGATTGATTTGTCAGTTTCTATATTACTGCGTAGTTTCTGACAAGTAGTCTGTAAAACAATGTGTTTCTTTTTTGTAATTGGTCTTTTCTTTCTCTGGCTTTCTTCAATATTTTCATTTTGTTTAAAAGCAATTTAGAATGACTTGACTAGTGTATGTGTGCATATGTGCCCATTTAGTCTTCTTAAAGTTTCTTGGATCTGTGGTTTGATATCTTTCATCCTTTTTGGAAAATTCTTATCCATTATATTTTCAAACATTTCCTCTATCCATTTCCTACCTTTCACTCTTTTCTTTCTAAGATCTAATTTAAGATATGTTAGATTATCCAATATTGTTACATAGTTCCTGGATGCTCTGTCCCTTTCTTCTCACTTTTTTCCTTTCTATATGTCAGCTTAGATGATTTTTAAGGAATGATACATTCCTGATATTTTTCTCACTGATATTTTCCTCAGCTGTCAGGTTATTTTCTGAACTGTTCAAAGGCACTCTTTATCGGTGATGGTGTGTATCCCATGTGTATGTGGATATAATTCTAGCATTTCTTTTTCTTTACATTATTATAGTTTCTGACTCTCTACTTAAATTTTTCATCTGTTCATACATGTGGTCCACTTTTTCCACTAAATCCTTTAACATGTGAATCATAGTTGTTTTTAAATCTTTTCCACGAAATCCTTTAACATGTGAATCATAGTTGTTTTTAAATCTCAAATAGTTCTGACATCTTGATCATCTCTGATCTGGTTCTGTTGATTGCTGTACCTGTTGACAAATGATGGTTTCTCCTTGTTTTCTGTGTACTGTATGCCTGTTTATTGAACACTATGTGTAGAACCATAGAGACATAGTACATAGAACATTATGTGTAGAACAGTACATAATGAAATAAGGATCACTTATGATATTTATTCTTTTGTCTTAAGGCATTAGTCATTAATGACTGTTAGGTCATTAGGGTCAGGATTTAAGAAAAACTAGTCACGGGTTGAGCAGGATTTGGGTTTTGATGTTGCTCTGGTTCCCTTTCTTGTATCAGATGCTTTAATTCTTCTAGCAGTGAATTACATTGTCTTGTGCTGGGGGCTTGGTTACTAGAGGTTTTCCTTAGTATTTCTGTTCCATCTCAGCTTTCAATCATCCCTCCTGCACTCTGCTGTATACTGCTCTTTCTCCACCCTCTTGTCCTTCTGATGGTATATTGCTGTTGTTTGTTCTCTGTCCTCTTCCTGGGAACTGGAAAGTTTCTCTGGATGCCAGGTGCAAAACTCTGACTTGTGTCTTAGGCAGGAATTTCCCCTCCCTTTGAAGTAGCAGGCCTCTAATGGTACTGGTATAGGGATAAATATAGTATAAAATCCTGGGCAAAGAATTTTCTTATCCCCCATTCACCATTCATGAGTGTTTTTTTACTCCCATCTTTCAGCCAGTTGAGTTACTCTGTGTATTTGCTATCTTCTTGTAACCATGTCCAGTCTTAGCTGCCTTCACAGAATAAACCTGAGAAATTTTACAGATTTGGTTTTCTGGTTTTCTGTCAATGTTAGGATGAAAGCAATACTTTTAATTTTAAATATTTATTTGAATCTATTCTCCCTTGCATCCTTTTAATGTAGTCTTCATTTCCGATATACTTTTCTTCTTTTTCTTCTAATTCCTGAGTTCAATCAATTCTTATTTAATGTTATCCTGACTTTTTATACATTTATGTTATTAGATTCTGACTTTTGATTCAAGGGGTTTTTGTTTGTTTGTTTGTTTTCTCATATCTCCAAATGCTTAAGGAACATTATTTCAGTTTGAGGAATCATATTATACTTCTCTGCTTTATGTTTTTTGGGTAGGGAGAATATTCAGCAACTGAAATTATTTGATTTAGATTTTCTGTTATCATTTTATAATACTTTTATGTAATTGTAATCTGCTTTTTTTTTTCTACTTCTCTTTAATTCATGAATGGGGTTGCTAGTTCAAGAGTGCCCTCTTCTGTTAATTTAATAAAACAGATACTTTGATGGATAATAATAACAAGTGGGTAAGGTTATTACCAATTCTTCACAATATTTTTCAAAATTCTTAAATTTGGGACACCTGGGGGGCTCAGTTATTAAGCGTCTGCCCTCATGATCCCAGGGTCCTGGGATGGAGCCCCACATTGGGCCCTCTGCTTGGTGGGAAGCTGGCTTCTCCCTCTCCCACTCCCCCTGCTTGTGTTCCCTCTCTCACTGTGTCTCTCTCTATCAAATAAATAAAATCTTTTTTAAAAAATTATTAATTTTTTGCCTCTTATTTCCTTCTTTACCTCATTGTCACATATCTGAAGGATACCATTCCTTCTCTATATCTGATTTATCCTAAGAACAGTGATTCCTCAAGGATGCTATTTCTGGTCCCACTCACTTTGAAGGCCCTTCCCTGTAGACAATGGAGTAAACTACCAAATTCCAGCTGTGTTCAGTGTTCTGTCTCTTCCTCTGTGACTTTTTTTCTTCTGAGAGTGATTTATGTGTTTGATCTAAATGTCTCCACCCATCAACTCTTTTTTATGAAGTCTTTTAAACCTTCCTTTCCTCCTTGTCTATATGCTCAGTGTCAGCAAGAATATTCTAGAATTTGGTTTAGTATTCTACTTAGAAATTATTTGAAAGCTTAATGTTTTTCTATTCCATAATGCTGAAAGTGTGAATTAGGCATACTTGAATTTGCAAATCTGGTTTGTTATATGGTTTGGGTTTTGGGGGGTTTTTTTGTGGGACAAGGCGGAATAAATGTATTAAAAGAAATAAAATCAGGCATCTACCATTCAAATTGTAGTATATTCATAAAATATAATACCATAAAGCACAAAAATAGAATGAGTTTTTGATGAATATAATATGGATGAAACTCAAAAACATTATTTTTTAATTTTTTTAAGTTTTTTTAAAATAATCTTTATACCTAAAGGGTTCAAACTCGTGGCCCTGAGATCACTGCGTGCTCTTCTGAGTGAACCAGCCAAGCATACCTCAAAAACATTATTTTGAGTTGCAAATAGCTAGATGCAACTGTATACATACTTTATGTGATTATTTTTATGACGTTCCACAACAGCCAAAGTCAATTTTGTGATGTAAATAAGTTATTGCCTGGGACAGGCCATAGAGGGAATTCACTGCAAAAGAACACAGGTAATTGGAATGATGAAAATATTCTGTATCTTGACTACTGAGGAGATGGCTGGACAGGTATACGCATTTCTCAAAACTCATCAAAATTTATACTTAAGATAAATGCATTTTGTGGTATATAAATTTTATACCAATAAAATCAATTCTTTAAAAATTCAGTATCTGGGTTAAATAGCAGATTAAGTACAAATTATGAGAGAATTGACGAAAGATCAGAAAGTTAAAATATGAACACTATAAAAAGAAAGATGAGACTTAGAAAATAGTAAAAAGATATCCAATAAGGTATGTTGAGTAAGAGTTCCAGAGGTCAAGAAGAAACAGATAGAACAGAGGAAAGGAAATATCCGAAGAAGAAATGAGTGAATTTTCCAGAAACCAAGCAAGTAATAAACCTTTGTATTCAAGAAGGAAACAGGAATGAGAAGATTCATTTTTTTTAAAATCTGCAACAAAACATTGTAATGAAACTGTAGAGTTCAAAGAATAGAGAGGGCATAAAAACAAGAAAGAAAAATTGAATGATGAGCAATAGTCTCGTTAGTAAAAATGGATGACAGAAAACAAGGGAGGAAGAGCTATCAGCATAAAATTCTATACCTGCTTAAATTGTCACTCAAAAACAAAGGCAAAATAAATATGAATTCACATGAAGAGAAACTGAGAGTGTTTCCTATTCACTGTATGATAAATGCCGAAAAACTTACAAAAGATGTAATTCAGTAAGAAAGAAAAAAAGCAACAATGATGATAAAAATTGTAAAGAGAAACCAACAGGATGAAAATATTTGGCATGACCTTAGAGATACAGTAAAAAAAAGTCAAGGAAGCATAGGAAGTTGTCAATTATATGTTATTTCATTTTCTTCAAAATAGAAAAAGATAGGGGCTCCTGGGTGGCTCAGTAATTAAGCGTCTGCCTTTGGCTAGGGCCCTGATCCCAGGGTCCTGGGATCGAGCCCCGAGCCCCGCATTGGGCTCTCTGCTCGGCGGGGAGCCTGCTTCTCCCTCTCCCACTCCCCCTGCTTGTGTTCCCTCTCGCTGTGTTTCTCCCTGTCAAGTTAAAAAAAGAGAAAAGAAAAGAAAAAGAAAAAGAAAGGAAAAATATAATAGACTGTAAATGAATTATCTGAAAGGGAAAAGAATAGTATGATTGTATTTCAAAATTGAAAAGGAAGAAAAACAAGGATGCTGAGAAAGAAAATAAGATATATAGCAATAATAACTAAAATATTTGTAGAGGGGAGGTGTCCTAACTAACTAATTAACTATCCTAACTAATAACACAGGTTCTAAACATGCATACTTCAGCTCTTGATCTATCACTTTCCAATTGTGTCACTGGGTAAGTGACTAAGATTTCAGTTTCCTCCTCTGAAAAATGAAAAAAACATCATAGTGCCTACCTCAAAGGGTTATTTAAGGAGTAAATGAGGACAGCTTCTCACGAAAGCTATGGCCTGTCATTATTGTCAGTGCTTGATAATACTTAAGTATTTTGATTCTGAAAAATAAGTGGAACTAAAGTGGATTTTCTTTGCTCAGGGGTATTTATTTCTCCTAATAATGAAGATCTCAGTAATTCTCATGTAGTAATTCTCATTTCCTAGCTATGACCTCAGACAATTCACCTGACCATTATGAGGTTCATATCCATTAAATGGGGATAAGACTGCCTATTTATCAGTGCTGTTGTGATGAATAAATGAGTGAACCCAGCTAAAATGTTTGAATGGTCAGTAAGATGAATTCTTTTTTTTTTTAATTATATTATGTTAGTCACCATACAATATTAAGGAGGCCACGGATTGCATGGACCCCTGGGTGTTACACGCAAACAATGAATCATGGAACACGACATCAAAAACTAAAGATGAATTCTTTGTAATGATCTACATGGCTCAAGATGACCCAGACTTTATCTCATATTAGTCTCATTTCTCACTCCTCTCCAGCCCCATTCATCTCCTTGCTCTTGCGTGAATATACCAACACATTCCCAAATCAGAGATCTTTGTCCTTGCTCATGCTCAGACATTGTCATCGTTGCCCCACACTTCCTTGAGGTCTTCACTCAAAAGTCATCCTCTTGGGGCACCTGGGTGGCTCAGTGGGTTAAAGCCTCTGCCTTCGGCTCAGGTCATGATCTCAGGGTCCTGGGATCGAGCCCCACATCGGGATCTCTGCTCAGCAGGGAGCCTGCTTCCCCCTCTCTCTCTGCCTGCCTCTCTGCCTACTTGTGATCTCTCTCCCTCTGTCAAATAAATAAAATATTTTTAAAAAATTTTTTAAAAAGTCCTCCTCTCAGTAAGGAGTCTTTTGACTACTCTTGACCACAAACACTTTATATCCACATCTCCATCTGGTCTTCTTCCAAAATACTATCTATTATACTTATTTATCTCACTTTCTGTTTGTCCTCTACTGGAGTGTATTTTTTATGAAAAAAGAATTTTTAGCTTTTTTTTCTTCTATTACTGTTCTTTTATCAGTTCCTGGTACACAATTGGCATTTTTTTTTTTTTTTAATTAAGCTCTACACCCAGTGCGTGGCTTGAACTCACAACACTGAGATCGGGAGTCACGTGCTCTACTGACTGAGCCAGCCAGGTGCCCCTCATGACTGGGAGTTAATAAACAGTAGTTGAATGAATCATTTGAAGGCTCTGTTTCAGATAAATCTCTCATGTGTTTTCTCCTGTTTCCTCCATGCTGTCTGCCTTCTATATCTTCATCATCTTCATCCATTGAAGCTCTGTAGTTCCCATGCCTGGGCCTTCCAGCTATCCGCTCGGGGGGATGCCAGGCCCTACCCTTCAGCTTTGACTGTACAGCCATGGCTGTAAGTCACTTCTTGGTACATCGTACGTGCTCTGTGACCTGGCATCCTGAATGTCCATCCAATGGACAAGAGATGCAACCCAAAAGGTCAGAGAAGCTAACTCCTCTCTAGATACGAACTTGGAACAATAGGAAATGAGAGTGGGAAGGGGTGTGCAGGCAGCACAACTCAGAGATATGGATTCTCTGCAACCTGCCTGCAGAAATCCTTTGGGCTGGGCAGACACGCCTGCCAAGCATTCTACAAGGTTTCTCTGTGGCTTGTTCTGAAGGAAGAGCACATGCAGTGACACACCACTTCACTTCGCTTTGTTGCTGTCCCCACCCCTTATTCCCACTTTCTTATTTCTTTTTTTTTTTTCTCTCTGAGTTTGTGTCTTTCAAATCAGTCACCAGCAGTCTAATCTTTGCCTCATTCTCTGTTTTCTGAAGAACCTGGGCTAAGACTGGCCTTTGAAGTTTCCATTCCTTTGTATTCAAGGGGCAAATGACATTAATCACTTTGTAGGTTTGAAGATACAGTGGTATGACCCCTTGTCACTAGAGTCAAACGGAATCAGGTTTGAATCCCAACTGTACATTTCTACGCAATAGTTCTATGGAAGGGCGGGGACGCGACCCTGTGACCTGTGCTCTGGGAGGGTACATCCTTGCTAGCCATCAGTCTAGAGTATGAAAGTTTGGTGGACAATTATTCATGTCTCCAGGGAAATGTTAAACAATAGAATCTGTCCTCTAACCAAGGTACTATGATCCAAAACTCGTGCTCTCTACTCTACTACACCATATTGCCTCTCAGCAGATATAACTAGCTCAGTAACGACTCATCATAAAGAGAAAACAAACAAGCAAAAAAAAGTCACATTGCCAGGGTGCCTGGGTGGCTCAGTGGGTTAAGATCTCTGCCTTCAGCTCAGGTCATGATCTTAGGGTCCTGGGATCGAGCCCTGCACTGGGCTCTCTGCTCGGCGGGGAGCCTGCTTCCCCCTCTCTCTGCCTGCCTCTCTGCCTGCTTGTGATCTCTCTCCTCTCTGTCAAATAAATAAATAAAATCTTTAAAATAAAAAAGTCACATGGCCTACCTTCCTGTGGTGGTCAGTTTTATTTAGAAAATATGGTACTTTTTCAAAAAAAAAAAAAAAAAGAAGGCAATATCTTATTCCTATTACCTAGCTGCACTGATTCTAATAAAAATCTAAGGATTATTAATATATAGCTCATTTGAGGAGATGAATAGTGTAAAAGACATGGCACTTTTCATTATAACAGCTTACAATACATCTTTAATGAACATGTCTAACAAAATAGATAGGGAGAGGCAAAACTTATGAAAATTAAGACCAATCAATTCTTGATTTGTTTTTGGCCCACTGTTTTCATTTTTCCTTAAACCTGAACATTTTATTTGAGGTGAATTAATAAACATGCAAACAGAAGATAGAACAATAAAACATAAAGACAGTGCTTTCTCTGATGTGCTAAAGTTTATTTTAAAAAATTTAACTGTGGTGTTTCCAGTGGAAAATGAATCCACGAATTTAGCAAACAAAAGAATCCATTTTTATTTCAAATAGAAACATCCATGTTTGCAATCAGATCTTTTTTTAAAAGAGAGATGAAGCAAATTCATTCTGTTTAGAATTCAACATATTCCCTGTCCATCCCTTCTTTATAATTTCCCCTCTAACCAGTAATGCTTGTGTTATGAAAAAAAAAGCACATATTTATTTAAATGACGCTGACACACACTAAGAATTTTTAAACATGTTTGTTTATACTTGCTCCTTCCTCAGCCATCAATTGTTTCCATACAGCCTTTGAAAAATAGAGGGATTTGCATAATGGTAGCATGGGCCACTTGTGTGGTATAAATATATATATTGCTAAGTCAACATTATATACACATAAAATATATACATAACACTAAGTCTTGCTTATACAAGAGCTAAAGTAAAGACAGTGCCTTCTGGCTTAGCTCAGAAAATGTAATTTCTATAATGAATCATTTTTTTCCTTATATCCTTGATAGTCTGGACCCAGACAATAAGATGAAACTTTCACGTGGAAAAAGGGAACTAGGAAGAGCAATACCATCAAAAACTAAATGGACCCCAAACCAATGAATGCTAAATAGTCAAACATCATAATAAGGGAAGTGATTTTTTATTTAAGCCACTCCATTTTCAACATTCATCAGAGTAAGAGAGAAGTTCCCACTAGTTTTTTATGGATGGTAACTAGATCTGCTTTCTTTAACATTCCAAAGCCGGCCTGGGTATGGTAATGCTGGTCATTACTCTGAGTAGCTGTAGGGTTCTAAAGACTCACTGTGTCTTTCTTTTGCTTATCATCCTAAAGAGAATAATCTCTAAACAATGATCTTCCGGTACTGTTAACCTTGGGTTTGAACTTTCAGTCCATCAAGAAAAAAAAGGGCAGATTCAGGATGGCAGAGAAAATATCTAAAGTTTATAAAGGAAAACCGAAACCAGTTTCCTGATAAATCCTCATCATAAACAATCACTCACTACAAAAGGAAAGGTCTAGAGTAGGATGTTATTTTTACCTATCCTTTGTCACTTATGCCACCAGGAATCACCTACTGGTAACTCTGAAAAGTGTCTCAGTAAAGAGCAGTGCAAAAAAATTCATGAGGATGTTTCTTTTCTTTTCTTTCCTCTCAGCTTCTGCCTGGATTTTGACGATGATTGGAAGCAAGTTCTATGTTCACAGCAATTTATCTTTCTATGTTACCTGTTTCTAGGTGATAAAGATGTCATTTTCAAATTAGTGTGGCATTTGTTCAGTTAATTATATGCATTAGGACTTATTGCAACAGGAAAGTAATTTTCACCCCACACACACGCTAAAGCAGAAATCTTCCTGTGCATGAAATTTCCTAGGCTTTTCCTCCTAAACAAAACCTTAAAAGGAACATTTTTCTGGGAAAAATCATGAAAACTTTGAAGTAACAGTAAATATCATCCCACCAAAAAAAAAAAAAAAAAAAAAGCTTACAAAGAAGAAAAAGAATGTAGCTCTCTTCCAAATCAGAGAGAATCACCTAAAAACACCGGGAAATTCCTCATTCTTATCCTTCCATAACTTATAGCCTAAGTTATGACTTTAAAATTTATTTCAGCCGCAAACTATAAAGCTGTATATTAATTATAATACAAGCTTATCAATTCTGCACTACCTTCCATCTGCATACTTTTGTAAATTACAACTACCAACATTTCTGGTTTTAATATATTTCTTCTTTCACTTCAAAGTTTTATAAGGCTTTATCCTCTTTATATCATTTTGCTATCGAGAATAAAAAGCCAAAGTGCTCATTAGCTCATTATAACAATAGCTGACAAACTTGCAACCAAAAAGCCACCTTTTGAATTTTACTTTTATTTTTGGACTCAGTTAAAATACTTCTAAAATATGCATGCATTGACTTTGAGAAGATGTAATTGTGATATTAAATTTTATTGAAATTTCTCAGGTCCTGATTTGTGTACCGGCTTGTGCTCTGAGTTCCCACGAAGCAGTAAAACGTTTAAAATACTGTCTGTGCAAATGCAAAATTTATGAATTCACACATCTCTGGTTGATTTATGTGAAATAATAATGCACTATTTAATGCTTAAACATGGCTAGGAGCAATGCTAGGCTATCAAGATGTACAATGGAATAATAGATTTATAAGACGGATAACCTTCTTGCCTAGAGAAGCTTGTTTAAAGGTGTTGTACAGATATATTAAACTATATGTAATTTTATACTAACTTAATGCTGTAGGCCTCTACTGCAAGCAATAAAAGATTACAACCGTGGCATTTGCAATAATAAAATGATCTGGCTATTCAACATAAAGTATGTATCTGAGAAGTAAGAAGAGATGAGGAACTTATTTAAAACTTTTGTCCTTTTCATTCATTGCTCTGTACAAAATATTTTTTTTTCTTTAATGTGACCAACATAACTCCAGTCGTCTGTCATCATTGTAACCAAGGGGAAGATTTCCAGGAGGGGAGTAATTGGATGTTTCTAGGAGGCCCCTGGGCACATTTAATTATCACCCAGATTTGCTTAGAAAACTAACTCAAAACTTATTAGGATGAGATCTAAGAGAAAATTATAATTGGCAGTTTCCTGGTAGACTCTCTACCCTTTTTATTATACTGTACATGTTTTTCTTTTTTTTTTTTTTAAATCAAGAAAGGAAATATTTCCTTGGTCTGAGTCTTTGGTTATTTGATCATTGAAAGGTAAACACTGAGATGCATTAGCTCAACTTTCACACTCATACGAATTAAAAGAAAGACAAAGAATTTTAGAATTTTTAAGTTATTATTTCCATCATACAATTTTTTGAATTTGGTAGTGATTTGGTCTCAGAGCTTACCCCCCCTTACACATGGAGTGCTGAATTAATGACAAAATCTCTAAAATAGAGAGCTAAGTAAGGTAATGAACACATTTCAAAGATCTCCATTTGTATTGGATTGTATTTTGCCTAAAATACAATTTTATTGTGTTGTATTGTAATGCAATTTTGCCTAAATTCCACAGATACATTCATTCACATGCTATTAAACAGCAATTAAATAAAGTGATTTTAATTACCAATCAATTATAAAAAAGAATCCAATGAATTAGTTGAAGCAAAAAATTTTCGTTCAAAGACTACAGAATTTTAAATCTCCTTTGAAATAATGGAATTTTCGACAAATCAGAACATGAATGCAATTCAGTTTACACTGATTAACAAGGTCACCAACCAAAAAGGTTAGCACAGGATGAATGACCAATTATAGGGAAATAAGGATTAGTCAGGTTGTACTGCAAGAGCTCCAATTGAAATTAAATTAAAATTTGATGACATTTTCAGAATAACCAGGATATAATTTTTCTTTTAGTTTCCCAAACTCAGCTGCATATCTGTGGCTACATCGCCTACTTAAGATGAAGTTTCTATAGTCTGACAGTGATATCAATTATGCTGATTTTAAAGTCAGCTCTATTTGTCAGGAAATAGCCTGATCACACATTAACCACTGGGTCTATAGTTAGTTTCTAAAGCATAAAATCGCAACATTGTTAGTGGTATTTCGGCAACGTTTATTCCCTGCTTACATACACAGTGGAAACTCATATCATTAAGAAATATCTCAGTGCTGAAATATTGTCTTATATAGGACACTGTTGAATGATTTTGAACATCTTCAACACTGCCCTTAAGACATCTATAATATCTAAACAGCCAGAAATCTAGTAAATTCGTTGAAACTTGTCAAAATATGCAGTCATTCTGAAGTTGGGAGGTATAGGTTGCGTCCATTGTAACCAGGTTTCCTGCAAACTACATCTGCCTGAAGTTTCCTAAAGTGTTATCAACTGAAACACTGTGTGAACAGATAAGCAAAGGTCCCTTTATAAAGAGAAGACAGGAGAAAAGGGATAATGGCACCTTTCACCCTTGACAGCTAAGTAGATTGAAATGTATTCTACCCCCCCCCCAAAATGAATACAAATACGGAAAGTTGATTCAAATGTATTCTATCCATAAAAACATGAATACAGAGACACCTGGGTGGCTCAGTGGGTTAAAGCCTCTGCCTTTGGCTCAGGTCATGATCTCAAGGTACTGGGATTGAGCCCCACATCGGGCTCTCTGCTCAGCAGGGAGCCTGCTTCCCCCTCTCTCTGCCTCTCTGCCTACTTGTGATCTCTCTCCCTCTGTCAAAGAAATAAATAAAATCTTAAAAAATATATATATGAATACAAATACAAAAGGTATGATGTAACTAGAAAATATATTTAATTTGCTAAAAGCCATTGTTTACTTGAGTGTTCAGGACTGGGAGACGGGAATTCTTTTAGATCTCTGCCCAAACGGAACCAATATAAATAGGCCAGCCTAGGGGGCGCCTGGGTGGCTCAGTTGGGTAAGTGTCTGCCTTCAGCTCAGGTCATGATCCAGGGTCTTGGTATCAAGCCCTATGTCAGGCTCCCTGCTCAGCGGGGAGTTTGTTTCTTCCTCCTCCCGCTCATGCTTGCCCTCTGTCTCGGTCTCTGAAATAAACAAAAATCTTAAAAATAAATAAATAAATAAATAAATAGCTCAGCCTCTCCCTTCCCACTGACGTTATTCTGTCTTCTCACCCTGCTCTATTGTCATCACGCTTGTCTAATGCCTAAATTATTATGCATTCATTTGTTTATCCTTTTGTGACTCTCTCAACTTCAGTGTAAGCTCTGTGGGCTCAGGGTATTTTTTGTTCACCTGCACCCAGAACCACACCTGGCACCTGGGAGCATTTGCTAAATAAATACTCATTGAACAAATGAATGATCGCTTTCACGAACTAACTCTTTAGCCCTGGACAAATCCTTGAATTCTTCCGGGTCTCAGGCTCCCTCTAATTTTATGAATGAGGGAACTGCACTGACTAATCTCTCAGATCTTTCAGATTAAAATGCCTTTTTTAAAAAAATGCTTTAATTTGACCCTCTAGATGAGACACCCTTTCCAAATTATGTTATGTTTTCAGAATTTGTTTTGACAAAGATTATTTCCCTACATTACTGGTTGTGATTATTCTTCAGATTACAGTGGCAAAACATTTCGTATTTTTCCATTTTTAATAATTCATATTTGTGATTTGTGTTAAGTTACTCAAAATAAAAAAAATACAGTGATTTGTTCTAGTTATCAGTCTATTACCTTTCAGGTCCAAATTTACCCTTCATGGCTCTGCCTTGTGATACTGAAACTGGGTCCTCCAAACATCTGTCTACTAGCATCATGCTAAACTTGGTCAGTAGAGGGTGAGAGAGGGCTGCTGGGGGAGAGAAGAGTTTCTTCTTCTATTTAGTATTCTCTCCTCCCTTCTGGCCCCCGCTGCATCAGCCTGCACCTGGGGCACCCAGTGGCGCTCAGTTACCTTGCAAATTTCAGCAGCACACCTGCAGCAGCCTCTTAGCAAGTTTGGCTGGTCCCACAGTCAGTATCCCAGAGTCTGGAAGAACCCTAGTAGATGGCTTCCCTTTGTGCTCTAGCTGATTCCTGGTGAGTGTCACTGACATCCCAGCCAGAGATTTCCTGCTTACCAGCCTGAAATTCTTCAGCAAGCTTCTCCACCAGCCAGGGGGCTCGAAATGTGTTCCTTCCTTGGGTACTCTGCCTCAGCCACAGAGTCAGTAGCCGCTCTATCTGCTCTCTGTATTCCTTCAAGTTCTCGTTACCTCTTAGTAGTTAATCCCTATTACCAATTAACAGTTTTTTTATAATAAACTTCACTTGCTTGAATTATCGTGTGTGGTTTTGTTTCTGTTTTGTTTTGTTTGTCTCCTGGCTGAACCTGAATAATATAGACTTTTCTTTTTAATTTTTGAAATTATTTTTTAAAGGTTTTATTTATTTACTTGACAGAGTGAGAGAGAGAGAAAGAACACAAGCAGGGGGAGCAGGAGAGGGAGAAACAGGGACCCCGATGTGGGACCGGATCCTAGGACCTCCGGGATCATGACCAGAGCTGAATGCAGATGCTTAACTGATTGAGCCATCCAGGTGCCCCTATTTATTTTTTTAAAGATTTATTTATTTATTTGAGAGAGAGAGAGAGTCAGCAGGAGAGTGGGCAACAGGGGGAGATGGAGAGAGAAAATCTCAAGCACACTCCCTACTGAGCTCAGAGCCCAATACAGCCAAATACAATCAACTCCATGACCCTGAGATCATGACCTGAGCCAAAACCAAGAGTCAGATGCTCGACTGACTGAGCCACCCAAGCTCCAAGATATAGAGACTTAAAAAAAAAAGACTTATTTAATAAAAATTAAAAGCATATATACAATTACCTCAAATTATAGTAATATCTATATCTCAATTTTGTAAAGTTTTAGAAGTTCTTGTAATTTTGAGACTTTTTTCTTTCTTAAAATGCCCCCAAAAATAGAAAAGTCTAAAAAAACATGATTTCTTAGTTTCTAGTTTTATACATGGGGATTGTTTTAAAAAGTATAGATTTCTTTTTTATGACCAAATGAAGGAAACTGAATTTAATAAAAACACAAGTCCCTAGAGCCTAATTTGCTTTATAAACAGAGGATAAAAATTGATTCATAAAATGCCTTCATGTAGATTATTACATATTCCCTACATGAGGTTGCACATATGTATAAACCATCAGAGACATATACACTCAGTGATAATAGCTTAAGCAGGATTAGGCATGGGTGCTTTCTATTAGAATATGGTATTTCATGAACCACATGAATCTTATGGAATATTATATGGTTTAATGCAAAACATACAATAAATCTTCATAGGACTGTGATTTTTTTCTACTCTTAAAAGAACTTTTTAAATTGTACAACATCTATATTCTGATAAAAACCCTCTCCTAAGTTTCAAAAGTTAAATGTGATCTTCAGTATTTGTCAACTTTGTTCTTTCACTTAGTCAGAAGAGATAATGTCATCTGACAAAAAAATGTATACACTTGTATTATATTCCTTGAAGTTCTACATATATGACTTTCATTCTTCAAGTCAGAACTGGAACCAGGGGCCCTCCTTTAAACATTAGCAGAAACTTCTAAATAAATAGCATTTTTCAAATTTTAGTAGATATTACTCTTTTACTACTACTTAGTAAATATTTTGAAAGTGCTATCCTTATGAAGGAAAGAAAATAGGACAATAATAAAGCATAATACCCGCAATAAACCATGTTGCACATTGAGAGCAGGCTGGATGAAAGAATACAAGAGGGATATATTACGAAAGAGCAAGCTCCATATGAGTGGAGTTGGAATTAGATGTTACTCTTGCCTGGCAAACAGGCCAGTGAGTTCATCCACTATGTCTTAACCATGAGGTGGACGTTCCACTTAATTTCTCCCTCTAGGACCTTCTTGCTATTTCAGTTTCCTGGTCCACACCTGTCATTTTACAAGCAAAAAACCTACGATCTGTCTAGGTTAAGTCTAGGGTTACATGGTTAATTGGTGGGCTGACCTTTAATGCAATAAGAACTGTAGCTCTTTTAATCAAACTCAGTACAGCGACACTGTGGCAGGAACTGCTAGTTGCCTCCCAAAACCCAGCCCCACACCCCATCCCCCACACTCCTGTCTTAACACAGAATCCCATTTTTGAGATGGGCACATTTCTGCCCAGACTCCTTGGCACCTAGACGGGGCCATGAGATGATCTGGCCTATGTAAATCATGTTTCTTCTCTATAAGTAGACAATTTTTATGTGATTTCCAAGAAATATTAGTAGAGGTATAAGGCATAACCTTTTCTAGTATCTTGCTATTTCTTGCCGACTCAAAACTAAACAACTGCCAGTCATTAGCCATCTTGGCCCCTGGAGGGATGGACTAAATACAGCTAAGCAACAAGTTAGAAGGAACATGGGTCTTGGATACAGCGGAGCCACAATGCCAGCCTTGGATCATTTGCCTCAGGACTTCTACATGAAAAGGAAATTATCTTGTTGAACCTACTAATGGGCACATGTAGCCAGTCCTAATCCTAATTGGTTCAGATAATTTCCGATCCATGAGTTTTGTAACAGCTATTCTGAGATAGAATAGCAAATCTTAACATCCCAACAACAGTCCCAATGAAAGTCAAAGACCTTGTTACTCAAAGTGTGATTCACTGACCAGTAACAATGGCACCAACCAGAAGTCCAATCAAAGCCCCAAATCTCATACCTCTCCCTACCAAACCTGAGTCTGCACATGAACAGGATTCCTGAATGAGGATTCCTTATATGGGCACATTGAAGTCAGGAACACTGCCCTAAGAGCAGTTTTCCTGTCTCACCTCTCTATGGCAGTTGACCTTGTGGGTGTAGACAATTTTATTGCAGGATCTTTCTGCTGAGACCAACAAATAGCAAGGTCTCTGGCAAGATGCCCAAATTTAGGTGGTATAGTAAGATAGTTATCAGGTGAGGGTCTATATTTTAAATTTAAGACTCCTTAAAAAGGAATGGTGAATGTAATTTTTCCCTATCTCAGGAAATCCTAGAATAAGATAGCCCAATGCTTATTTTTCAATATGAGAAAATGTATGTCTCCTTTTTTTTTATTTGTGTCATTATGTAACAGTCCTTTGCAGAAATGGATACAGTTGATCCAGAGGCACATTTCCTAATTCCAGTCTACAGCGTTTCCATCTTCTGTGGCTAATTTTAGGATGGAGGCAATACAAGAGCTTAGTGCGTCTTGCAGAGATCAAATAAACTTGCCCATGGTCATACAGCAAGTCAGAGGGAGAAGATGAACTACCGTGAGTCCCAGAAACAAGATTCCTTCTCTCTGATGAAAAAAAAAAAAAAAAAAAGGAAATCATTATACAATTCTTACCCTGCAAAAATTCTTTAAAATATTTTTTATGGAATGAAAGCTCAAAGTTGTATCATGTCCATATTGAGTGAATAATTATAATTGTAAAACATAAGATACTTCTTGAAGTGTTATTTAATGGATATCTTAGCTTCTATAATTATTAATAAATACTAATTATGACCAAAATATATTTTGCTTAAGGATAGGCACTAATGACTTTAATAAACTAAAAAGAACACTTACCCAAACAACCAAATATGTTGTTTGGTATATATATGGGTATATATCCTTACCCATGTAATGATAACCGTGGGGGTTACTGTCAGCTGATCATTCAGCCTTAGTGCTTTGTTTTGTTTTTTTAAGATCTTATTTATTTATTTATTTATTTATTTATTTATTTATTTATTTGACAGAGAGGGAGAGGGATCACAAGTAGGCAAAGAGGCAGGCAGAGAAAGAAGGGGGAAGCAGGCTCCCCTCTGAGCAGAGAGCCCAATGCAGGGCTCAATACCAGGACCCTGAGATCAGGACCTAAGCCAAAGGCAGAGGCTTTAACCCACTGAGCCACCCAGGTGCCTCCAGTGTTTTTTTAATAATGTTTCAAACAGTTGCAGTTAATGACACAAGAGAAGTCGAGTAAGACAGACCAAGGTTATAATCCAAGATTTTGAAATGCATTAGAGTAATATATATTTGTTTCTTACATGCTTATTTGTAGATCTATTTGATATGATTAACATACAATAAACTTCACATATTTGAAGGGTGATAATTGGTAACTTTAATACTTGTACATACACCATATTAAGGCAGTGAACACAGCCACCACCCCAAATTTTCCTGGTGGCCCACATTATTCCCTCCCACCTGCCCCTTTCTACTCCCTAATGCATGTGTAGAGGCAACCACTGTGCTTACTGTCAGTAGACTATTTTGAATTTTCTACAACATTATGGAACTAGAATCATACAGTGTGTACTTTTATTGGCCTATCTCCTTCCACTTAACATAATGATTTTGATAGTATGCTGTTCCATAAATGACTGTTTTACACTGAGTAATGTTTCATTATGAGGATATACCACAAATTGTTTATCCATTCACCTGGTGATGGATATGTGTGCTGGGTCCAGTTTTTAAGTATCCCGAATGAAGTTGCTACGAATGTTCATGTAAAAGTCTTTGGGTGAAGACTTTGGTTTCTCCACTTTTATTTCTCTCAGTGGAATATCTGGAACTGATGGTAAGTAAATATTTAAACTCTTAGGAAACTGCCAAACTGTTTTCCCACTTTTTTTTTTTTAAAGATGTTATTTACTTGAGAGAGAGCAAGTGGGGGTGAGGGGCAGAAGGAGAGCAAGAGAGAGAATCTCAAGCAGAATCTGCACTGAGTGGAGTCCCACGTGGGGATCAATCCCACAACACCGAGATGATGACCTGACCAGAAACCAAGAGTTGGACACTTAAGACTGAGCCACACAGTCGCCCTGGTTTTCCTACTTTCCATCCCATGCACAGTATACCAGAGTTGAGTTTCTCCACATCCTCATCAGCCCTACTGTTAGTCTTTTTATTAGATTCTTTCCAGTAGGAGAGTAGTGGTTTCTCATTGTGGTTTCAATTCACATTTTCCTAATGATTAGTGATGTCAAGCATCTTCTCATGTTTATTTGCTATCCATATATTTTTCTGGTGACTTATTTGTTCAAATCTTTTGCCCATTTTTAATTGAGTCATTTGTTTCATTTTTGTTTATTCTGAGGGTCCCTTTTTTTTCTTTTTTTTTCAAGTTTTTCTTTAAATTCCAATAAATATACAGTGTAACATAGGTTTCAGGTGTACAATTTAGTGCTAAAATGAACAACATAGGAAACAACAGATGTTGGTGAAGATATAGAAAAAGGGAGACCCTCTTGTACTGTTGGTAGGAATGCAAATTGGTGCAACCACTCCGGAAAACAGTATAGAGTTTCCTCAAAGGGTTAAAAATAGAACTACCCTATGATCCAGCAATTGCACTACTAAGTATTTTTCCAAAGGATACAAAAATACTGATTTGAAGAGATACATGGACCCTGATGTTTAAATCAGGAATATCAACAATAGGCAAATTATGGAGCATTCTTTCCATATTCCGGATATAATTCTTCATCAAATATATGATTTGAAACTATATTTTCTTAGTCTGTTGCTTGTTTTTGCATTCTTTTCATACCATCTTTTGAATAAATGAATTTCTTAATTTCAATAAAGACCAATATATTTTTTCTTTTCTTTTTCTTTTCTTTCTTTCTTTCTTTTTTTTTTTTTGGATTACACTATTGATGTTGTGTTTGAGAAATCGTTGCTTAACCCAAGATAGCAAAGATTTTATATTTACTTATAGCCATTTTAAAGGTTTTATACTTGGGTCTATGGACTATTTTGAGTTAATTTTTGTATGTTGCCATGTATGGGTCAAGTTTCATTTTTTTTGCAGATAGCTAATTGTTCCAGTATCATATTTTGGAGCTGCTATAATCTCTCCATTGAACTATCCTTGAAAGCATTTGGATGAGGTTATTTCTAGCTTCTTTATTCTATTCTACTGATTTATTTCTCTTTGTGCCAGTGCACATTGTTTGATTTATAAGGTAATACGGTATCTAAAAACAAATACTGTAAATCCTCCAACTTTGATCTCTTTTTGTAGTTATCTGTTGCTATTCTAGGTCATTTTTGTTTCTATATGAATTTAAAAATCAGCTTAATTCCATCAAAATGCCTGGTAGGGTTTTAATTGAGATTTAATTGAATCAACAGATCAATTTAAAGAAAGTGTCATTTTAGAGTACTGAGTTTTCCTAACCAAGAAAATTATTCTTAGTTTTCCCATGTCTTTTAAGTCTTCAAAATTTGTATCAACGATGTTTGATGGCTTTTTGTGTATGTCTTACTTTAATTTTACTCTAAATATATCATTGTTGATGCTTTTTAAATTGGTATTAGTTTAATTTCAACTTCCAAATGCTCACTGCTAGTGTTTAAAAATAAAACTAAATTTTTATTATTGGCCTGTATCCTACAACACTGCTACCCTCACTTTTTGTTTCTAGAAAATTTTCTGTAGATTCTGGAGGATTTTCCACATAGACAGTTCTGCCATCTGTTAATACTAATGCCTTTACGCCTTCCATTCCAATTTTGATGTCTCTTATTTTTCCTTCTTTATAGCAATGCTGGAATCTCCAGTGCTATGCTGAATGGAAGTGGTAAAAGGATATTTTTATCTTGATCTTAGGGGAGAGTCTTTGAGATTTTAATCATTAAGGATGATGTTAGCTGTATGGTTTCTTTCTTTCTTTCTTTCTTTCTTTCTTTCTTTCTTTCTTTCTTATTTACTTTAAGTTTTTATTTTAATTCCAGTTACTTATCATACAGGGTTATACTAGTTTCAGATATACAATACAGTGATTCAACACTTCCATTCATCATCTTGTGCTCATCACAACATGCACGCTCCTTAATCCCCATCACCTATTTAACCCATCCCCTCACCCAACTCCCCTCCGGTAACCAGTAGTTTGTTTTCTATAGTTAAATGTCTGTTTTTTGGTTTCTCCCTCTCCCCCCAAAACAATACAAGAACACGAATTCAAAGGTATATATACACCCTTATGTTTATCACCAGCATTACTTACAATAGCCAAGATATAAAAGTGCCCCATGTCCATTGATTGGTGAACGGATAAAGAAGATGTGGCGTATATACACAATGGGAGATTATTTAGCCATGAAAAAGAATGAAATCTTGCCGATTGCAATGATATGGATGAAACTAAAGAGTATAATGTTAAGCAAAATAAGTCAGTCAGAGAAAGATGAATACCATACGATTTCACTCGTGGAATTTAAGAAAGAAAACAAGCAAAGGGGAAAAAATGAGAGGAGAGAGAACATCTTACAAATTAATCTGCCATTGCTTGTTGTGACCTATAATCTCCCTGTGATTCAGAAAGAGTGACTGACTATTTTGCACTGTCCTCAGTCCAGAACATTTTGGATTTCATCAGCTAGAGGGAGTACAGATGTTTTAATGCTTACTTCCCTGAGTTTTCTCACTCTTTTCCCCTTGAAAATGGTAATGACAGTTATATTTTAGCAATCCAATATTATTTCTTTAGACTGCTACTGGAGGGAAAGTCTATCCCCAACCCTAGACATCTATTCTCCGTTCTAATTAAAATTCCCATCAGCTGTGACAGCAGACTTCTTGCTTATGTTCTAGCTACCAACTACTTGAGGGCAAAGTTCACTTTATCAAATTTTGACAAATAGTTACAGTAAATGGAAAGTACTCAGAATTCATATTTAGTAGTTTCAAAAACAATAAATTTTTCTGTCTTAGAAGCATTCATTTATTCAAACTAACCTGTCAGAATATTTGTTATATCTTTTAAAAATTAATTATGGTGCTGTCTCCTTACACTCTAAAATACGCCAAGACCTTTGTGATTAAGAATTCTTTATTTTTGATAAACCTTAACTCTGAGGAAGAGGAAGAAATAGCTGTGCTACAGCTAACAGCTAATTTAGAGATTGAAAGTAGTTTGGAAGAAAGTCTCTTTATTAAAATAAAATGCCATCAAGATGTTGACAGCAAAGACTACTAACTATTGGGGCTGGAATACCTTTGTGTCTTAGTAGATAATAGAGACCTTACATGGGGACACTTGTTTTAAGATGTCATTCAATTGTAGAGTTCATGTTTTGAGTTTTTAAATGGTGGTCAGTGTAGAGATGTGGGGTGGTAGTAGTCGATGATGATGATGATAATACCTTCTTTTTTCTCTTTGTTGAAACATGTGTGTGTTATTAGAACAATGGTTTGTCTTCCTCCTATTAAATGCAACAGCACAAGGCTCTTTGTCAATGTATCCTTTTGTAAGCAACTTGTCTGTAACTTTGGTCAAACCTTCTTAAATTTCTCAGCAATTCACCTTCTGAAAGCTTGCTATGGTTATGAAATTTAACTCAGGAGATCATTGGTTGATAGCTATTCATCTGTTACAAAAACTGTGATAAAATACAAACTGAGGTATAACTACAATAGGATCAGGGAAGGAGAATTTTTGGTAGAAGGTGAATTCCCAAATAAAGTTTAAAGCCTTAAATTTAATTTTAACATAATTTAAGAAATTTAAATATTTAAATAATTTAGAGAATACTTAAGTTAATTATGTCATTAATTAAAACCAATCTTATGATCTCAGGGTCCTGGGATCAAGCCCCATATTGGGTTCTCTGATCAGCAGGGAGCCTGCTTCTCCTTCTCTCTCTGCCTGACTCTCTGCCTACTTGTGATCGCTCTCTGTCAAATAAATAAATAAAATCTTTAAATAAATAAATAAATAAATAAAACCAATTTTATGAAATGTCTTATATAATAAAATTTAAAAAGAAGCTTAAGACTATTGTGACTCTGAAAGAGACCTATTCTAATATAAACATAAAATTCAAGTAATTGGATCACCTGGATCAATTATAAAGATAATAATATATAACAATAATATATTAATATTAACATTTGTAATATATAAGAATATATAACATATTAAGCTGTACGAAATTTTTTGTAAGAAGTAT
>CM052802.1:114210779-114228223 GCA_028533885.1 Nasua narica | reverse complement strand
GAAGAACCGATATTTCTTTGAACCCAGCGAGTCTGCTGTGACTCCGCCACATAGGTATAGGCTCCCCTCATCCATAAATGGCATTACTTTTACCGTCTTCTCCAGTCCTCCACAGTGCAGAAAGTACCCCAAGTTAGCTCAGTGTCCATATGTGCAATTTGTGAAATTGTACATTGATTTCTCAATGCCATTACTATTTTATCTTTAAAGCTCAAATACCTGGATCCCATTCTCTGACAGTCCCCAGTGCTTCTGGCTGTCCTACTCAGCAACTCATAGATTCCCCTCACCAATGGAGTTCACTGTCTGTGCATCTCCTCTAGCTACTCACCTCCCAAATATACAGTAACTATCCGAAACGTTCTTTTTTCTTCAGTTTTCTATTTTGCCACCTTCCTCTCCTGATTCCCAGAAGCCAATTTTCCCTTTTCCTTCAGTGAGAAAATGGAACACCTCCATTTCTTCAAATTTCTACCACTATAACTACAATCTTAATTACATCCCCACTTGTTATTTCCAGCTACTCTCTTTTCCCAGTGGAAAAAGGGGGATTTTAATTTTTTAAAATTTTTTTTCTGCCAAGGCTAATATCTGCCACTTCTCTGTATAACTTTCCTTACCTCTTTAGGGACTTCCCTAGATTTGTCCCATTTCTTTCTCTTTCTTCACTGACTCTTTTATGATATTTTAGTTCTTAGGTCTGCTTCATCTTCAAAGAAAGCCTCCCTCAATCCCATACCTACTGCTTCCAGAAAGCTTCTAGAAAGCTTCTAGAAAACATTATGCACATTTCCAATTTACTTCAAAACTGTACACTGAGACTGCTTTCATTTAATCCAGGGGAAACCTACTATTTGGATTCTTGGATCCAGTGTTTTAGAACCTATCCTCCGTTTCCCAGTTAAACAAATAAGTGCAAACAATAGAATGCTCTAAATGAGTGAAAGTTTATTTTTCCTCATATAAGAAGCAGCCCAGAGAAAAGAAGTTCATGATTATTCGTAATGTTATTTATTGTATGTCTTTACTTATTTTTTTTATTGACTTGATCTCTTATTTTCTGATAAGGTTTTATTCAATGGTTTAATCAGTTGTTGCTTTATACATTAAGGTTAGGGTTAGATCTAGATTTTGTGGGGCTTAATGACTACACAAGTTGGGGCACCTGGTGGCTCAGTCAGTTAAACATTTGACGCTTGATTTTGACTCAGATTATGATCTCAGGGTCATGAGATCACACCCTGAGTCAGGCTCCATGTTGGGCATACAGCCTGCTTAAAATCTTCTCTCTCCCCCTCCCCACCCCTCTCTCCAAAAAACAAAACAGAACAAGACAAAAAACAAAACAAAACAAAAAACCCTATACATATTGGAGAAACTTCTTGATGAAAAAGAACACAAAAGTATGAATACAAAATTTTTAGGTCCCTGACAGGGATTTGGAAGGGATTTCAAGCAAGGGGCTTCAAAATTAAAGTTTTGGGGGCGCCTGGGTGGCGCGGTTGGTTGAGCAACTGCCTTCGGCTCAGGTCATGATCCCGGAGTCCCGAGATCGAGTCCCACATCGGGCTTCCAGCTCCATGGGGAGTCCGCTTCTCACTCTGACCTTCTCCCTTCTTATGCTCTCTCTCACTCTCTCTCTTTCCTAATAAATAAATAAATAAATAAATAAATAAATAAATAAATAAATAAAATCTTTTTAAAAAAATTAAAGTTTTGTTAGCATCAAGGTAAGTTTGTCACTGTTTGAGTGACAAATTCACCTATTAAATAAATAAATTTATTATTTAAAGGAATATATACTCATGTTTTATTTTTTTGATTTATTATGTTTTAGATCATAGATTGAGGACACATAAAAGGGAATTGTATATCCATTATTTTATTTTATTTTTACATTTATTTAAGCATTAACTTCTTTATCATCAGTCTTTGTCGGGAACCTTCAGGCATTGAGTACTCATTGGTTAAAAGGAAGACATAGACTTTGCTTTACAGTCTGCTGGGTGGGTGGGAGAGTGAGGGAGAGAGAAAGAGAGAGACTCAAACAAGTAAATAAACATATAGTTCTGAAGTATGATAAAGTGCTATAAAGAAACTGACAAGATATAGGTTTGGAATTACCAACTTGGACATGGCCTTTAGGAAGGGTATATTTAACCTGAGTTTTTGAAGAGTAAGAGGGAGCCCACAATATGAATTGTGGGTAAGAAGAGTGTAGGCAGAGGGAAGAATTCCTTGAAGTTGGGAGGCATATGATGTACTTGAGAAGGCCTATGGGAGACTAGCAGGTCTGGAGATCTGTGAAGAGGACAGAGGAGTGACAGGTGATAAACTTGGAGAGGTGGGCAAAGGCCAGCTAATGGCTAGTTCAGGACCTGAGGGGGCAAGAGTGATGAATGATGGAGAGTGAAAAGGGGAAAAAGGAAAGCTAATAAAAGAGTTTACTGAGCACAATACAAATTTCCTAGTGCCTAATTACCTCTGAGAAGCCCTAGGAATTCTGAGGGACCGCCACATCCAACTTCTTCTCATGGATCCCTTCCTGGTTAGTAAGGTATAGGCAGTACTTATCTGCTTAACAGGATACATTCGAATACCTTCAGTTTAAAAGGGTTCATAGTCAAATTAAAAATATAATTATGAAATATTTATATCCTTAGGTAACTGCCCTCAGAGGAGTTTACTATTTCAGGATCACCTACCATGGACTCTCCTCCCCAATAAATTTTTTTGTTTTGTTTTGTTTTGTTTTGTTTTGTTTAAAGATTTTATTTATTTATTTGACAGAGAGGAGAGAGATCACAAGTAGGCAGAAAGGCAGGTGGGGGGTAGGGGAGGGAAGCAGGCTCCCCACTGAGCAGAGAGCCCCATGTGGGGCTCTATCCCAGGACCCTGAGATCATGACCTGAGCCAAAGGCAGAGGGTTTAACCCCCTGAACCACCCAGGCGCCCCCCCAACAAATGTTTTTGAATGTTTTGAATACTGAATATCCTTTGTCGTTAGCAGTATTTTAAAAACTCAAGTGTTTAAATTTACAAAATGTGATGGAGATAACTTGGATATATTTAATTCCTTATTCTTATCCCTTGAATACCAGTGCAAGTTCATCTTTCTTGGTTTTTAATAATTTATTTGCTCATTCTGCGAGCTTTTTAATTTAATTTTTAGAAACTAAATATGAGACAGAGGGATTAGAATTTAGTTATTGTTTGCATTCATATATTCTCACATTGGTAAGTTCAGTTTCTTTAGTTGCTTTATATTTCTCATCAATATTTCAAAGCATGTATGTCCACAAATCTTCATTTTAATGTAATTTTTTATTCTAGGCTTTATTCCTTTGAATGAAATATGGAATGATGTTTTTCTATAAAACTGGCTATTACACATGCAGATTTATAATCATATAAATTAGGCAAAGCCTTTTTGTGACAGTTTATTTTCTCTTAAAATTTTTAGTCATATAATTTTTTGGGCTCCAAAATCAAAGGACCTACAGGGAAATTTAAATTTTTTAAATTATCCCAATTTAAGGGAAATATTTTTGAATTTATAAATCCGATGATTTAATCTTGTAGTTGCCCTTCATAACACTTGCAAGGCTTAGGAAGATCATGAAGAGAAATTGCATTTCATTCTAGAAACTGTGGTAGAAATCTCTGGAGTTTATCTTTATAATTCCTCATTCTTCCCTGTAAGAACCACCAATGCTCATTCCACTGTCTATGAATAATTTTAGTTGACAATCAAAATATATTAACCCCAAGTGACCTCAAAGCACTGAAACCCATCGTTTCTTATTTTAAAGGCTGTTTGGCAAACGTGCTTAAATCACTTATCCACCACTAGAATTCTTACAAATGAAAAGCTCGACGGACTCTTCTATAAAATAACTCCTAGATATTTGAACCTATGATTTCTGAATTAAATTGCATTTTATCTTGCTAATAGACAGTAGAGTAATTTCATTGCCTAAGACCTGATTTTAGAGCTGATTGTGAAGACAATCCTGCTCGGGATTCAACAGTAAAAATTAAACCTCCCTCCACCTTTGGCCAGAAGAGGGAAGTAGCTGACTGTATCTGAAACATATGTGTGGTGATTATGTCCAACTTTTTAACTTCAAATTAATTACCACTCAACAATATGATAGTTAAAATAATGTATACTATCCAACAATATAATAGTTAATATAATGTACATCTTTTGAACGTCACTTTGTAAAAGTATAGATGTAACAGTAATTTATTTTTTTTCCCATTAACTACTCTTTGAAGTGATTGGTTTCTCTTAGACTCTTGTGTGTTTTGAAATTTAAAGAATATTTGCCAGCTCTTGATGAAACTGTGCTTTAGGTCAAAATGTTACCAGTGGATTTGAATATCAGTGACAAAACAACACTCACCAAATTGTTTAGGGTGTAAACTTTCGCTTGTTATATAAGATTATTATTTCTTAGTTGTTCTACACAGTTGAATGAAAGCCTATGGCAACACAGGATGTTATATTGTTACCTCAAATATTGTTATATTAATACGTTTTTAGGTCTTCTGGTTTTTACCTCAAATATTGCTTATACTACCATAAATTTTTACCTCTTCTAAGTTAGGAAGGAATCACTTTTTTAAACTGCCATTTTTACTGTTCTGTTTCTATCTGGTAATATATTTGGTAATGCCTAAAGTTCATCTAAAATGTTTCCCTAAAAATAAATAAATAAATAGATAGATAGATAGATAGATAGATAAATAAATAAATAAATAAATAAATAAATAAATAAATAAATAAATAAAATGTTTCCCTGACTTAGTTGGGAAGTCAGTTACTTAGTTGGGAAGGTCAGTTGGAAAAATTTTCTGGATAATTCGATAAAAACAAAAACAAAACCAAAAACAAATTAAGCACCTATTATTGAGCAATCATAGGCATTTTAGTATTTCTGTGTTGATCATTGTACACATTTCCTCTTTGATTTTAAGTTTATACTAACTGTATTTATACATCCACACATTTCCACCACGACAACAGAATGCTAAGAATTTCATCATCTTGCCTTCATGATGTATCATATTTATTAGGCCTTGTAAGAATAGGCTTACCAGATGACCCATTGGAAATATGCTGCTGTTCGCTCAGTTGCAAACCTAGTTTTAGTAGGATGATGTTGGTATTCGGTTCCCTCACTATATTTTTTTATTCTTGGCATATTTAGCTTTTCTTTCTTTCTTTGTAATTGAATTTCCAAACTGAAACACTTTTATAAAGATCCTAAAAGAAAAACATATGCCCAGGAAAGGCTCAAAATATCATTAGCTCCAAATTTATACTTTGTGTAATAGAATAGACCATTTGCGACACATTCAAGATGGCCACAAATTCTTTGAGATTTCTTTCACTGAGAAGTGGGTTCTTGTGTTCCTTACACTTGAATCTAGGTAAAGTCTATATACTCCTTTGACTAGTATAGTATATAGTGGAAGTGAAGTGGTATTGGTTTTCCAATCAAGAATTTAGGAGATTGGTAATTTTTGTTCCTGGTCTCTCAGAATACTTGCTCTTAGACTTCAGCCGCCATGCTGTGTGGAAGCCCAAGCAACCCTGTGGAGGTCCTATGCGACCAGGAATCGAGGCCCCTGGATGATCGGATTGACAGCCAATGCCAGTGTGCCAGCCATGTGAGTGAGCCACTTTACCAATGTGCTCTCCAGCCCGGGCCAGCCATCCAGCTGTCATGACATGGGGCAGGGATAAGTCATCCTTCTTGCACACTGTTCACATTGCTGATTTGTGAGCAAAATAAATGCTTGGTTTTGCTTTAAGCCAAAAAGTTTTAGGATGGTGGGTTATACAGCAGTGCATAATTTTTCATACATAATCTTCTTTCAGAGAGGTTTATTCATAGTAAATGATATAAAGTTAGCCATTTGGTCTTCTAAAGCTTTTCATACTGTGAGGAGGAAAATGAAGCCAGGGAGGCTTACAATTAATATTAGGGGAGATAGGAAATTAGAGCTAAAATATAAGTCTTATACTCTACAACACCACTTCTGGTTTGAAGTGTGGGTTACTTCATTGCTCCCAGACAATGCCAGTAAATTTAGAATTTATACAGTGTATTTAGTATGTGATTGTTCGTGTCACCATTTGTGCACAATTTGCCTCCATATGTGGACAATAAAGTTGGAGTGGATTTTAGAAAAACTCATAAAAATGTTTTTATTGTAGAATGATGCTCCATATTCCCCCCCCCCCCCAAAAGACTTGAACTAGCGTACTACAATTAAGGCAAAGAGCAGTAAAAGTTAAATAATACCAATTTTCTTTTTCTTTTCTGTTTGGAAACAGCAGACAAAATGAGGAGACTCCCACAGACATTCCTGATTCTTTCAGAACACACATTTTCATTTTTACTCTGATTTATTTTTATAAAATAGTTTACCTTAGGGACCAAAATACACTTTTCATCCTACTTTTAGAACAGTAGTCCTAAAACTTCAGCAACCATCAGAATCATCTGGAAGGCTTGTAAAACATAAACTGTGGGGACCTAATCCCAGAGTTTCTGATTCCTTAAGTTTGAGGTAGGTCCAGAGAAGTTGTATTTCTAAGTTCCCAGACAATGTTGATGATGTCAACTATAATCACCATGTTATGCATTAGCTTTTCATCTTATAACTTAGAGTTTGTACCCTTTCCAACTTCACCCTATACCCCCTTCCCCCCCAGCTCCTGGCTACTGCTTTTCTGTTTTCTGTTTGTTTTTTCAGGGTCTTTTTACCTCGACAAATTTTAAGCTGAATATGTAACCTAAAACAGAAATGGCACCTCAGAATAAAATTTCAATATCAGGAAATGTCAAGGCATATTAACCAACTTGAGTATATGAGATATCAATTAGTTTTTGTCTAATCCGAAATTACTTGGTGAGCAATCAGGGACCGCGTATCACAAAGTTACCACTCTCCCCAAAATAAATGCTTTCTTCAGAAAAACCACCTTTTAGTCCCCCTGTGATGGAGATAATTGTGGATAAATTAACAGGAATTCAAAACAGAAGCACGGCTATGGCATGAACAAATAATACAAAAATGCACGAAACCAAAAAATAGCACCTGGAATTAACATTAGTCTTTTTATTTTTATTTTTTAAAGATTTCATTTATTTATTTGACAGAAAGAGACAGCAAGAGAGGGAATACAAGAAGGAGGGGTGGGAGAAGGAGAAGCAGGCTTCCCTGAGCGGGGCTTGATCCCAGGACCCTGGGATTGTGACCTGAGCTGAAGGCAGCTGCTTAACGACTGAGCCACTCAGGTTAGTAGGTGAGCCACTAACTCACCCACTGAGCCACCCCACTAGTCTTTTTATTATGTGTTAAGTTGATGTATTAGAAAATCCAAAAACTATTTATATACATATATTTGATATTTATAAATATATATACACATATATATATAAAAATCAAATATTTTGAATAAGTAGAGCATCTCAATTTTGAAGTAATTTTTAAAGCAAATTCAGGAAGTTAGAAAAAGGTTGAGAAATGATAAAATAGACTCATATTTCAAACAGAATATAAAGACTTGTACTAAGTGGGAGCAAGTTGAACAGAAAAAGGAATTCAGTGTGATGAAAGACAGCCTGCTGCTTCGGTAGTCAAACAAATCCAGAATCATCACGAAGCACACAATCTTGGATGGGTTTCTATGACTTCAGCGGGAGCTGTTCAAATCTTCTACCAAAAATGGGCACAACAGCAGCATATTTACAACCTTCTTGGTTCAACGATATTCACACCTTCCTTATTACCTTTAGGCAGGTGGAATATGCTTAACCCTTTAAAATAAGGGACCACTGCTTATCATTGGAAGAAGGACATACAGTAATGCTTCAAAATCATGACGACTCTTTTTTAAAGGCGATTCATTTAATTAGGGTGCCTAAGGAAAGAAATCCAGAAAGGGAGAGCTGAAACCTCTCACTGTAAGGTTTCTCACAAATTTAGACTCTAATCCAGTGGTTAAATAATGCTTGTGTCAAAATAGGGAACTCACTTTCTGCGAAGGGCATCTTTGAACTGGTTTTTACTTGTGGGGCTGTTTTGTGTGCTAAAGATTATCCACCTGTCAAGATGCCATCCTGAAGCCCGGAGGAGTAGCTAACGCTCATTCTACTTGCCCTCGGGACAGCTAAGCTTTGTATTTTTGATGACTATGGAATGCAGTAGTTTATGTCAGGTGTGTGTGTGTGTGTGTGTGTGTGTGTGTGTTCTAAAGCTTCTGTTTAAGGTTCACGTTACTTAATTATAAAGTAAGCATGAAGCAAGGGAACACCCTTTAGGACTACCCTGCACTTTTCATTTTAAGGTCATCCATCTTGCAAAAATCCGGTTTTCTCTTTATCTTAGTTCTAGGAATCATTTCTATAAGAACTATTTCTAAAAGGCAACCAGACGGATGTTTAGAATATTATACCAAGTTCTTTCCCTTGCCTTAAATAGAGAAATATTGTATTTCTTATATTTGATTGCCTTTTGGAATTTAGGAAAGCAAAAGGAATCCTGAAGGTCTTCTACGGTTATCCTAGTAAACAACTCTAAATCATGAGAAACTGACTTCCTGTGTCTATAAGTTCACTCAGAATGCTGGGGACAAAAGCTTTGCTTCCACAGAAAAGACACTCTTGCTGATTAAGTTTGAAGTGG
Source organism: Nasua narica (assembly GCA_028533885.1). Taxonomy (NCBI): domain Eukaryota; kingdom Metazoa; phylum Chordata; class Mammalia; order Carnivora; family Procyonidae; genus Nasua; species Nasua narica. The sequence goes on along the minus strand of CM052802.1, from coordinate 114,219,517 downwards.
TTTTTTTTTTTTTTTTTTTTTACATAGTTATCATCAGCAGTTCAACTGATATCACTGAATAATATGATATAGCTTCTTGATCTCATGACCCTGAGATTAAGACCTGAGCTGAGATGAAAAGTCTGACATTTAACCGACTGAGGCACCCAGGCGCCCCAAACAATACAGTTTCTTCAGTAACCTTATTAAGTTGTATGTTTTATAATGCTTAAATAGTTAAGCACCACATTTATATCAAACTTTGAATGTATATAATTCAGGTGATCTGTTTCTGAGAATATAGCCAAAATAGGGAGAAAACACAGTGGAATAGTAATAAAAAGAGTAGACTTAAATCTGTCATTAATCCAAAGCCCTTAAATGACTTTGTTGATGTTTCCACATCTACAGTAAAGAATTGGACTAGATCTTTAAAATTTAATATCTGGAAATTCTGTGATTAAAAAGTGATCAGATCCACTTTAAAAGAAATGCTCTAATACAATTCAGGAGGTTTGAATGTCCTCCACTTGCCCTCCCTGGCCCCTGTTCTCCCTAATTTCTTTTATTGCTTTTCTCCATTCTCTCTTCCTTTCTTCTTCCTCCCCCTTCTCTCTCTTCTGTCTCCCCTCCCCCACCTCTCCTTCTTTCTCTACCTTCTCTTTCTAACTTCTTTTCTCTTTTCTTCCTCCTTCCCTTTCTTCCTTTCCTTCGTTGTTTGACTTACAGATCCTGCCTTTAATAAAAGCAAATAAATTATATTAACGTAGAGCATGAGGAGGTTATACTAGCAGCTTAAAAGAGGAGATGGGGAATAGGAAAGACACGGTTCAAAGAAGTGATAAATATCTTGGATTAGGAAATAGCAGTCTTGGTAGAGCCCCTTTTATTTTTTATTTATTTACTTCAGAGAGAGAGAGAGAGAGAGAAAGACAGACGGAGAGGGAGAAGCAGACTCCCTGCTGCATAGGCAGAGGACAGAGGCAGGGGCTTGATCCCAGAACCCCAGGACCCCAGGTTCATGACATGAGCCAAAATCAGACACTTAACCAACTGAGCCACCCAGGTATCCCTTGGTAGAGTCACTTAATGTAGCACCAACAGGAGAAGACAGGGAGCTCTGAGCTGCAGGATGTGGACCAAGAGTGTTAGAAATGCCTTGGTGAGTGATGGAAATTGAAATTCATGTTTAGACACTTGGAACCACCCAGACCACATTCACTCCAATAGGTACCGCACTTCAGAAACTCCTTTGCCAACAATTCAGGTTCTCTAGAACACGCACCTCACCACGTAGAACTCCCAGAAGAGAATTAGTGTTCTGCTTATGTGGTAAAATTAATGGAGGTAAAAAGCAAACTAATCCTTGTCATATAAACAAAATGTGTCCTCTAGAACTCTTAGGGTAGGTGGGAGGCAGCTCAGGACTGTAAAAAATTCACAGCCCTGACGTTGACTTTTACGAGCTATTTGGCACATTGACAAGTTTTTTTTTTTTCTTTGACTCTCAGTTTCCTCATGCGTAACAAGGAGATTATGCTAATTCGCACGTAGGGATGAAGGGAGGATTAAATGAAGCAACACTGCAAAGCACTTCACATGTCACATTGAGCCTGAAAACAATGGGTGCTCTCCCTTCAGGTTTTCTTTTTCTCCCGTTTTACCTCTTCCCCTTTTCCTTGCTTCTGATTCTTTTCCTCTCCCTTTCACCATGGAAGAAACAGAAGTTTGCAATTAAGAGCCCTTAAAATGCAAATGTTCCGTTGAGTTACTGACATTGTCTTCAGGTCTTTGTGCTGGGCAGTTTTTCCAAAGGACTCCCTGCTGATCTCAGTTTCCAAGGTCCTGGACCCTTGATGGATCTCCAGGGTGCTGTGGGGCATTTTTAAGATTCTCTCCTCAACCAGTTGGTTTTTATCCCCTTGGGGACTCTATGCAATTCCTGGAACTAAAGCTCCCCCAAGGCTATTTATTGGCAACGACAGCCTTTTCTTTTTCTTTCTTTCTTTCTTTTTTTTTTTAAAGAGTAGTTCTACTAGGAAGGAACAATGAGGCCTCTTCTAGGAATATAGGGACAAACCGAGATGCTTTTTTGCTGCTTATATTGCAGATTAACATTGAAATTATTTTTTCTGAGCATGTTGTATGATTTCATTATATGTAAAATTTACTACGAAATCTTTCAATGGCACCTCTTGGTTTAATCCAGACTGACATTTTTAATAATCTCAGTAGAGATTCTATCTGGGGCACTGCATTCAAAGTGTGTCTCAGAAATACCTGAGACGAAGTGCTCCCTTGGGATCCAGCCATTGAACCTGACCAAGCGTTCCACGCCATTTGACCATCATTTTAGTTTATGAAGGGTGATACCTGTCATTGCTTTATAGTTTAAAGAATGCAAAATAGAGATTCCACCAAAGAAAAGTGCTACCCAATAAGGGGTGATATTCCAAATCCATCAGGATGAAATACAGGGACTAGGACTGGGGACTAGAATTTTACTGTTGACAAGAGAGCAACTTTGATGTGTGGTCTTGGGAAAATGTACTTGTAGTTCCTCCTGAAGAAAAAAAAAAAACAGTGTAAAAGTAGAAGTAGTCCCTGGATACAGTTAATCAAAAAGCAATAAATATATCTGCCATGATATATCCTTACAACTTTATTGAAACAGTTGCTGGGGCTCTGAATAGTTTTCCAGATCGCGATGACTAGCACCTCCGCTGTCACTGGCAGACATGGGAAGACTGTGCTCTTTCTGTGGAACACTGAGAGATCCACAGGGATCAACCATCAGGACTCCACCGCCTGACTTTCCAGAGGGTCCGCATTACCTGCAGGCTTCCAAAGGAGCCAAAGAGGCAGCTTGTGCTGTCAGGAACAGCCCCTGTGCCAGCTCCTTTGAAAGCCTGAAACATTCCTTTTGTTCTAGAAGATACGTGAAGAAGAGTGGCCTTCATGAAACACATGCCTACCGTATCCGGTAGGCTGTTTGCACGTAGAAAATGTCCTCTTCAGAATGGAGCAGTACATGCATTGGTAAGAGATATTAGATGTCATTGCCATAGCCAATATTTCAGAATCATCTGGTGGTCTAACATCACTGAAGATCCTAACTTGTTTTATTATTTTAAACTTGTCAAGGCAGTGTAGTGAGTAGTTGAAAGTGTGGGCTTACATTTCTAAGTTTACCTCAAACCTGTCGGTAAAAAAACCCACAAAAAACAAAAAAACAAAAAAATCCCCTCAATTTTGTTCTAATTATCTCTAATTAATATCATCTCTATCCAGATAACCCAGTACTCCGTGTAGTTGAGAAGCAGAGGTCTAGATTTCTGAGGTACCTCACTGAGGTAATATCAGTAGGCCAGCCATTAGTCCCATGAAATCCATCACCAAGAAGGTGATCAGCCCAAAGAGACACTTTGAGATGACTTGTTGGAGAAGATTCGCCAAGTTCTTGCCATTCAAAATGATAGAGATAAAATGTCTACATGTTACTGTGGCTCTGTGTCAGGACTTATTTTGGTTTTCATTAACCAAAATGAAACACATTAACCAGAATTCATTAGTTAACTTTAGCTGACAACTTATAAGACTATCAAGAATATATTCTCAATATTTTTCTGTATTTCCAATATTTTGTCCCTAGATTTAGTTATGAGATAAAATATAGAACTTTTTTCTTATTCTGAAGAAAATCTATGTTTATTGTAGAAAACTGGAAAAGTAGAAGAACAAGTAAAAATGATTTGTGGTCTTACTGTTATGTCCACAAACTCTTAGTGTATTTTCTTACATGTACTTGTGTGTGTGTGTGTATGTGTGTGTGTGTGGGTATACACATATGTACACACTTAGGACCAGACTATATGTAGTGGCTTATCTTCTGCCCTTTACAAAACAAAACAACCTTACCATTATATGTTAAGCATTTCTTTAACCTCAAATATTCTATAAGACATTGTATTTAATACATTATTTTTTAATGCTGTCATCGTGTGCATAAACCATATATGATTTATTTTTAGATGGCTTAAACTGTCTCCGATCTTATAGATAATGTTGCCATAAATGCTTGCGAATGAGCATTTTCAAGGTAATTTTACCAACTTGTTCAGGAAGTTTACACCTGTGTGTACTTTCGCCAGCAGTCGACTAGCCAAAGTCGGTCTTGCTGCCCCTGCAATGATTACCAGTGATTACCTCAGGGAGACAATTAGGATAGTGGTTAAGAGCACAGAGCTCCATTCTGCCATGAGTCAGTAGCACAGTCTTTAGCAAGTTATTAACCTTTCTGTGCACATTTGCCTCATCTGTAAAACTGGGCTTAAAATAATAACAAATTCCAGACTGTTGTAAGGATTAAATGAGAAAACAGGTTTAAAGCTCTTAATATAGCACCTGTGACCTAATAAGCAGAGCGCTTACTATTATTAATCTTGCAGATGATCGATACTTTGATAGGCAAAGTATATATCACCATGATTTTGGTTGGCATTAATTTATCCTTAGTGAATTTGAACATTGTTTTACAAGTTTCTTATTCTTTGTCTTTTGTATGATTAACTGTCTGGTCACATCATTTACTCACCATGCTAGCCATAGTGAGTAAATTTTTTTTTTTTTTGCATTCTTAGCTTATTTTCTTGTCCAGAATTTCATGTTTAGCCTAGTTCCTTCACCTTAAAAATACCACCTTCCTTCTACCAGATTACTCATTACAATCATGGTTTACTTAATTGCAGGACAAAAAAGGCTTAATGAAACCAGTCTGATCTTAGATCTCCATGATCATACCTACCGCTATGTTCAAGGCTGCTTTAAGATTCAAATATGTTTCCTTAGGTACAACACAGTCATCTAGCTACATGCCTAAAGTGGTTCCAGTTTGCCGTATCAAGGCACAACCACATGGCTATTCCCCACCAATTTACAGTAGCCAAATGTGTTCAAAAATTTGTGGTCAGCTAAAGCCCCTTATTAGGAAGTCACATCCCCTCAAAAGTCTTAAGATGAAGTAAAGATAAAAAGTCGTCTAAAAACACTTCAGAAAACTAGCTTGTTTTAAAAACAATGCAATCAAAACTTTCCCTGATAACTAAACATATCTTGGTTTTTATAAATTAAATATATTCACGGAAATTAAGCTGGTGGTTATGAATCACCAGGCAGCAAACAACTTAATATACACAATTTTTTGACAAGTGCATCCACCATATTTAAAAATAAACTAAAAATTGCGATATAAAAATAAAATACTGTTAGCATCGTCTTCTGAGTCTGTAGAGTCAATCCTCAGTCAAGTTGATTACAAAGTTTTTTTCCTTCAAAAAGAGCTGCTCTGCTGTCACATTGTGATATGCATTCTTATTCATCAAAGACATGGTGGCATTCCCGTAATAGTGCAAAGGACTCTTGAAGTCAGAAAAGTTGTATTTAAAACTAGCAAGGTCAGCTGCTGGTCAGCTTGAAGATGAGCTGCCCAAGGAACCATGTCAAGGAGAAAGTTGTTGCTCCGGGACCTGAGAGTGCTGTCAGTAGGGCCTCTCAGCTGTCAGCCCCCTCAGAGACTACTTTAACTGCAGAGGCTGCCCACCCCACAGATCATGCACCTTCCTAGGGTAGCCCACATTCAGTGAATGGTAGATGTGGAGTTATAAAGGAATGGACATCTTGGCCCAGCTTGGGATAATTCTGAATGGCCATTCTAGCTGTAGAGCCCAACCTTCCCCCCACCGTCAGTGCTCCCCCAATGTGGAGTTAGTTGTCAGGTTTATATCAAGGCTCCATGTCTCCTGCCTTGTCTTGCTCCAGATAAGATTGATTCCAAGGACACTTCCAATTAAGCATCTTAAACACTAAACTTTGTCTCCGAGTTGCTTTCTGGAGAATCCAAACACCGATGCCCATTTTTCTCATGAGGTCTGTATTTTTCTTGTTGACTTGTTATAGTTTTCTCTATATTGGGCTTATAAACATATATCCTATTTATTACGAATTTTTTTTTTTAAAGATTTTATTTATTTATTTGACACACACAGAGAGATCACAAGTAGGCAGAGAGGCAGGCAGACAGAGAGAAGCAGGCTTGCTGCTGAGCAGAGATCCCGAGGCGGGGCCTGGATCCCAGGACCCTGAGATCATGACCTGAGCCAAAGGCAGAGGCTTTAACCCACTGAGCCACCCAGGTGCCTCTATTACAAAAACTTTTCCTGCTACTTTTTGTTATTTGATTTTGTTTCAATGTGCTTTTTTTGACATACAGAAGTTTTTAATGCTCAAATTATTGAGTCGATCACTTTTTTGTTTTCATGCTTTAAAAAATCTTATATGATTTCATTTTTAACCCTTTAAATCATTGAGAATACATGTGGACCAAAGATGTAAGTAGAGAATGGAAAAAAGGATGTGCCCCAAGGAATCAAATATAGAAGCACTATTTTATTAAACAAAATTTCCTTTACTGGTACAATTTTGAGTTACATTTTTAAGTTACATCTATTACTTAAAAATTATTATATATCTTGTGGTTCATTTCATGACTATATTGATCAACTTTAGGCCAGTACCACATTACCTTGATTACTACAGCTTTATAGTGCATTTATTAATTTTTTAGGATGCTCTTTTTAGGATATTATTTTCAGGGTACTTTTCTTTTTCCCAAAAACATTTTTGTCCACTTTTATACATCATACTCCAAAATGAGACTTACAATCATTTTGTCAAGCTTCTCTCCTATTTCTCCCCCCCATCAAAATTGCTGTTGGGAGTTGGAAAACAGTATCTCGTGGGGGCATAAGAGAGAATGGGAAAATCTATGGATGCTAAAAACTGCATCCCTCTCATAGAGGCATGCCAGTTTAGACTTTTTGAAGAACATCATGCTATCCAATCAAACCACCTCTGTCACCTAATTCAGCCCACTGGGCCTCTGATTTATAGCCTTGTTTTATGGTCACCTGAAATTCATATTGAGTTGCCTGCTTTGAGAATTCATCAGCAACATGACCATAAAGGGAACAAAAATTCATCCTAACACATGGTAACTGCTGAGTTAGAGGGAGCTGGCATTTCTCTATAGGCTCCTCGAACCCAGAGGTGACTGTTTAAGGAATAAATATGGTGGGTATCTAGGAGAGCTACTGTGTATGAAAGAAGTCATGGGGAATCCGTGCTAGCCCAGTGAGTCTTTTTTTGTGCCTAGTTCTAGGCACATATCATTCTGTGCTGCTGCTTGTTCTTCACCAATTTTCCTACAACATCCACTGAGGACAAACTTGAAAGACTTAATTCATTTTCTAATAACAATTTTCAAATTGTTTTTAAAATTTATTTTTAATTGAAATATAATTGACATATAATGTTATATTAATTTCAGGGGTACAACATAGTAATTTGACAAATCTATACATTATTCTATACTTACCATAAGTTAGCTATCATCTGTTACCATACAAAATACCACCAACTATATTCCCTATGCTGTCCCTTTTATGTCTGTGACTTACTCATCCCAGCGAATAAGTGAATAGTGAAAGCCTGTATCTCCCACTCTCGTTCATCCATTTTACTCATTCCCCTGCTCTGGCAACCATCAATTTCTTCTCTGTATTTATGGGTCTGCTTCTGCTTTTTTTATTTGTTTGTTTTGTTTTTTGGATTACACGTGTAAATGAAATCGTATGATATTTGTCTTTCTCTGTCCGACTTATTTTACTTAACATAACCCCTTCTAGGTCCATTCATGTTGGAAATGGCAAGATCTCATCCTTCGTTATAGCTGAGTAATATTCCATTATATATATTACTATACATTATACAATATAATTTATAATAAATCAATACATATATATACCACAGAAGATGATCAAGATTTAAAATTCATTACTTGACTTCTTATAATTATCAAAATATATTTCTTCCTGCTAATATGTGGGTAACAAAATTTGTGCAATGCTTAATAATGTAATCTTATAGGCTATTTGGTTAAAAATTACATATTTAATTTTATAATTTATTACCTTATGCCTATTTTAGTAAATTATAAAAGGCCAATTATATTTTTACAACATAATTTCTGTATTTTATAATATAATTGACATATACATCTTTTTCTTGCCCAAAGACTTTTGCCCAATGACTCAGGGAAGGAAGGAATATGAATTCATTGAAATGGATTGGTGTTAGGTTAGTTCTGATTAGAAGGGGCTTATGTCTTAGTATATGTGCTGCCGAAGCAAGCACAGAAGGGGCTTATGTCTTAAAATGATACAAAACTTCACCAAATGAAAACTCTACTACTTAGTATGTTAATTTAATCTTTGACAATTAAAAATCTCAGCCTGCTCTTACAGCTTTTTTTTTTTTTTTGGTTCTTTTTTTTTTAAATTTTTTTATTAACATATAATGTATTATTTACCCCAGGGTACAGGTCTGTGAATCATCAGGCTTACACATTTCACAGCATTTGCCATAGCACATACCCTCCCCAATGTCCATATCCCTACCCCCCTCCCCACCTCCCAGCAACCCTTTTGTTTTGGGTTGCAACAGCAACAAACCCAGTTTGTTTCGTGAGTTTAGGAGTCTCTTATGGTTTGTCTCCTTCCTCATCACATCTTGTTTCATTTCTCTTCCCCACCCCCCCCATAACCCCCTGCCCTGCCTCTCAAATTCTTCATATCAGAGCGATCATGTGATAATTGTCTTTCTCTGACTGACTTATTTCGCTTAGCATAATACCCTCTAGTTCC
>CM052802.1:114136905-114210279 GCA_028533885.1 Nasua narica | reverse complement strand
GATAGATAGATAGATAGATAGATAGATAGATAGATAGATAGATAGATATGCGACAAAGTCCTGGTGCTTTATGTAATATTGAGCTGCCTTTCCAGCCCTGGACTTCTTACTTCTAGAGTTGTTCTTGCATGAGGAAAATATAATTCTTACTTATTTAAACCACTCTAGAAGACATGATTATTTACATCAAATACAGTTTTAAGTGATGTACTCTCTACTGCAGCTTAGGACTGACTTTTTGGGGGACACCTGGGTGACTCAGTCAGTTAAGTGGCTGCCTTTTTCTCAGGTCATGATCCCAGAGTCTTGGGATTGAGTCCCATGTTGGGAGGGGGGTGCGGGAGCTGCTCAGCAGGAAGCCTGCTTCTTCCTCTGCTTCTGCCTCTCCCCTTGCTTGGGCACTCTCTGTCGAATACATAAATAAAATCTTTTAAAATTTTGACTTTTTTATGTGTGTAAGATATGGCACATATTGCTGTCAGCATTTTACATGTTTGTCGTGTAAAGTCTCCACAACTGTCCAATGAAGTAGGCATTAATATTATCCTAATTTTATGACAGAAAGAATAGAGGTAGTCAACAGCTCACAGAGATAAAATTTAAATACAGGAAATGAGACTTCAAATCCCAAACTCAACAAATCAGTACAGTATCCAGTCCGTAGTGTTCAATAAGTAGATGAAGTTGTTGATATTATTGTTGGTAATCATGTTATTATTAGAGCTACAATAAGAGATTTGTGTCTTCTGGTCTTTCAGTCAGTCTTGCTAGAAGGTTGACTATTAATCTGACATTTTAGGAAAATAGCTCTTGGAATATTTTTATCAATTTGACTCTTTTTCTGCTTTATAATTCATTGATTTTTGCTTTCACATTTTTAATTCCTGCTATTCCCTTTAAGTTATTTTTGTATTTTTATATGATTTCAAATTTATTTACTCAATGATTTTAAATATATATTATAATAAAGCCAGTAAGGGCAATATATTTTCTTCTTAAGAATATATGGATATGGATATGGATATCAGTATTGATATACTCAATTTCCATTTTCTACTTTTTGACCTAATACATAATTAGAAGAAGTAAAGTGAAGCTGATTTTTCAATGACCAGGTTGTAATTTTTGATGGAATTAAATCATTGTTACTAATTTTCATTTTAATTCAATTATGATAAAATGTTAATTTTTTGGAGGCATTTATTAAGATGTTTCTTTCTTGTCTCATAAATTATCAATATTTGTGAAGGCCCAAATGACATAGAAAGAGGTACATATCCTTTTGTTGGTTACAAAGTTTCATATGTATCTATTAAATTAACTGCATCAATAATATTCCCCTGATCCTCTACTTGATCACATAGAGTGGGAAAGATAGTCATTATCTCTGGGTAAAATGTTTCCATCCTCTCTTCCTTGCATTTTAATAGTTTTATTTTGTATATTTTAAGGACAGATTATTCACCACATAAAGATTAATGTTATATTTATCATCACTGTGAATTGTGTGCTTTTGCAGTATAAAGGGGTTTTCTTTATTCCATGTAATTATTTTGGCCTTTGTCTGATTTTAATGTTTCAAACCCTGATTCCTTTCTTTGGTTTCTTTTCACTTGCTTGATTCAATTTGAGTCTTTGTGTTTTTAATGCATTCACTTTTGTTCTTATAAATATTATGTGGACTTGTTTTGTCTTGTTTTCTGTTTTTATGCCTCTTTTGCTATTTGTTTGCCAAATTTGTTTTCTACACAGACAGTACGTCTGCTTTTTTTGTCTATTTCTTTTGAAAGATTTTTTTTTTCTTATTTTGAACTCAGTTATTATCCTCAGGATTTTTCAGAATATTTTTATTCCTGTTTATCTAATTGTCAGAGTGACAAGTGACACAGAAATCTATTTTAGTGCTCCAATTTGAAAAATCTCTCCTCCACCTGTTTGGGTCTTTATAAATATTATCTCAGATTTTAAGTCCAAGGTTTCATTACATTAGACGTATACCTCAGAGACATTGTGAGTTTGGTTCTGGACCATCACAATGAAGTATCTCAGTAATACTCAATGACTCAAGTCAACATTTTGGTTTCCCAATGCATATAAAAGTTATGTTACACTATACTGTAGTCTACTGAGTGTGAAAATAACATTGTCTTTAAAAAGTACATATCTCATTTTAAAAATATTACTAAAAAACATTAACCATCATCTGAGCTTTCAGCAAGTCATAATTTCCAATCACCATAACAGATACATTAATAGTGAAAAAGTTTGAAGTGTTGCAAGAATTACCAAAATGTGACACAAGGACACAAGGGGGGCAGATGCTGTTGGAAAACTGGGGCCAATAGAATTATTCAATTTAGAGTTGCCACAAACTTAATTTGTTCTAAAAAAAGTATCTGTGAAATAAAGCGAAGCACAACAAAATGATGTATGCCTGTATTATTTTTGATGTTTTCATCTATCTTTCAAGAGTAAGTTCTTTCATCTTACATTAGTTTACTTTTTTTTACAATCTTACACTATCTTAAATGGCTCCCGGATACAACTAGTGTTTTTTCACATCATGATCACTGCACTGATTAATTTTCACCAACTGCACTTGGGAAGTCATAAATTACCTTGACATTTGGGGGCACCTGGGTGGCTCTGTAGATTGGGCGTCTGACTCTTGGTTTTGGCTCAGGTCATATCTCAAGTCCTGAGACTGAGCCCCACACCGCGAGGGGGCTCCATCCTCAGCAGGGAGTCTTCCAAGGATTCTCTGCCCCTCTTCCTCTGTCCCATCCCCCAGCCACCTCTGCACGCATACTCACACTGTCTCTCTAAAATAAATAAATAAATCTTTAAAAGATAAAAAATAAATTACCTTGACATTTGAAATATGGGTGGACCTTTATACCTTAACATTTGGCAAATTTTCTCCTGACTTTTTATAGGATAGCAGAGAAATCTGAGTCAGATTGGTCTGAGCTGATTGTCTTAGCATATTCATTTTTTATTAAGATATAATTAACATACCACAAAATTCACCATTTAAAATGTGCAACGCAGGTGTTTTTAGTGTGGTTACAAGACTGTGGAACCATCACCACTATCTAATCCCAAAACCTGTTCGTCACCCCAAAAATAAATCCTGTACCCATCAGAAATCTCTCCCCACTTCCTCCTTCACCTCATCTCCTGGAAATCATAATTTATCTTCTGCCTCTATGAATTTTTTTTCTAAACATTTCATATAAATAAAATCATACTATTACAGAACCTGGACTGGGTCGTGATGGTAGAACCAAGCGGCACTCGGAAACTTTGGAGGATCAGAGGTTTATTTAACATCCACAGGCTCAGAGAAGAATGATCTCCAAAGGTCTCAGCCCCAAGCTCAGACAAAGGGAATAATTTATATCCTTCTATTTCCATATACTTGGTATTTTGGGCACGCAGGGGAAGCAGGGCAGAGAGAAGAACCCAGAAGAGCCCTGGGGCAATGGCTGGGACTCCTTTGCTGACTCAGTCGGCCATCTAAGAACACAGATTTTCGGGGCACCTGCGTGGCTGACTGGGTTAAAGCCTCTGCCTTTGGCTCAGGTCATGATCTCAGGGTCCTGGGATCAAGCCCCGCATAGAGCTCCCTGCTCAGTGGGGAGCCTGCTTCCCCCTCTCTCTCTCCCTGCCTTTCTGCCTACTTGTCATCTCTCTCCTCTCTGTCAAATAAATAAATAACAATTAAAAAAAAAAGAACACAGATATTCCCTTATGACTACTAGGTGGCCCTTGTGACTGGCTTCTTTCACAAAGCATAATGTTTGCAAGGTTTATCCATGCTATAGCTTGTATCACTGCTTCGTTTCTTTTTATGACTAAATAATCCATCAGCTAACATTAATACATTTTGTTTATCCATTCAACGGTTGATGAACATTTGTGTTGTTTCCACTTTTTGATGCTTATAAACGATGCCACTATGAATATTCATGTATAAGTTTTGTGTAATCATATGCTTTCAAATCTCTTGGATATATACCCAGGAATAGAATTGCTAAGTCATATAGTAACTCCTGTTTAATGTTAAAGTACAGCCAGACTATTTTCCAAAGTAGCGGTACCATTTTACACTGCAACTAGCAATGTATGAATACCTTTCACTTCTTCAACATGTGTCAGCTTTTGTTTGTTTGTTCTTATAGCTATTCTAATGGGTGTGGAGTGATATCTCATTGTGGTTTTGATTTGCATTCTCCCAAATGAAATTAAGCATCTTTTCATGTATCCAATGAGCATCTGTACATCTTCTTTGGAGAAATGTCTATTCAAAACCTTTGCCCATTATTTTCATTGCCTCATTCTCCTTTTTATTGTTGTTCTAAGAGTTCTTTGTATATTTGTATACTAAATCCTTATCAGATATATGATTTGCAGGGAGAGTGAGTGGTTAAGGGCCCCATCTCTGGGGTCAGCGGGCCGCGAACCCTCCCCAGGTACACTAGAATCCAAGGCCAGAGCGGTCACCTGGCCCCTCTCTGACTCATCTCGCTCGTCAGTAAAATGGGGATGGTACAGTGGTAGTAGTCGACTCATAGTCTTGTTAAGATTAAGTAAAATCATCCATTTCAAAGGCCTCGTTTGGACGAAAGCTACGTAAATGGCTAGCTTCCACAATTATCTAACTTCAAGTTTCTGAAATTAAGAACTTAATGTAATGGGGGAGGGAGACGGTTTTTAAAATCATTCTTTGTTACTTTTCTGTCTCAGCCAACAGACTTTGAGTCTGAACAGCTTGAAAGTAGCAGTTATGCCTATTCAACATCCTATATTCAGTGCCTAACACGGACCTTGCCATGTGTTCGATGCTTAATAAATATGCATCGTGTTGCCCTGATTTGAACTAAGAAGGGAAGGGAAAGTAGCATTGCTATACAAAGGGAAAGAGTCAATGTGGGTGCCAGAAAATGCCACAGCTTTTCACTCCTGTGTGGGGAAAAACAAAGCAGTGTTTTAAAGGCCAAATTTAATGGATTCCCAAGGTTATGCTACTGTGAAATTATACTACTGTGAAACAGGAATTAGAATCAGTCAATCCAAAATGTAAAATACCATGAAAGATAAGGTAATAAAACATAGTATACTTTAAATGAATAGTCCAATTAGCCAAACACCAGGGAGAACTTAAATCAGAATGTAACTTTATATGAGCAGAAAAAGGAGCAACCATTAATACCGACGAGTAAAAAGGACCAAAAAAAAAAAAAAAAGAGGGGTAAGTACAGCAATTATGTGATCATATGCCATCTCATAGGACACCTAACCACCAAAGAAATAGTCTAATGCATCCATATAACTCCTTTGTAAGATACTTAAATATATAATCCATAATTAAAGTAATTCAAATCAGCAGAAATCAAACCTGATGAAAAACCATATGTCTGTTTTCAAAGATAATACCTATGCCAAATTAGCCGGTGTTATAGCAGAATAGAATAAAGTTCGGAGCTGCTTAATTTTATAATATAAGGATAGTCACTGATTTAAAGTCTCATCAAAATAAAACAGACATAGGAGAAATGTATCACTTACTTGGCATCATTATCAAAAATACTAAAGAAAATATTTTATCTTGAAATCCACATCAGAAACACTGTTTCAGATGCCATCGAAAAGTTCCACAATTTTTCCTCTAAAAAATGGGATATAAATATACTATATATAAAAATTTACAGAAAAATTTTCAGAATACTTTGTCTTCTTTTAGAAGTAGATAGCCAAGAGGTTTAAATGTCAGGAGAATTATGATGAGATACTTCCTTATCCTCCAAAAAAGGATATTTTCAATTTCATGACCAAGAAGAGAATCTAAAAAGCTCTGTTTCTTTTTTGCTTTTTCATTATCATTCCAGAAATGACTGACCATATATCAAAACTGGATCTTCCAAGCTATTACGTTTCACCATCTGGTTAACCTTATCAGGAAAGCACTAGAAAACAAACCTCCCACATTAGAATTTCATCCACTCTGCAGTTACCCTGATCGTAAAGAGTTGCCCAAAACTGAGATAAATTATTATGGAGACCAGAAATGGGTTACATTAACTATACATGATTGAATTCAACTAGAAGAATGGCACCCATAACAAACCCAAAAGTGTAATGCCGCTGGTGGTGGTGCATGTGCAGAACAGAAATGCGGGTCATTCGGCTCGTGTTTAGCCAACGCCACGTAAGTACATGTACAATATATCCAGACAAAAGACATTTTGAGTCTTTGAGTCCCGAGCAATAATTATGCATGATCCACAAGGGCATCTCAACATTCTCTAACACCCACCGTGCACCTCTCCAGCGTTTCCGGACCAAGTCAGATTGGATACAAAAGTGATCATGATCCTAGAATCATGGCAAAACTAAAGCCCTATAAGGAACAGCAACAACTCATGAAAATTATAGAATTGAGTTTAGATTTAGGATGAGAGCCCAAAGCACGATCCTAGGAAATATATATTTCAGCCTGAAGAATTAATAAAATGGTCCCAGAAGATTTTACTGGAATTAAATGGAAGATAGCACTCAACATTCCTATATCCTTTCCATCTTTGCCTGTATTAAGTGCAGGAAAGACGTGGCTTTACAAGTGAAAGGGGCCACAGAGAAATTATTTGTGATCTAAAATATTCTGGAGACAATATGCAAGGAAGGCAAGGTGCAAATGTGATAATAGATACTCGTGTTGTTTACTTTGGAGAATGTAATTATCATGACTGTGGTTATGATTTTTGGTAGTTCAAAAACTACCTTCTCATTTCCCTACACACAGTATGAAATTAAATTTGGTATTTTGCCCACCAGAGTATCCCATGTCACTCCTAACAGTTTTCTCCTTTCATTCCCATAGAATGCCAAGAACTTCCAAAATGCATTACCATGCAAATGTCTCGGGTGACTTTACTACACATTTATATTGCAAGGTAATCAATAAATTATTATTTCAATATTTATTGGAATCTCAGAATAAGAAAGAAGACAGATTACACAAATTCATCTTCTGTGATTAATGGATGTTCCAGCAGAAGGCATACACTGATGGAGTAGGTCAGTATGCAGACTATATTACTGAATATTTCAACCCGGGTTGTAAATATAGTATCTGTTTCTCTTAGGGACTGTCACACTGAGTGCAGTATAAAAGGCAATAAATTTCAACAGATTAATTAACTCTTTGGTTACTGGGGCTGTGTGTCACCTATCCTGGCACCTAATAAAAATTCCTTTAATGCCAAGACATAAAGAAGGGCCTCTTTGGAAATGAGTTATTAACAGCATTTCGTGAATAGATGGAGAAATTGTAACTGAGCCATTTAAGTGTCATAAAGTGCAGCAAAGGCTGCTGGAGGCCTCTGAGGGACGCCGAGCAATACCATAACAATCAAATCTGAGATAGAAGAGGGATTGAGCTGTCCACTCAGAATTTTTATATTGTCAAAGAGCAGCGAGGAAATAATGTGATCAAGAAGTGAATTAACCTTGTGTGTGAAAGAAAGGGGATGATCTGATGGAAAAGGCAGTAAAGTAAAAATCACTCCATAATGCCTGCATTGCAGGCAAGCCATGAGGGGCTCCTAATGTCTGCAGGCTGTCAGAGAACAGATTCAGACCTCTAAGTACTATAAACCCATTACCTGCATTAGCCTGTGATTGGAATACATTTATTCATGCTTTTTTAGTTCTTCGGGGTCTACGTCTTGTATACCCACAGAGCATTAATTCCTATAAATGTTCTATCTTTGCAGACTCCTGCAAACAAGTAGACGGTCCTGGGTGGGAATTAACATTCAGTGGAGGGAGCGAGGAAGCAAGCACTGTGCACGGAGCGCATGATTTGTATATGGGCCTTCCAATTCATACCACGTTCTTTAATGTGGTACCTTGATGGCCTCCCCCAAATATTCTTTGGATGCTTTCTGATGAATGTCTAACTACCACGTGTTTCAAATTTTTAGATTTCAGGGTGGGGGTTCCCACAAGCAGAAAATAACAAATATCAAATACTAACCAGTCATTTCTTACTAAGAACTGTCTTTGAAAATGTAAATTTCACTTTCTCACTTGAGACTGAATCTCGATATAGGACCCTTTTTGTAAAGTTCTACGGAAAACATATGTAGTACGTTTGATATAATTGATATAACAATAATATAATTTGAACCAATTTTTTTTTTCCTAAGGACAGCACCTTTATCCCAGGTTACTTAGCAGAACTAAACCCAGCAAATCTCACCAAGTAGGTGTCTGGTAATTTGAGCATCAACCGTGTACCAGACACTGTTCTAAACTCAGGTCACCTTGAAGATCACCCTGTGAGGTCGGTACTTTCACTACTATCTTCATCTTATAAATTAGGGAAGTAGAGCACAGAGAGGTTCAGTAAATTCCTGAAGGTCACACAGCTGATTTGAACCCCAACAATCTGTCTCCTGGAGTCTGGATTCTTAGCTATTTTGCAAAATGGCCTCACCAAAAAATAGTTAATAGATCGGGCATACTATTTAAATTACTCTCCCCGAACAATGAATATTCTACTAGTGCTATAATAATTAATTAAAGTTAAAATTGTGTGTGTGTGTGTGTGTGTGTATGTGTGTGTTTTATTCTCAAGGATCTTACATACACCTTCAGCTGCCCTTGTTTTCTACTAAATCATCAATCACTCTCTTTTTCTATAAGGGAAAGTACCTATTAGCATATAGATGTGCTCTAGTCTTCTGCCTTTATCCTCCATATCCTTGATCCTGTATCCCCTCAGAGCTTTCCTCGCCCCTTCATGGCAAAGCTTCTCTGAGAAGTTGTATTTGCATGCTGTCTCTACGTGCTCCTGTCCTATGCATTCTCCAACCTCTTACAAATCTGCCTCCTTCCTCACCACTCCACAGAAACTTTGGGGCTAAATCCAAAGGTCGCTTTTGGGTCTTGCTTTCTTCAGCCTCTTGGCAAATAGGACACAATTAACCACTCCCTCCTTCTGGCTTTGTGGCTTCTAGAATACCCTCTCTGCCTTCCTTCCTACCTCCTGCATACCTGCGTTTTCCTTCACTGGCTCCTCTCATACCCAGCTCTGAGATGTTGAGGTTCTTCAAGTTCCCTCACATCACCACCAAAAGAAAAAAGAAAACAAACAAAACAAAACAAAACACAAAAGAACTACCTTCCATCTAGCTGTTTAAGCCAGAAATCTAGATATCTTCCAAAGCCCCTGCTTTCTCCATCTCATTTGCCATATATTGGCTTAAGGGCAATATTTTATCCAGTTCTGGCCACCAAGTGTGAGGGAAAGATTTTCTGATCTGTAAAAAGACACACAAGAAGTGTGTCTCTCGTCCTGGTGACGGCTGACACCAGCTATGGGCTTGTGGTTCCATGAGGAGCTATCACTGACATGGTTAGGAGGGCAGAGCAGAAAGTGGTAAGCCCCTGGGTCAGCTTACCCCTGGGTAAGCTTGACTGTGCTCCAGGATTGATGGACGCTGGCTGCCCTTCCTCTGGACGTATTCTGTACTACAACAAACTCCTCATGGTTTAAGACGCTTGTAGTTGGATCTTTTTTAACACTTGTAGTTGGATCTTATTCAACACGAAAAGCAATCTGACACATACCCCCTCCACCAGTTATCTGCATAGCAAATCACCACAACATTTAGTGGTTCAAAACAACAATGAATGTGGGGGCGCCTGAGTTTGCTCAGTTGGTTAAGTGTCTGCCTTCAGCTCAGGTCATGATCCCGGAGTCCCAGGATCGAGTCCTGCATTGGGCTCCCAGCTCCATGGGGAGTCTGCTTCTCCCTCTGACCTTCTCCCCTCTCATGCTGTCCTGGCTCGCTCTCTTTCAAATAAATAAAGAAAATCTTTAAAAAAGAACAAAACAAAACACACAAAGAATGTGTATGTGTCACAGTTCCTGTTATGTAGGTCATGAATTTAGAAGTGGCTTAGCTGGGTGGTCCTGGCTTGGGAACAGCCATGGGGTTGACGGTATGATGCCGACTTGGGCAGCAGTCAACTAGAAACTTGGCAGGAGGGCTGGGAGGGGAGGTAGATCTAATTCCAGAACGGTTCATTCAAACACATTGTACCTATTCACAACTTGGTGCTTGCCATTGGTGGGGGCTTCACTTCCTTCCCACAAGAGATTCTCCACAGGTTGTTGAGACACAACATGGGATTTTGTGAGTTACTGGTTTAATTTCTTGGCTGGCTATTGGTCTGTTCAAGTTTTCTACTTCTTCCTGTTCCAGTTGTGGTAGTTTATGTTTCTAGGGATGCATATTTCTTTCAGGTCGTCCAACTGTTGGCATATAGTTTTTCATAATATTCTCTTGTAATTATTTGTAATTTTTGTGGTGTTTGGTCAGTATTTCTCCACTCTCATTTGTGATTTTACTTATTTGGGTCCTTTCTCCTTTCTTTTTGATGCGTATAGATACGGGGTTATCAATTTTAATCAATTTTACAGTTTTAGGATTTTATGTTGTTTATTGATTTATTTATTTGAGACAAAGTACAAGTGGGGGGGAGGAGCAGAGGGAGAGGGATAAGCAGACTTCTCTGAGCACAGAGCCCCATGTGAGGCTCAATCCCACGACCTTGAGATTATGACCTGAGCTGGTATCAAGAGTCAGATGCTTAACCAACTGAGTTACCAGGTGCCCCTATTCCTGCTCTAATCTTTATTATTTCCTTTCTTCTGCTGGAAAGATACAGAATTGATGTATGGAAATCTGTTGCATTTCCATACACCAATAATGAAGCAACAGAAAGAGAAATCAAAGAATCAATCCCATTTATAATTGCACCAAAAACTATAAGATACCTAGGAATAAACCTTACCAAAGAGGTGAAAGACCTATACTCTGAAAACTGTAAAATACTGATGAAAGAAATTGAACATGACACAAAGAAATGAAAAGACATTCCATGCTCACGGATTGGAAGAACAAATATTATTAAAATGTCTATATTACCCAAAGTGATCTACACATTTAATGCAATTCCTGTCAAAATGCATGTTTATTTTTAAAATCTAAATATTGTCATATATTGATAAAATATAGATATTGATCTCAGAATCAGAGATTTTAATTAAATGGTTCATTATGAGGCATATTTTCTAAAGTCTTTGTTTCTGAAAGTAATAAATATATGAGCTATAGATTTTGCTCCTGTAGTTAATTAATCTTTTAAACATTGCACAAAGGAAAAAAATACTCTTTAGTTTAGAAAATAATAAAAATGGCCTTCAATGGGTGAATGGATAAACAAAATGTGGTAGATCCATACACTAGAATATTATCAGCAGTAAAAAGAAATGAGCTATCAAGCCATGAAAACACATTTAAGGAGGAACATTAAGTTAAGCATGTTTTACTAAGTGAAAAAAGCCAATCTGAAAAGGCCATGAACTAGTATGAGTCTAACTATATGACACTCTGGAAAAAGCCAGAGGTTCATGAGAGAGGGAAGGAGAAATGAATACAGGGGATTTTTAGGGCAGTGAATCTAGTCTGTATGATACTGTAATGGTAGATACATGATATGCCATTATACATGTGTCCCAGTCCGTTACACCAAGAGTGAACCTTAATGCAATCTACAGATGTTACTTAATGATAATATATCAATATTGACTCATCAATTATAATAAATATACCATTCTAAAACCAGCTGTTAATAATAGGGGAAACTATGGGGGAGGTATATGGGAACTCTTAGTAGGTATGCGAAAAGTACAAATTGTGCATATATATATATATATATATATATATATATATATAGCTTATATAATGCATTGTATAATATCAAACACTATGTATATATGGAATACATATTATATATAATGAATAATAAAAGTGTGATAATTTAGTATAAACTATATGGTGTTAAGTAGTAAGTTATTTAAAGACAGAGAAGGGGGAACAGAAAGAGATAATGAGGTGTAAAAAAGCAGACCACAAATGTGAAGGATTGTAAAACATGGAGAAAGGACATCGTGTAGGCTAGTGAGGCAAGATGAATGAAGGCTCAGAAGGAGAAATACTATTAGGGGTGCGTCCCTACCAATAATGAACATTATAAACATCCATATAAGACAGTAAAGAAATTGGCCTTGACTAAGCTTATGATTTATCAACGTATTCAACAAATACTTCTTTGAGCAACACTGAGATAGGACGCTATGGAACTTCCAGATGTATTAGACATCAACTCTGCTCTCAAGAAGCTTGCTGGAGACTGAGAGTTACAGGATTTTATAACCTAAGAAGAGATCAGGAAACTAGTCAACCCTGTTCTACTACTCGCTGCATACCCACGAAGATTGACACCTACAACCAAGTGCTCTTAACAGGGAAAATTATGTCCGCATGGACTGATTCTTTCAGCACAGAAATGGTGCTGTTTGGGTCTGAAATGTTTCTCACATTTGTCTATTATTTTTTTAAGATTTTATTTATTTATTTGACAGAGAGTGAAAGCACAAGTAGGCAGAGAGGCAGGCAGAGAGAGACGGGGAAGCAGGCTCCCTGCTGAGCAGAGAGCCTGATGCAGGGCTTGATCCCAGGACCCTGGGATCATGACCTGAGCCGAAGGCAGAGGCTTTAACTTACTCAGCCACGCAGGAGCCCCACATTTGTCTATTATTTTTAACACAAAAGAAATCCCCTGAATTTTATTATACTTACTTGTTGGTAGGTAAGAGATTTGTAACCATTAGCTCTGCCGACAATCGTGAGCTGCTGTTGGCAAGGCTGATCTGTGGGTATTGCACCTTCTATGGGGAGCTGCATGACGGAGAAGAGTGAGGCGTGGCTCTGTCAGGAGCGCTGCTCTGGAACCCAGCATGCCCGGGTGGGGAACGGTAAGGGGTTATCTAGTTCACGTCTAGGGTTCAAGGATCCCCTGCATAGAAACATCCCAGAAAAAGGCCATTCCAGTCTCGGGTGTGCATTGCATGAGACAGCGCATTCCATTTTAGAACACAACTACACTTCAAGTCAGGGGAATGAGAAATGATGTATTGTGGATCTCAGTTTAGGTCCGGTACTGCCTTCCAGAGCCACGTAAGCCTAATTCCTTTTTACATAACAGACTCTTAATGATTTGAGGACAATCATTAAGGGCCCATTTATTTCAATGATTCTGCTTTTTGTCACAGTTTCCTCACCTTTGTCCACCTGTACTCCCTCTCTTCTGCATGAAAATTTTTGTTTGAAGCCCAAAGCGTAAACTTACATCATGCCCTCAAACACTTTGTCCCTTCCTTCCTTCCCACACAACCAGTTTGAAAGGAAGGGTTAGTTGGTCCTACCGAATGACATGATTAAATGCATGAAAATTATACATAATATGAATATACATGAAAATATATAAATGTAAGAATGACAGATATAAAAAATAAATAAATAGCTCTTTTACCATGTGAGGATACCACAAGAAGCCTGTGACCTCAAAAGGACTCCTACCCACCATGCTAGCCCCCCGATCTTGGGCTTTTGGCCTCCCAAAACGTGAGAAATAAATTTCCGTTCTTTATAAGTGAAAAAAAGATATAAAACAAAGAAATTAAAAAGTAAATATACATGGGGGCACCTGGGTGGCTCAGTGGGTTAAAGCCTCTGCTTTCGGCTCAGGTCAGGATCTCAGGGTCCTGGGATCAAGCCCCCGCATCAGGCTCTCTGCTTGGCAGGGAGCCTGCTTCTCTCTCTCCCACTCCCCCTCCTTGTGTTCCCTCTCTCACTGTGTCTCTCTCTGTCAATTACATAAATAAAATTTTAAAAAAAGTAAATATACATGAATAAATGAAAAAATAAGTTACATGTTTTATATAGCTTGAGTCCCTGTTTTGGCTGAACCTAATTTTTCAACTACAAACCTGTAGGATACCATTAGATGAAAAAAGCCAGATGCAGAAAATCATGTATTATCCTATCACCTTAAGTTTCATCACCTTAAGTTTCAAGGAAAAAATAGGTGTGTATATACATCTTATGCATAATATTGCTGGAAACATATTAAGATACTAGTAACATCAGTTGCACCAGGAAGAGGGAAGTAAGTGAATGAGATCCTGGTGTGTGATCAACTTTTCATTACCTATGTTTTTGCAACTTTTGAATTTTTAACTATGTGGATATGTTATATAGTTGTAAGTAACATTAAAATGTTAAGAAGATAATAAAAATTTTAAATATATAAATATTTAAAGAATCACATGAATGTAGCATAGAACAAGTCTGGGGCATTTTCTCTGACATGTAGTCACAAGCCTAGCCTAGTAATTAAGCACAAGGGAAAATGAAATAATCCCAGAGTTGAGTTCAGTCCCCAAATTGCTGACTCTCTTCCAATAATCCCTTCATAGACATGAAAAGGAAGGAGTAAAGTAATCCTCTTATTCAACTGTCAAAATCACATTTGTATATTAAATATCATTACCTTTAAATTTCCATGCCTTTATGTATGTCAACCATCCAGAATTACATTGTGCATGTGTGTCCCAGCTGGAAGTTTCAAGAAAATTTAAAACTATGGCACTGCTGATCATTTCAGCAACATCAGTAACTAATGTGTTTACCAATCTAATAAGATTAAGAATCAGAAATATATTTTTAAAAGTATAGCAAAATAACCTTCAGATTGTACTGTTTCATGAACAGTCATAAAAATAATTTCTTCCATCACTGAGGTTTAGAATGTGACTGACTATAAAATATTCAAATTACTCTTAATAAGTCACAAACCAATGAATAAGGCACTTCAGATGTCCATGACAAGCCTAGCCAATTCAGGAATTTGTAACCTGAAATAATTCAACAATAGGTTTGGGAATCATTAACTCAAAACTATATATGTATTACAAACCAATTGTATCAAGAACGGTGTCAACTCCATATCAAGTTATAAACAGAGGCATTAAGAGCCATTAAAGAGGGGCACCTGGGTGGCTCAGTGGGTTAAAGCCTCTGCCTTCATGATCTCAGGGTCCTGGGATTGAGCCCGGCATCGGGCTCTCTGCTCAGTGGGGAGCCTGCTTCCCCCCCTCTCTCTGTCTGCCTCTCTGCCTACTTGTGATCTCTCTCTATATCAAATAAACAAATAAATCTTTTTTAAAAAGCCATTAAAGATACCCCCATTCCAACTTCCTTACATACAAATCTGTTCATTTAGCACATACTCATTGAATGCCACCATAGAGCAAGCACTATATTAGGCAGGGAGAATAAATACAAGATATGGTCACTGCCTTCTTAGAGCTCCCAGCTAAGTAAGGAGAGAAAGCACGGATACTACAAAACACTGTGGTTTCTGCTCTAATAGAAGCCAACAGATGTGATTCATGAGAATTGCAGTGGCTCAAGATAGGGAATTAATTGTTCATCTACTTGGCAAAGAGGGGACTGGGGAGGGATCTTTAGGAGGATGCTACTTCTCACAGGTAGAGAGCATGCCAATGGCAGAGACTTCATTCAAATTCAAATCTCTGGATTTCCCGTAGTATTCATTTTGCTACATCATCCCTAACAACTCGATCAAAGATCATTAGTACTTATAGCTATAGCCCACAGACACAGGAGATTTAATTTAAACAATGTTTTCAAGATGTGTCCTGTTAACAATTACCTACCTCACTGAATATATATATATATATATATATATATATATATATATATACATAAATCTATTTTAAACAACTCAAACCTTGTACCAAAAGCATTTAACACTTCTACATGTGCACTGTATGATATACACATATGTGTATGTAGTTTCACATAGAAGTTAACAGATAGGCATAGCTAATGATGAGTGTTATTTCAAAACCACAAGTCCAATTCAGCTTATTTATAATGACTTTGGTGCTGAAAGCTTATTAACTAACCAGCTGTCAGACTGTGTTGCTACAAAACTCTTATCCCAGCAGGATGCTTAGATTGGAAGCAAAGATGAATCTTTTCATTATTGCCGTCTCTCTTATGTAACTGAATGTGTTTCAGAGGGATTATCTGGTTTAACGCAGCTAAATCAATGTAAAACTGAATTGGCTACTGAGAATGTCCAAATACCCCATCCTCTTCGAATGCATGCAAAGCAAAGCAATGAAAACCTCCGATGTGATGTTTGTTAAGAAGTGGAGTATTGGAGCAAACCACACGTCAATTCCCAACAGGTAGTAAAAGACCAAGTTTGGCAATGTAATAGGTCACTTTTACACTTTCAGATAACTGACAATAGGGCAGCAATGCACTAGCTAAAGGAGTACTGAGGCTATACTAATGTGCCAGAGTCAATAGTACTAATAATGGATAAGGACTGGTGGATATGGCCACCCATTTTAATGAGAAGATGCACAAGTCTTGGTATTCTCAAGGCTCCTATCAAGAATGCCTTTCATATAAGGCAGGGATGTGACTTAACAAAACAAAACAAAACAAAACAATGGCCTTTTAAAAAAAAAAGATTTTATTTATTTGACAGAGAGAGACACCATGAGAGAGGGAACACAAGCAGGAGTGGGAGAGGGAGAAGCAGGCTTCCCGCAGAGAGGGAGCCCCGTGAGGGCCTCCATTCCAGGACCCTGGGATCATGACCTAAGCAGAAGGCAGACGCTTAATGACTGAGCTACCCAGATGCCTTTAAGAACACTTAAGTAGGGAGCTTAGGTGGCTCAGTGGGTTGCGTGTCAGCGGAGAGTCTGCTTCTCCCTCTGCCTCTGCCCCCCACCCCCCTCACCCTCTTTCCCGTGCACACGCATGTGCTCTCTCTCGCTCTCTCTCTGTCAAATAAATAAATAAATACAATTTTTTTAAGATTTTATTTATTTATTTGACAGAGAGAGAAATCACAAGTAGGCAGAGAGAGAGGGAAGCAGGCTCCCTGCTGTGCAGAGAGTCCAAGGAGGGGCTCAATCCCAGGACCCTGAGATCATGACCTGAGCCAAGGCAGAGGCTGTAACCCACTGAGCCACCCAGGCGCCCCAATACCAATCTTTAAAAAAAATCTAAATATTGGGGTGCGTGGGTGGCTCAGTTAGTTAAGCAACTGCCTTCAGCTCAGGTCATGATCTCGGAGTACTGGGATCGAGTCCCGCGTAGGGCTCCCTGCTCAGCAGGGAGTCTGCTTCTCCCTCTGACTTCTCCTCTCTCATGTTCTCTCTCTCTCTCTCTCTTTCAAATAAATAAATAAATAAATCTTAATACAAAAAATAAAACCACTTTAAAAAAAATCTAAATATTATCTGTTAAAGTGATGTGCACTAGATCCCCCAAGAGTCAGATATTCTTCATAGAGGTTATGTTCAGCAGCGTGCCCTTGGAACTAAAGCTTGTGTGTAATGTTTGAGTACATCCTGATGCCAGCAAGTCTTATTACCCAATCTCTCAGCTTTATATATTATCATACATACAAATAAAACTTCTCCTGTTTTCTCATTTTTATTCCATTATCTTTTTGGAAACTTAAGACAAAAACTGGGGGAACAAAAGTCAGGAAGAACACATTTTCGACATCATGACATGCTAAAATGAAATAAACCAAAATGCTACAATTTTTCTCCAAGTTACTATGGTCTGCAGCCTTTTTTTTCATGGTGAATCCAATTGGCTGTTGTTACAAGAAACTGTCTAAGTAAATTTCTCTTTCCATATTAGTTCTATTGCAGATAATACTAAATATCTAAATGAATGAAAGCTAGATGTTTTATTTCTAGAAGAATTAACAATTTTATTGCAAAGACCTAAATCACATTAAAATAATCACACAGGGTTTAAGCAGGAAAACAAAATAAATACACAGAAATAGATGTGAAATAAAAATTTATTTCATGGGATGCCTGGGTGGCTCAGTTGGTTGGGCGGCTGCCTTCGGCTCGGGTCATGGTCCCGGGGTCCCAGGATCGAGTCCCGCATTGGGCTCCTTGCTCAGCGGGGAGCCTATTCCTCTCTCTGCCTCTGCCTGCCTCTCTGCCTACTTGTGTTCTCTCTCTGTTAAATAGATAAATAAAATCTTTAAAAAAAATATTATTTCATGAAAAATTATTGCAATGAATTAAAACTAAAAGCAGCAGAATCATGGTCACATGTTATTTGGTTGTGACGAAAATTGATTAAAAGAACTTCAGAAGGAGGGGAGGGAGGAGTTTCTAAAAGGGTTACTAAAAAAAGAAACTTCAAATAGTTGCTTTAAATTCAATAGTCATGTTGGCAATTTATGGACTTGATTATACCTTCAAAATGAACAATAACCTAGTAACAACTCCCATAGAAGGATACTAAATTTTTATGATATGGTGTAATCAGATTGGCAACATAAGTATAATAGACTTGTTTTTTTAAGATTTTATTTATTTATTTGTCAGAGAGAGTACACGCAGGGGGAGCAGCAAGCAGAGGCAGAGGGAGAAGAAGGCTCCCCACTGAGCAAGGAGCCCCATGTGGGACTGGATCCCAGGAGCCTGGGATCATGACCTGAGCCAAAGGCAGATGCCTAACCACTGACCTACCGAGGTGTCCCCACAAGTATAAGAGACTTGATTCGAAGGAAAAACAATTCATGGTAACAAATTTCTGATAGGAAAAGACAAACTCTCATTTTTAAGACTAATTCAAGTAACTGAGAAAAGCCATCATCACATTCAACCCCATTGTGGTATTTCACTCTTGTTCTGTATAAGAACAACAAGAATGCCTATGAATATCTTAAGCAGATTACCTTGGAGAAATGCATCATGATGCTTTCAGTACAATAAAGGAAAATAATGAGGCCTCAGTCATTAAACAAGTGACATTAAAAAAGTGAGCTAATATTTTTCTAGGGTTTTAAATTTATCATTATTTTTTTTTTGGACTGCTTTATTGGTCATTGATTATAACATTTCATTTTAAGGGCTTTAGCTTTTAAGTAGAAAGACAGTTTTTTTTTTGGTAAGAAAGAGCTGTCCCTTCACCATTTCTTTATTTATTCAGTTAATTAGTTATATCAGTATGGGCTCATAGGTATTACATTTTTTATTTATTATCATTATTTTTTTAATTTAAACTCAATTAATTAACATAATGTATTATTTGTTTCAGGGGTACAGGTCTGTGACTCATCAGTCTTATATAATACCCAGTGCTCATTACATCATGTGCCCTCCTTAAGGTCCATCACCCAGTTACCCCATCCCCCAAATCTCCTCCCCTCCAGCAACCCTCCATTTGTTTCCTAAGATTAAGAGTCTTTTAAGTGGAAAGAAGTAATCATTTCTTTGAACCTTATATATAATACCTTAAAAATTTAAAGAAAATAGCCATGTCACATACCTCTCCGGACTTCATTTAATTATATTTATTTACCTGTAGAAACTTTTTCTCTAGAGTACAGAGAAAATAAAAATAAGCAAAAACATAAATGTCATGAATTGGTCCAATATTAGTTATAAACTGAAATAGCGTAGAATAGAATAAAGATTCCCCTAGTTCTGATTCTGTTTCTTTGAAATACAAAAATACAGTGTTTTTATGTCAATTAAATATTGGTATTATTTTATGTATTATAATATTAAATATACCTTTATATTATACTATTAGTTTCTTGGCAGACCTTCAGAATGCATTTTGCATGCTGATTTTTTTTACCTACTTTCCAGTATTAAATAGAGCAAATCGCCTCTAACCACAATTACAATTAGCCAAATATTAGTGTGAGTTCCACAAATCAGGCTAGTCTAATAAAATCTTTCAAATTATTTATTACAGAGGCAGTAAAAAAATGTAAAATAATAAACTATAATAGATTTTACAGACAAATCAAAGCTTTGATACTACCTATAAACTGTTATTTATTCAATTGTATCAGTGAATCAAAACTTATCATTTCCGTAAAGCATCTTGGGAGAAATTTGTTGATAAAGACTTCCTTTGATGGGCACCTGGGTGGCTTAGTGGGTTAAAGCCTCTTCCTTCAACTCAGGTCATGATCTCAGGGTCCTGGGATTGAGCCCCGCATTGGGCTCTCTGCTCAGCAGAGAGCCTGCTTCCCCCCTCTCTCTGCCTGCCTCTAGGCCTACTTGTGATCACTCTCTCTCTCTGTCAAATAAATAAATAAAATCTTAAAAAAAAAAACTTCCTTTGGATAGTTCTCCCCTTGAAATGGGTATAATTCTGATTTGCCGGGCACTAGGTTTTGCTAAGTAACAACTGTTTAATTCCAAAAATGCAGAGCAGCCTTCAAATCCCTGCTGCAATATTGCTTCCTAACACACCAACGTGGGAAGCCCTAGAGTTATACAATAGAGTGCCCTGGCTCAAGGCATATGCAAAATTCAAACTTTGTATCTATGAGGACCGTTTCTACTGAATTCATTTGAAAATAGAAAGCAATCGCTTTTGGACAGGAATGCAAGTTTAACTTGTTTTAAAATAATGTACTTTCCATTGTCAGATGGTCAAAATCTGTGCCCAGAGGCAATAAGGGCAGAACTTCACAAGAATAATGTTTACCCTTGGTGTGTAGAATTGCAGATTAGATACTTCATTCATAACTAATTCATTTCGGTAAGATATCGATATTCCCACAATCTCTTCTCAGCCAGACCACCCAGAGGATCCTGTCCTCTCTCCCCTTCCTCCTGTGGTGTTGATCTGTGCTTGTGGATTTTCTCTAGCACTTCCAACTCCGTCTTCTTCCGGAAGTACTACCAGAATTGCTTAAAATCCTCTAAAACTTCTGTAATGCAATAGCCATGTGCTACCTGAAATGTGGCTGATCGGAACTGAGATGCACTGGAAATTTAAAACTTCACACTGGGTTTTCAAGACTTTATGTAAAAATGATGAGGGAACAGAAGGCTGGCTGAGGATGAAGCAAAAGCTGACACCCTGCAACCTTCCCCCACCCCCACTCCTGGGTGGGACATACGCGACATTCTTTTTTTTTTTTTTAAAGATTTTATGTATTTATTTGACAGAGAGAGATCACAAGTAGGCAGAGAGGCAGGCAGAGGGAGAGTGGGAAGCAGGCTCCCTGCTGAGCAGAGAGCCCGATGGGGGGGGGGGCGGGGCGTCGATCCCAGGACCCTGAAATCATGACCTGAGCCGAAGGCAGAGGCTTTGCGGGGCTAGATCCCAGGACCCTGAGATCATGACCTGAGCCTAAGGCAAAGGCTTTAACCCACTGAGCCACCGGAGCACCCCCATATGTGACATTCTTTAGGAATCTCCCAACTATCTTAATGTTAATACCTTGCTAGAGGAAAAAATCTTGACAGGGGCAAGGCCTCGGGTATCCAGTATCCCATAGGTCTTCTTTAGCATATGAAAGTTCCATTGAAACCTACCTCCCCCAACCCCGTCATACAGGTACTTAACCTGCCACCCCTCACAACCCCGGGGCAACAGCTCTTTCTGCCCATGGGTCCTGTCCCCGTGCTTTATTAAACCACCATTTTGCACCAAAGATGTCTCAAGAATTCTTTCTCCGTCACTGGCGCCAGACTCCACCCCACGGACCCTCACCTATATTCTAAACCTTCATCAAAAATGATTAAATATCTCATTAATAATTTTTATTTAATTTTTTAAAGAAAGCACAGGCCCAATGTGGACTCAATTATGCTAGGCCAAGTCAGCAAACTGGGGCTTAAAACCTAAGCTAATTGCAGTTTCAATCTCCCCAAGAAACAGTCTTAATTTGTTGGTCAGGAATTTCCTGGTCTGCACCAATGAATGAATCTGTCCTATGGGTCCTCTCCATCCCTCAAAGTAAAATGAAGTAGTCCACCTAATGAAGTTTTAGAATATAAGTGAGGTTCAGTGGGGGTGTTGTCCAGAGCCCACGACCGAGTAAGAATTCTTGAGGCATCTTTGATGCAAAATGGTGGTTTATTAAAGCACAGGCACGGGACCCATGGGCAGAAAGAGCTGCTGCACTGGGGTTGTAAGGGGTTGCTGACTATATACTATGGGGTTGGGGGAGGTAAGGAAAAAGGGAGGTTTCAATAGAACTTTCATATGCTAAAGAGGACCTACAGATACCAGAGGCCTTGCCATTGTCAGGTTAAGATTGTTTTTCCCCTCTAGTAAGGTATTAACATTAACATAGTTGCGAGATTCCTGTAAGAATGTTACACCTGTCCCACCCAGGAGTAGGGAGTGGGGGGAAGCCTCAGCTTGCCTTCTGTTCCCTCACACCTAATAAGACTCCCATTTCTTCCCCCTCAGAGAAGATGATCTTGTCTGAACAGATCCTTTCTTTTCTTTTGCTAATAATTTCCTTGCCCCGCCCTGCTTCCTATAAAAAACCTTTCAATTTATAACTCCCTTCTAGTTGCTGGATGGGATGCTGCCTGATTCACTAATGTCTTAATAAAGCAAATTAGATCTTCAAATTTACTAAGTTGAATTTTAGTTCTTTAACAATATTGGCTATAGGGATTCCTGGGTGGCTCAGTTGTTGAGCCTCTGCCTTTAGCTCTGGTCATGATCCCAGGATCCTGGGATCGAGTCCCACATCCAGCTCCTTGCTCAACGGGAAGCTTGCTTCTCCCTCTCCCACTCCTCCTGTTTATGTCCCCCCACTTCTCTGTCAAATAAATAAATAAAATCTTTAAAAAATATATTGATTACATGTTGAAATGATAATCTTTCATCTATATTGGGCTAAGTGAAACATTATTAAAATTAACTTCACTTTTTCCATTTTACCTTTTTAATGTAACTAGCAGGAAATTTAAAACTGCATATGTAGTGTATATTATATTTCTATTAGCACTGCTCTAAGAAGTAAAAAGAACCAAATGGTAAAAAGACCAACCTTCCATAGAAAGCATTTTAGGAATAATCTTGTAAGAGGCTTAAAAAATTCCTTTAAAAAAAAAATTGTCCCAAAAGGGATTCTCAAACTAGGTGCTAAACAAGTAAAATAGTCCATCTTTTTTATTACACTTGGGAATTCTTCACGCAAAATTTTGTACCACACAAATTATTCATGCCGAGAAAGAAGGGGAGTGGGGGCTTGGGTCCCCAATGGCCCAAGGTCTATAGGTCTTCTTTAGAACCTCTCTGCACTTGGGAGAGAGCAGAGCAAACTCGGTAGCCTTGGGAGTCAAACATCCTCTTGGGAAATCAAATCTATAACATAGTCTCATTAGCATAGCCCATAGTTCCCAGCCCAGCCTTAAGGATAATCCTGTTGTCGCTAACACTAATCACACATTGTAATTACTTGTGTAAGTATCTCCACCCTATGACTGTGAGCTTTGTGAGGGCAAGAATCTGCATCTGTCTTACTCAGGGGCATTGTCCACAGTGCCCAGCGGCATGTATAATTCATAAGTGCTCAATCACTATTTACTAAATGAATGTTCAATAAAAATTGAATTAACTCGTTTTTTCTGTTCAGTGCACATGGAACCACACATCTACTAATGAACTGCCTAACTTGGAAATGCTATTGAAGTTATTCTTTATGGCAGAGATAGAAAAGAAGTGACCGATGATAATAACATGTAAATGACGATGTAGAGTACACAGTCAGCTAGATGCAACGGGGAATGGGACTGTCTGGCCCCGAGAAAAAGAGAAACCGCCAGTGACCTCTGATGGGAGCCCAGAACCCTGAGGGAACTCGTAAGCCCTTTTCCCTATAATGACTGCCCTAAAATAACCCATAGCTTCATTATAATATGTTTACAATGCAGTTTTGACCACCCCCCCCCCCCGCCCCCTTGCAGGGGATGGCTGCCATGATCATTCCCACAAGGACCATATAGGGCCAAAATCGATCCCTCCCCATACGTACAATGAACCCTTTAGAGAACTGGAGACAACCTCAGTCGGAGACTGCCTGGGCTTGGACCCATAACCCCTGAGCAGTTGCCACCTCTGGGTCTGCCTGTTCCCCCAGGTACTTTCGCTCTGACCACTATTAAATGCTTGCTTGCTTAAGAGTTTGGCTCTGAATTCTTTCTTGGCCAAACTCAAGAATGGAGGTGGAGCAACAGGACTCCTCACTAATAATGAGGTATAACAATGGTAGGTGATATTAAAAAAATTAATAGGGGCGCCTACGTGGCCTAGTCGGTTAAGCCAGTGGGACTATTGGTTTTGGCTCAAGTCATGATCTCAGGGTGGTGAGCTCCGGCTTGGCCCTGGGCACGGAGCCTGCTTAAGACTCTCTCACCCTCTCCTCTGCTCCTCCCCCCAAAAAATAAAAATAGTAATAGTAATGATAGCTAACATTTACTGAGGGCTTAACAGACAATACCCATTGTGCTAACCATTTAAACGCATTTAACCCTTTTTCACTTAGTATTGCAACTAACCAGATTAAGTACTATTATCATCCCCATTTTACACCTCGGGAGGACTGCAGCTTAGAAAATTTAAGTAATTTACTCAAAGACACCCAACAAGCAAGTCCCCAGGCAAGGATATAAATTTAGTCTGACCCTAGAACCTAAGTCTTAAAACACTACGCCAAGATGATTTGCCAGGATGTTTGAGAATCTGAAAAGCATAAAGAACCATCCCATAAAGAATCGTCCTGAGGGATAGAATGCAGAAGCATTTATAGGTGCCCATCCTCCACCAGAACCATTGCCTGGGGATATTAACTTCTCCAAACCTTTTTAAGGGACAGGTGTGTGCGTGCGCGCGCGCTCCCGTGCACAGATACATGCATGCGTATACAGAAGATTTAATTCTCAAGGGTTAGCAGAATCAACTAGAGAGCCTGCTATTGCAACATGTGCTGAGGCTATAGTTGATGGCCATCTTTTTCCTCTTCCAACGTCCATCCTAGATTTATTTCACCCTTAGCCTGCACCACAGCTGATTACTTGCCTAGTGGGATGACTGAGACATCTGAGCCCTTAGTTGCTTTGCCCTTATCAGGCCATTGTTGCCGCCATTGCCTTCAGCAATTTTGCTCTCCTTGGAAACACCAGGAGACATCCCAGTGAATCCCCTAGCTTTGTAGACATAGATCCTCCTTGGCCCCACTAAATAGAGTAGCATTCTTAATGAACAGGTCTCTCCTCTACCTGTTTGCCCACTAATATGAGGTACCCAAATAATCAAGGTGTAGTCATAACTCCAGTTTCCTTGGCTCCTATTATGGTCCCTCGTTCTTCCATGGGGATCAGAATCTCTAATTAGCAGAGGAATGGGAAGCACAGATTCTCCAGTGACATCACTGGGAGGCATTGGGGGGAAGGCCAATATGATTTCCAATTCTTGCTTCCCCAACTCAAATATTCTCACTCTGTGGGGCACAAGATCATATCTATCAGCTATTGGTCTTAGGCATATAAGTATCCTGGATGATGGTCTTCCAACTCTGTCACAGTATTGTTCCTGAGAAGATCTGATGTTCATTAGAGCATAGCAATGTCCCATGAAGCCAACTGCTTCCAGGAGCTGCAACACCCAGTGAGACCAGTAGAACCCATGATCATGCATCCTTTGTGACACCTCCTTTACCATAAAGTGGGTCCTTTAGTCAGAGGCAGTCAGAAAATCAGGTATTTTATAAATCCATCAGATCACAGGGCTGGCAGAAGCCCCATGAACAGGACAAATTCATAACAAGGGAGTTAGCAACTCCATAAGGACAAATCACTGCTCTCTCCAGGAAAGACGGGCTCTTCTGTAATCAATCAAGTAGCTGGCTGCTCTCCTTTCAGGATTTACCATCAATCTTTGCTGCCAAAAGGCTGGATAGTCCACGACTTACGCCAGCTCTAGTAAGCGGGAGCTTTAGCTGCCCAGCCAGGCATATCCCCTCTTCTTAACATCATGGCCATTCTATCTATGAGCATATCAGGCAGACAGCGAAGCAGCTGAGGACGGAAGCTAACTAACACACATTGGACAAGTCACCCTGTCCACTTGCTTACTGCATGCCTCCTCTGTGATAAAGATTCTACCGGAGGCATAAAAATAAGACACGAAGATTCATGAATTTTGTGTCCACACCTTTAGCTCTCTCCGCATGCCTCTTCCAGAGCTCCTGGTCTCCCATCCCTCAGTTTTGTACCTTCTCAACTCCTGGCCAGAAGTAGACACTAATTAAGAGGCAAGAGGCCATTTCTCCCTCCATGCTAGGTAGCCAATCAAGTAAGTGCTCACAGTCCTGTCTCATGGGGGCGTTTCACCCAAATTTCTTTCTTTTTTTTTTTTTAAGATTTTATTTGTTTCAGAGAGAGAGAGGGCATGAGTAGGGAGAGGCGCAGACAGAGAGGGAGAAGCCCACTCCCCACTGAGCAGGGAGCCTGATGTGGGGCTCGATCACAGGACCCCCGGGGTCATGACCTGAACCAAAGGCAGACGCTTAACCAACCAAGCCACCCAGGTCCCCTGACACCCAAATGTCTTCTGAGGGCCATCCCTGAGGGGGGCTGCAGTAGAGCACTATTGCATTTTCAGCTCCCACCAAGCTATTCAGCCAACCAATCCTTGCAAAAGGTCCGCGTTGTGGCTGAGCCTGTCCTGAGGCCATAGGTGTGAGTTGAGGGAGAGGTATTGGTGCAACAGAGGTAAGCAATATCTAACTTACTTTGCCCTCTGGACCTGCTCAGGCCTGAACCTTAAGGTACCATTTTCCTCGTAGAGCAGATCGCTGTTGTACCTGTCCAACCTTATGACTCAGTGGGTCTGAATTTGACAACAGCTGGGTCATGATGGGCATTCACCCCTTTCATAGGCACTTCATGTCCCAAGGTTACAGCCCAGCCTCTACTCGGCCCCAGGAGCATGGCGGGAGTTTGTCAAAATCAAGCAGCTCCCTGCTAGAGAAGGCATGTGCTGCACTTCGGATCGGCCAGTCTGCACTGTGATTCTTCTCTTGGTGTTTTCCAGAGGTTCCACCTAATCCTGTCCTCTACAGTCGATGTCTCCAGCCCCCAATGAACCTACTGGGTCACACCTGTCAAGTGACAGAGCTGCTGATACTCCAGTACAGAGGAGATCCGGGCCACATTCAGAGCTGGAAGTTTTTTGAGTCACCCCATGAATGGATTGAAACACTATTCCCAAACTTGGTATGTTTAGGACTCCACATCAAGGGGCCATCAGGTGCTGGTAAGGACTGCAAAGTGCAACAGATTTACTTTCACTTGAAAGGATGTAGCCAATGCTTCTGCACATGACTTTCCTTCAGCCAATCTCTGATTAAGCCACAGCTCTGCTGAACATTTTTGTGAGAGCTCAGACCCACTTTGTACTTGCAATGTTTCAGCCCCAGCGGACACTGTGAGTCTCTCTGCTTCCTGACCCAGGGTCTCCTTGATACTACAGGTGTTGTTTAGACAATGCTCATGTATGTTCTCAAAGTTAGAGGGACAGGGGCTGTGGATAAATGATCCAAACTCCAGTCCTGCAGGCTTTCCAGAGTATTGCCTTTGCTCATTCTCCCTCCTCTTCTCCTTCTTGTTTACCTTCTGCTTCCTGAGATGGCTTTCCAAACAAATTACCTGCACACAGGTCCTTGTCTCAAGGTCTAAGGTCAGGTCTAACGCCAAATTAAGAGAGGATGCCGCCGACTCAAATCATTAGGTGCCCCTGAATTAGGCAGATTCTGAACCCTTACAGGTTTTACTCCCGCTCTGTGACACTCCTTCTGGAAGATCTTCCTGGAATATCGAGCACTTGCTTCCTGTTCTCTTGGTCCAATGGGCATGATGATGTCAACGACATAGAGGACTTCGTGACAATCAAGGTTCTTGCAGGATTCAATGTTGATAGTGGGAAGGTTATCCTAGCCCTAGAAAAGGCAGTGAATGTCATGTGTACTGAAGTCATTTTCACAAGGGAGCAAAGGGCTTTTGTTCTGCTTTACGGATGGGACATTTGCCAGCTCAGTAACCACATGATAAGTAAGAGAGGCTGTTTTATCCATTTTAATAAAAATTGGAGCTACCACTTTGTTAAGTTTACAGAATCTACCAAAATAACACCATAATACTCTTTTTTTTTTCAAAGACCCAATTAAATGGGTTATGATGGAGGCCATCATCTGTACATTTTTTAAGTGTTCCCTGGTGCAAACTCTGCAATCCCTCTTGGGCACAATAAGCTCTGATTTTTTTATTCCGGTCCAGGGAGGTGAGATGATTTCGGAAGCTTTCACTTGGCCCTTCCTCGAACAAGAACTCTTAACGACAGGTCAGAGAGGGATCTATCAGTTGCTAAGCACGTCAGTACCAATTACACCTGGGGGAGTTGATAGATGTCCTAGCCACATGATGACACAGATTTTGGTGTTAATTTCATCCCTGTGTAACTCACTTTCCACCACATGCTCCTCTCTTGGGTAAATGGCTTTCAGTCCCTTTGGGAATGTATTAGGAACATTCATTGTAGTAACTTGTAGTGGCATTGCACGGTTCTTCCTCAAGGGACCTTACCCCTCAGCTGATGGGTCTGGGTGTGAGATTACTTGTATTAAGGCAATTAATGCTGGCCTTTTGCTCACTACTTCTTCTGTTTGTTTTTATGGCTATTCAAGGCAAACAATATGGGTACACATCTGCCTCATTGTTAGGAACACTTTGATTGTGAGCCTCCAGGCCAGGGTGGGCACTCTGGCTTTGCTACTAGGTTAGTAATTACATCCACCTTAACTAAATGCTGCCAAAGGACCTCTGCTTTTCTGGAATCCTATCACCCCTGTTGTCCCCACTGTTTACTAAGGGTCCTAGTTCCATGGAAGCATCTCCTACTTCAGCCTTGGCTTGCAGAGCAAACCAAGCTTCTCAAAGATACCAATGCCCTTTTCACCAGTGTATTCCTTATTGCTTTATGGAAGGCAGTGCTAACCCAGCCTTCCTAGGAAAAATGGTCGAGTCTTGGGTTCTTTGTTCTCACATAATAAATTCATTCCACAAATACCCATCTCCCAATGCCTTCCTCAATATTCTGTCAAGGCCATTTTACCAGCCCAACTTCATTTACTGTGGGCAATATACCATCTTGGCAGGGCATCGGGACTGCCTCTAGGTGACCTTGCTTGGCTACTAAATTGAGTCATTGACATAGCTCCTACATCATCAAATCTTCCACTATCCAGCCTGATATTTTGTACCCTCCCCCCAAGCCCAGTCCAATACCTGCAATATCCACTCCCAGTTTCTGGCACGCGTCCTCCCAGTAGCTGCCAGTTCTTATCAGCTAGGCCTAGTGATTCTTTGGATGACACAACTATTTCCTCCCAGAGAAGGGACTGCACTTCCCCACTCAGGCTATCCCAAGAGCTCATCCTAATTTTTAGTCTGGAGGCAACGAGGGGAGGTTGGAGCAGATCTTGAGGACAAGCATGACCTTGTCAGGCACCTGTCTCTGATGAGGTCTTTTCATTGTCTTCAGGTGGGAGCGGGAGTGGGTCTCCCTGCCCAAGGGGAAGGGGGTATTTCCACCAGCCCAAAGGGCTCAAGGGAATTTCGAGGTGTAAGATTCCTAAGATTACCCACACAATTTCCCATTCCTAGGTCCCTCTTCTTCCCTATCAAGGCCCCAACTCTAACATTAGAGACCTGCCCAGGATACACATTCAATTGCCAATCAGCTCTGCCATCCTTATAACTAAATCTTGAACAGGAGTTTTAGCACTCCATCCTGTGGCTGCAAGAGATGAGGATTTCTTTAAATGCTGATACGAAGGTTTCCTACCTCTCATGGAGGGCCCTGAGTCGATAGCTAGCTAATCATGAAAGTTAAAAAAAAAAAAAAGAAGGAGCAGCCAGCAAATTCTGCTATCCTTCTAAATGCTCTGTCTCCTCCCATTCACGTGCTAGAGCTACCATGCAGATCAGTGTTTCATGTTCATCTTCTATCCAGCACAGATAAGAAGAGCCTGAGTGATTGTGATAGCCCAGCACACCAGGGGTGTTCTTGTTGCCATCTGATTAGTAAGTGATCCAGACACCTGAGGGTCTGCATTTCACGCTTTCTTCCCATACCAACTTTCTTAGACTGATTTCCCTCAAGAGCATAACCTAAGACTGGTACTTGTGTGTGGCCAGGTCATTTGGAAGGTGATTCTACTGAGAAGCTGTGAGGGGATGAAGAGAAAGGTGTACAAGATGATACATGAATGCGGTGTTGAAATTGCTGCTGCGGGCAACACAATTTCCCCAGGACCTCTTGAGAAGCACACCGAATGGCCTCACAGAACTGCCTTGCTAAAAGGTAAGAGGCAGGAGCCTTTGTTCATTGGATACTGTCACCCATTGGCTGAAGGCTGGCGTTGGAGGGTTAACTCACCAACACTTCAAAGGTGTGCCAGGTGTAAGCTGAGAGGGCTTCTGTCGCCATTGGAGTCAGCAAAGTCGGAAAAGCCTCAAGGTAGAAAGCAGAGAATTGTAGAGAAAGGAAGCTGTCAGGAAAAGTGACGAGTTTGCATGAAACTGTCCCCACAACCAAGTCCAAAATGGAGGCAACGCTCAGAATATGAGTCAGGACACCGTGGATTTTTGATGCAACAGGACTATGAATTTCTTAGGGGTTGATAATCAGTTTGTAGCTTCACATCTTTAGTTTCCCCCTGGGGTGTCACAGTGATGTAATGGAGTCAG
The DNA here is from genome assembly GCA_028533885.1 of Nasua narica. Taxonomy (NCBI): domain Eukaryota; kingdom Metazoa; phylum Chordata; class Mammalia; order Carnivora; family Procyonidae; genus Nasua; species Nasua narica. The sequence goes on along the minus strand of CM052802.1, from coordinate 114,179,696 downwards.
CATCTATAAACATGTACTCTGTAATAAGTTCTACTCAGATAGTCCGTTATATAACTCACATTTGACACATAAAAATATGGCATTGATTATATTACTTTGCTAGGGTGGTCATAACAAAATCCCACAGACTGGTGGCTTAGGCCACAGAAATTTATTTCCTCACAGTTCTGGAGGTCAGAAGTCCGAGATCAAGGTGTTGGTAGGGTTGGTGCCTTCTGAGGCCCCTCTCTGTGGCTGTCTCCACATGACCTTCCTTCTGTACATGCCGGTTTCCAAATTCCCTCTTTTTTTTTTTTTTTGACAACTGCTACAACTCACTGTTTTCTCATTTCTGCTTTCTGCTCTCCTTTCTTTGAGTGTCTCCTAGAGAGACATCCAGGTAGATGATGTGCAAACCCCAGTTTGTCCTAGAAAAAAAGTTCTGAGACTTCTAGCCAGATCCTTGGATGCAGACATTTCCCAATTCCCAATTCCTTCTTTTTTTAATCTATTTTTTTGATGATACCTGTCAGATTTAATTAAGGCCCATCCTCATCACCTCATTCTCCCTTAGTTGCCTCTTGAAAGATCCTGTCTTCAAATATAATCACACCCTGAGGTACTAAAGGCTAAAATGTCTACATATGAATTTTGGGGGAAAACACAATTCAGCCTTTAATATTGACCTTTACAATAAAAAAAATACTTATATTAGGTTAAAGTACACCTTATTTGAATTAATACAAAAATTACTCTGCCAGCACCTGAGTGGCTCAGTCAGTTAAGCATCTGCCTTTGGCTCAGGTCATGATCCCAGGGTCCTAGGATCAAGCCCCACGTTGAACTCTCTGCTCAGCGGGAGCCTGCTTCTCCCTCTCCCTGCTGCTTCCCCTGCTTGTACTCTCTCTGTCAAATAAATAAATAAAATCTTTTAAAAAATTACTCTGAATTCATAAAGATCCTTTCCCTTTTTTAGCTTATTTTTTAATGTTTTATTATTTTATTTGTCTTTCAGGCACATGAGAAATCTTTATGTGAGTAACTTCATGCTTTACTTAAACATTAAATTCTATGTTATTTTTAGTATTTTCTTTTTCGTGGTTTAAAACAAATTCCAACTATTCTCTAAATATATTTGCCAGTCAGTCTGAAATTGATAATAGCTGAAAGATACAATTTAGGAAGAATGGGATTTGCTAGGAAAGGGGGAAATAGTAAGTTAGCCCTCAGTGAGGCAAAGCTGAATTTTCACAGATCAGCTATTAGTAGTTTTCCCGTTTTAGTTTTGCTTTTGAAGATCAGCATATTAGCATTATTGTAGCTCTGATTACTGCCTTGTCTAATTTCACTGTTTATATTGGTTGACTCTCTTTGGACTGCCTTTCCTCCCTTCCTTCTCCCATTCCAAACCAAATGGAATCCTCATCATTTAGGTTCTGCCTTTTAGAGGACACTTTCATAAGCCCATGCCAGCCAATATTTTACTTTTTCTGGATTCCCATACTACTGTCCTAACATTCATTTGGCATTTCATCTTAGTCATTCATTTACCAAATACTTAGCAAGTGTAGACTGTCTACCAAGCACTCTGTTCTAGATGATGGCACTATAGCTGTGAATGAGACAAAAATCTCTGACCTCATAAAACAAACGTTTGAGTAGGGAAAAATACGTGGGGGAGGCACAAGCATCAAATATATGGGAATTGGGGCACCTGGGTGGCTCAGTTGGTTAAGCGACTGCCTTCGGCTCAGGTCATGATCCTGGAGTCCCAGGATCGAGTCTCACATCGGGCTCCCTGCTCTGAGGGGAACCTGCTTCTCCCACTGACCTCTCCCCTCTCGTTCTCTTTCTCTCTCTCTCTCTCTTAATTAAATAAAATAAATCTTAAAAAAATATGGGAATCTATCATAACTGTTATGAAGACAAGAAATGCGGGGTGAAGACGGTGTCTGGGTGTAGAGGGGTTAGCGCTCCTAGATAGGGTAGTCAGGAAAAAACTGTCTGACCAGGTTACATTTGTGCAATGACCTGAAGAAAGTGAAGCAGCACATCCTGTAGATATTTGAGAGAGTAATGTTCCATGTAGATGGAACAGTTAAGTCCAGGGCACTGGCACTTGGTGTTCTTGGAAAGGGGTAGATGGGTTCTAAATCGTAGCTGTAGAAAGCTGGAGCCTTTCAGATCAAGTTCTTACTTAGAAGCCATGGTAAGGGTTTTGAACATTAATCAGAGTAAAACAGTAAGCCATTAAAGCATTCTGCGCAGAGGAATGATATATTCTGCCACAAGTTCTAAAAGAATCATTCTGGCTGCTGAATAGAAATTGGAAGCAGAGAAATAAAGGGGAGATAGAAAGACCTATCAGAAGGCTACCATAGCTGTCCAGGCAAGAGTAGATGGCTCCTTATGACACCTCTTGTACCCTAAGCTGTTTTATACTGACATTTACCTTTTCTTGTGTGTCCATAACTCCTTAAGGGCATGGAGCCCATACTCGTAATTTATGGATTATGTATATGACCTATGCATATGCCCATTTAATAGGAGCTCAATAAATGTTGCCTAAATGCTTTTAAATCCACGTTATTCAGGTAACAGTATGGCATCATTAAAGGCTTTGTCATTTACTGCTTCTTTAGGAAATGAAAATTCTCTAAGTTGTCTTAATTTCACCATTTATAAAATACTGGTAACACTGATGTTGTATACTCAGTGAGGATTAAATAAAAAAGCCAAGCCGACTCACCACTTATGGTAGGCATTATCTGCTACTCATTTATATAAACCATTTATATACTCAATTATATAAACCAGATCCAATACAAAAGTGCTGCCCTTCCTGTATAAGGAAATTTTTTATGCGAAATTTTAAAAGCTATACATAGCTGAGTGGATTCTAACATATATATTAATCCAGTTCATCCCTTTCTGGGTATTTAAATCATGAACTCAAAAATGTCCCGGCTTCCTTGCAGTAATCTTTGCCTTCCATGCCACCTAGATATATCGCAGCTATCCCACCTTGGTGTTTATGTCAATATATCTCAGTGAGTGTAGATGTAGCCTTCAATGCAAGATAAATGTTTAGTTTTGATAGCTGGTAGAGCTCTGGGCTTTCCATTCTGAGCAGGAAGTGGCACTGTCGAAACAATGCTGACAACATTCGTGCCACGACGTTGCAAGGCCTGGGGTTGCTGTGGCTACAAGGTGAATTATAACGTCAGAAGCAACCCAAGTGTGCCTTCAGTCCACCTTCACCAGAAAGCAGGCGCAAGTCAGGCAAGAGCATCAAACCGGAGACAGGTAGAGTGACTAGACTATACCCCACTCATTTGGATCAAGAAGAGGGAACCCCAGGATTTCTAAATCCAGGTTCAACATTCTCCACTAGCCTTCCTTGTCCAATTTCAGCACAGGGTCATTGCGTGGTCTCCTGCGTAGGGGCCCACTGGATGGAAGGGCCCGGGGAGTACCAGGTCGCAGCAACCCGGAAAGCTGCAGAGGCTCAGAGACTAGCACCAAGCTAACACCGATTGAAGCATGACAACTCCACCCGATCGACGCTCGCCGCTCCTACGCCATTCTTAGTGGATGCAGAAGCGCATCCCTCGCACAGCCAAGCTCACTTTGCGCTCTTCCCGTGTTCGGGAGAGGAGAGAGCATGCGCGAGAAGTAACCGCGCCCCCTCCGCCTGACGGCCCCAGGCCCGGGAGGGGGCGGGGCCGCGCAACTGCGCTCGCGCAAGGAGACACGTAGGCGGAAGTGGCGCGGAGCGCCGGCGATGCGAGCACCTTGCGAGGAGGCGGCGACCGCTGTGGAAAGTGCAGGAGTAGGCGGAGAGGAGAAGCAGGAGGTGATGGCGACGGACTTGGGGAGGGGGAGACGCTGCGTCTGGCTGGCGCCACTCGGGCTGGGGTCATCCTTTCAGGTGACATACCGGCTCTGGAGTGGACCTGTCCCCCCGGCCCTTCGCCGAGTTTGGGACCCAGACCCCCCTCTCCCCAGAGAATCTGGACACAGTTTATCTTCATCTATAACGGGCGTGAGGGATCGGGATGGAGGGCACGGGTGACTTTCTTTTTTAAAGAACGGAAACCTTCTGGCTGGGTTTCTAGGGAGGAGTATCTCCTCCGCCTCGCCCCCTTTCCTCCCTGCGGCTGGCTAGAACTCCCTCAGATCCCCGTCTGTGGACTCTGAGGGCACTTCCAGGAGGGCCTTTTAGGCTTAGAGTAAGGGGCCTCCGGAGAACTGTCTGTTGCCTGGGTTCCCAAGACTGCATCTTAGTTAAGAGCTATTTCCGGGTTCTGTATTAGATACGGTACAGGGTACTCTGCTGTCCATTTAATTTGTAGTGCAAGGTGATTGTTCTTGCCAGATTATTAAACTTAGATGATAAGTTTCGACTAGAAGTTATGCAGATTTTCCAGTCTTTGCAACTTAATTTTCTCCCCCACCTATTTTTCTTTTAAATACTGAAAGAAGGTGGAGTGCTTTGGTGTGCTATGCTAATGGAGGGTTGTTTAGTGTTGTGTGTTTGCGTTTCTTCTATGGTAGGACCTCACATGTTGAGAATTGGTTTTGGATTAACGCTTTCCTAAGTGAATTGGGATAGTTTGGAACTTGGAAGAGAGAGATACAGCAGCATTTGAAAATAATTTACATAAGCATTTGTACTTAATTTGTACTTAGTTTCTTAATATATGTCAAATCCTAAATTTAGATTTATCCCTTGGAAAAAAAATAGAGTAACCATCAAAAAGGAGCGCACTGTTTATTGAACTTTGTGTAATGAAGTGTGTACAAAGAACTGAGACAGAATCTTGTTTTTCTTTGTTTTATAATCATAACCCATAGGTCACAATTAATAGTTAGAATCCACTTAATTTATATATAGTGGCAAGGTTATTTTATTTTTAACATTGAGTGTAACAAAATACAGAATCAAGTTTGTTGTGGATATTTACACTGTAATGACATAATTTCCTCATATTCTACCCTTTTGTAGTGGGAGACTTTTCTTCTAAAGTTTGGAAAAAACTAGATTAAGACAGTAACTGAAATAATTCTGACTTAAATGGGTCATTGTAAATCAGTGCTTTATCACCAGTTATTTATAATTTTTAAGTATCAATATGCTCTAGAAATTGCTGCCTTTTTATTCCGCTTTAGCAGTTATTTTATATCCCCAAGTAACATTAAATATCTGTGTTGACTTTAGGAAGAGGCCTCATCCAGTGATTCACACCTGTGGGTTTTTTGTTCTTAGTTTCAGGGGTTACTGTGAATTTCAAAGCAAAATGTTGATCATTTAATTTGAAAATAGTTTTTATGCTTGATTTTATTTTTCCTGCACCAAAAGGACGTTGGCCTAGTTTCTTTAGATGTTGATTAATGTCCATCGTTAGTGTCTGAAATGGAAGGCATATGGCAAACATTAAGTTACAGTTAATCACAGTTACCAGGTATCAGAGTTTAGAGTATCTTCATCTGTCACATGATCTGACCAGTGATGTTCTGATTAATAAAAGTGCATTCTGAGTGCAAGGCCTTGCAGGGAAGATTTTCTGCTGCTGGTACCTCAAGTAAGCAAAGGAAGTGAATTTATTTCCATGTTCATTTCAGATGCTTTGTGGGAAATTTCAGTGGAGATGTCAATATTTTGGGACAGATAGATATCCAAGAAGTGACAGTACTGAAGGGATTTAACTCTCCATGCCTGGCACAGATCTGCGGCTCCTAAGATTACCAATAGGTGTGTTAAAAGCAGCAAACTGTTGGAAAGAAGCAGGATACTATTGACTAAATGGTGCTTTCTAAAGTGCAATAGAGTCTTTCGTTTCATATCTTTTTTTTTTTTTAAGATTTTATTTATTTATTTGACAGAGAGCACAGGCAGGCAGAGTGGCAGGCAGAGGCAGAGGGAGAAGCAGGCTCCCTGCTGAGCAAGGAGCCGGATGTGGGACTCGATCCCAGGAGCTTGGGATCATGACCTGAGCCGAAGGCAGCTGCTTAACCAACTGAGCCACCCAGTTTCTTTTTTTTTTAAGATTTTTTATTTATTTATTAGAGAGAGAGAGACTGAGAATGAGGGGGAGAAGGTCAGAGGGAGAAGCAGACTTTCCGCAGAGTCGGGAGTCCGATATGGGACTCGATCTCGGGACTCCGGGATCATGACCTGAGCCGAAGGTAGTCGCTTAACCAACTGAGCCACCCAGGCGCCCCCAGTTTCATTTCATATCTTAACACTTTTGCTATGTGTGAAAAAATAATGAAGGTGGTATTGTCTCTTCCCTTGAAAGATATCATAAGCTTGTAAAGAAGCAGACATAAAAACAAAAAGTTAGGCCATTATGATCCAGGTATTTGTAAAAATCTTTATAAAGTGGTATGAGAATCCAGAGAATCAACCAGCTTATAATTTATAGGACGTTAAATCAGAAGTGAAGCATAATGAGCATTCATGTTGAGTAGTGTGAAAGAGGGATCAGAAAGGGAAGAAGAGATTATAAACAGGCTAATCTAGTAATGTAGGCAAGAGAAAACAGCTGCCAGTGGTAGGTGAGAAACAGATTCTCGGTACACTTATGGATGTAGAGTCAACAGGAATGTTGGCAAAATATAGAATGTGAAGAAAAGAAAAGAGTCTCATAAGTTCCAGATTTTTTTGCTTAATACCAAGAGGTGAGATCGGGAATATAGGAAGAGCAGGTTTGTTTGGAGGAACGTAATGAGTTCAGCTCTGGACACTTTTAAAATGAGTTGCCAGTGGAACTCATGAGTAGAAATGCTTTCAAGGAAGCATTTGGAAATGGAGGTCTGGATCCCAGAAGAGAAGTCAGGGTTGGAAATCCGGATTCATATTTCCAGCTGCACATCAAAAGCATGATGAATCTGTGTCAGCAGACCATATCACACTAGCAATAGTTCTAAAAAGTTGAATAACAGCTGACATTTGTGGTCTGTCTTACTATATTCTAGGAACTTTTACATTTATTTCATTTAGTCCTAACAAAAATTCTACGACAGGCACATTTTTTTACCCCCCTTTTAAAGATGTACAACCTAAAGTTCAGAAAGGTTAAGTAACTTCCTCAAGGCTTTTCAGCTAATCAGTATCAAAGCTGGATCTTGAACTCAGATCTGTCAAAATCCAAAGCCTGGGGAAAGCCTTCTCATTATGGTAGCTATAATTTTATTGAGTCATTACAGTATCCCAGTCATTTTGCTAAGTTATAAACACCCCCAGCAGAAGGTGGGTGGGGGATAAATTTTTGATACTAATAAAAGCGGGAAAGAGGTCTAGAAGTTTTATTTTTTCCTCTCTGTGTAAATATATAAACATTTGCACATTTCCTCCAACCTCTGTTTTCTATACGATTTTTAATTTTGCTCACAAAGTTTGCCAACACCAAAGTACATTTGAAAAATCATGTTCAGGTAGACAGTACATGATAGCAGGGTGGGGTTTTGAGGGCATCCAGGGGAAGGGCCAGTTTATTTGGTTTATCTGAGTATTTGGGTGCAGAGACAAGTAAGATTTGAGTCTTGCCTTTCCAGTCCTCTTCTCTCCCAACTCAGGGAAATAGGGAGAGTTATCACAAAGGACGGAACACTAAAACTTATTTTCAAATCCTGAAAAAAAGACATCAGACTGAAAGAACATCGTGAACGTAAGGCAAGGGTGTTTGAAAGTTCATGGTATATTTCAGGAATGAAATATTAGTTCATTGTGGTCAGTTTAGGGCTTGATTGAAAGAGGTGGAGGGAGGGGAAACTTACATGGGGCCAGATTTATTTGAATGGTACTCTGTATCCATTCCTACACACATGGAAAGTAGTTACTCGGGTTTTTGTTTCTTCTACATTCAAGATCATTTAAAGCATGGTTTATAAGGAAAGTCAAATCTCAAGGGTATCCTGCAAGATGACTTAAAAAGTCTTAACTCAGAGATGACTGATTGAAACAGTGCGGGAAGGAAGAACAATATATAAAGAAGAAGAAACAGGTAAAGGAAAAGAAATACAGTAAAACTTTTTAAAATTATGCTTTTTCTATTTAGAAATTTGGCAGGTGCCCTGTAAAATAAATGTTCTTTGATGCCTGAGTATTGTTAGTTACAAGTTTTATTCAGAACCTTGATCCCAACTTAACTTACTGAAGATGGCTTACTTAATCTCTATAAACAGCAAAGGAGAAGTGATCGTGAAGAAGTGATTTTAATTCTTACCATTTTAAACCATCACGACAGTTTCTTCTAAAAAGATTTCCAAATCTGTCAAAATTGTCCTTATCTATCATCTTTCCTCAATTATTCTAAATTTTAGTTCCCAGTGGGATTGTAACAGTAAGTCTTCTCTAGGAAGACAATTTTTTCATCACCAGGTTCTTTAATTGTCATAATTCTTAACTCTCTCTTCAACCTCCACATGGAACTCGTTGTTTGGTTTGTATAAATCCAAAGGGAAATGGACAGTCATCTATGGGACCCTCTTGATTTTTTTTTTTTCACAGACTAACAAAAAATGGTGTTTTCCAGCCCTTTATAATTCCAGAGGCTTCTTTATTTCTTATTTATAAAACAGCTATATTGAAGTATAATTGTTACACACACACAAACTGCATGTTTAACATACACAATTTAATGAGTTTGGACACATGCATATACCTGTGGTACTATCACCATAACGATCAAGGTAATACACATTTTTCACCTCCAGAAGCTTCCATGTTTCCCCCTTTGTGTGTGTGTGTGTGTGTGTGGTTAAGAATGTTTACCATGTTATACTTACCTGGCAGGGGAGATACCATGATCACAAAGGTGGTTTTCCCAGGGCGAGGCTTATCCATTGCACTCCGGATGTGCTGACCCCTGCGATTTCCCCAAATGTGGGAAACTCGACTGCATAATTTGTAGTAGTGGGGGACTGCGTTCGCCCTTTCCCGATTTCCTTAAGTTAAATAAAAGCTGAAAATTAAAAAAAAAAAAAAAAAGAATGTTTACCATGTTATCTGTCCTCTTAACAGATTTTTAAGTATACACCACTGTGTGAAGGCACTATGTTTTATAGCAGGTGTCTAGAACTTACTCATCTTATAGAACTGTAACTTGATACTCATTGAACAACAACTCCCCAAAAACTTTTTAAGTTAAAATGGTTTTCTCTAAAGGAAGAAAACATTTACTTTTAACCTAACCTAAGAAATGTTGTTGCTAAAGCATATTTTCCTTAAATAACTTAAAGTTCTTTGAGTTTATTTTAAAACATTATTAACAAATACATTTTACAGTTGATTTAGTATTTAAAGGAGCATCAGCTCATTTCTGCAAAAGACATTAATCTTGAAGATATCACTTATAAACTATCATGAGCTTTACAAATTATATCCTTAATACATAAAAAACCATAATAAAAGCATATTTACTTCTTTGATGAAGTAAACACCAAGTTAGCTTTTGATTTTTGCTGTGGAAATGAGAATGGTATATATTTCGTGACATATTGGTCTTTATCAGGAGAAGATAAATTGGAGAGTAGACATTGTTTTTGGTTGCTTGGAAGCTTGTATAGAGGAATTAATATATTAATATCCAGAAAGAATGAGATTTACCTGTATAATTTTTAAAGGGTGATGTGAAATATTTGGAGCATAGTATCTTATGATCCAAATGTTTTTGCTTTAATTGTTTATTTCCTTGTTTAGGACTTGCCTCTGCAAGCAAAAGAAACACTGAACAAAGCAGAGGAAACCAACAAAGATAATTTTAGAAGCACTGAATGCAGCAAAACAAGAACAATGGATCTCAAGTTCAACAACTCCAGGAAATATATTTCTATCACTGTCCCTCCCAAAACACAGACAATGTCACCGCACATCAAGTCAATAGATGACATTGTAGTACTTGGCATAAATCTCAGCAGATTTAACAAACTTACTCAGTTTTTCATATGTGTTGCTGGAGTTTTTGTATTTTACCTAATTTATGGATATTTACAGGTAAAAAATAGTTACTTCTTTATAAGATGCTAATTATAACAGTTAAGGTCAATATGGTCATTACTAATAGTTTTGTCCAAGTTAGTTTTCTTTATAGGATACCACTTTAATCACATTTTTGAGTTTTTTAGTATAGAAAAAGTCTGCTACTTTTAGCAGGGATCAAAATTTCACAGTTAAATATTTCAGATGGGGGAAGGGAGCAGAGACAAACTTAAAAGATTAAAATTATGAAAAAATTTGAAATACGTTAAACCATAGGTAACATTTGTACCCATGTGTTTCTGAAAGAGAGTGATTCAAGTATTCAGTGGTATTTTGGAACATAATTCTGCAATAAAATTGAATGATAATGCAAAAGCCATAACTTAGTCCATTGTTGATTCTTGGTGCTCAATAATAAAAGGTCATTTTTGCAAAAGTATATGAGGATGCTTTATAGTTTTTCCAGGAGTTTCTCTTTAATTCTATACTATCTGAATTGTTCTTTTTATGAAGCACCTGTTGTGTTCTCATTCTTTTTGGCTTCCTCTTCAAATCTAATTTTGTTAGAACCTTATTTTTCTGTGATTTTTGTTGGTGTAAAACATTCTGACATTGCTACAAATTGTCTTCTATTTATATTATGTGATGGGATAGTTGCATACCTTTGACTAGCAGCAAATTCCTGACCTTGGGGGACTTGGGCTGCATGGGTAAAGAGCTAGCCTAGTGTAAACAGAGTGGGGACTGTTCTTCTTAATGGTCAGTTCACTAGTATTTTCAGCCATTAACCAACTTTGCTTTTTATGCAGCTTTCTAATGTAAGAAAACTTTTTATAATTCAAGAAATGGAAATGGATGTGTTAATATTTCTGGTATTGTTTAGTATTAACCAATTAGAATGATCTTAGAAATTATTGTACTCTTTTTCATTGTCCTATAGAGATGAAATATAAAAGGAAGTATGAAGAAAATGATAGAATTGACTATTCCTTAGATTGTAAAAATGCTATAAGGAGTATTAGTGTAAAACAAAAACATGAATTAAAAATCTTTATAAAAACTAATTTCTCCACTGGAAAATGATACAAAAATTCAGATTATCACAATGAAGAACAATGAAAAATAGTAAATGTTATCAAAGACAGGTTTCAGTTTCTTGTTGAGAAACTTTTTTTCTTTCCCAAAACACCATTGTTAAATAATTTGGGAGCAGAGTTAGCCATTGCAGAAAGGAAAATGAATTAGAAATTTACAAATTTTAATCTTTTTCTGTTTGGTAGATTGTCAGATCTCAATTTATAACAACGCAAAGCTTTTAAAATTAGATAAACATTACTTTTACTTTGTGAAAACTAACACTGCTATTAACTCACATATAATAGCATATTAAAATAGTTTAAAGAAAATGCTTGGGGTTTTGTAGTGAAGTTAACTGTACAGTGCCAACCTACTTAATAAAGCTATTTTCATATTTTATAGTTCATATGCCAGCAAATTGCTAAATATCTTTCAGACTTATTTGAACATGAAATCTAAATTTGGGGAATTACACAGTATCCTAAATATAAAAAATCTAGTTCAGAGTCTGTGGCCGGGGGAGGGGGATGATTAATCGATTAAGCCAGGTATTGGAATACCTCTTACTGACTTGTTAATGGCTTATTAATAATTAATGTAAATGTTACTTTATAATATAACATCATGTTTAGAGAAAGTAGGCATTTCCTTTACAAGGAGAAATTTTATATAATCCGTAGCACAAATATTCCAAAAAATCACATTATTGGTTTGAACTGATTAAATTCCTATAGAAAAACAAGTCTGCGATAATAGACTTCTAATGAAATACATTTGTTTCACAGTAAATGAATCCTTGAACCAGCTATCTTTCTCATTGTTAGGGCAGTTCTTAATTTTGGCAATCTTTTTTTTTTTTTTTTTTTTTTTAAATTAAAGGGATAACGTTGCTTCATAATTATCACAGCCTCCCTTTGCTTTAATGGCCTCCTGAACTTTGATTTTACCTCTGAGAAGCCTTGAGATCTGGGTGTTTGTTTTGCTTTTTATTTTTTGTTGTTGGGGGTGAGACTTGCGTTCTTTTTAAAATGTTCTGTTTATAAAAAATTATTGTCAGGAAATTGATCTGCCCCAGAACTTAACAGTATTCATGTATCTTTTGACAGGAATTAATATTTTCAATGGAGGGTTTTAAGTCCTATGGCTGGTACCTTACTTTAGTACAGTTTGCATTTTACTCCATATTTGGCCTAATAGAACTTCAGCTTATTCAGGACAAAAGGAGAAGGTATGTGGTTTGTTTTAATTTTTTTTGACAGTTAAGTTCATTAGTAGTAGTTAAATTTTTTGTTTTGTTCTTTGGGAATATGGAGTATCTTACACATGAAATACATGCATTTGCAGTTAAGACATATCTAATACCCAATAATTTTTATCAGTATAATCAACTTATAAAAAATATTAAATGTGGTTCAATTGTACACCGAAGAAAATGGTCTCTCTTTTAGTGTAATGTTATCGGAAAAATATAGTTTAGGCTCAAATTACGATAAATATATCTTGAAACAGGAGAAAGTACTCAGATGTATGTACGTGTTTTTATAAATTTAACTGAAATGGGTGTGATTCCTGAAAGATTTACAGTGCTACTAAGAAGGATCAAAGTGAACGATCAATGCCACTTTTATAGTGGTTTTAAAATGTACAGTTCATATTTTGTGGGATATATTCTGTTTAACCTGTCTTTATAATATACAGTCACTGAGACTGCATGCGTTGACATCAGAGAAATTTCGTAGCATGCCTTTTCATCAGAATCAAAGGAGTTTGTTGGATATAATATTTTGCATTGACTATCTAGATTTGAGAAATATCTCAAAATATTTTTAATGGTATACAAAACAATATGCAATAAAAACCTGATTATAAACAGTAGGAGTTTAGGAAATTGAATGTAACTTCTTAGTAAATATAAGTGTGGTTAACCTGTCATATCAGACTCTAAGATGTGAATATTTCTTGTGTATACTAAGCAGTTTAATTGCAGCAAGGAACTATAATACTGATAGCCTGTCTTCAATAATAGAAATGTTTAGTCTTTAAGTAAAAATGAAAAAATACAGCTACTATTTTTCTTACAAAAATGTTTTTGACATTTGTCTGAAGGTGACTATAAAATTTTAAATATTTAAATCTATCATACCAGTATTCCTTCATAGTTCTAATTTTGTGTCTCAATCTCTTTATTGCCAATAAATTACTATAGCAGTGATAATAAAAAAAAATGTTTGAATCTCAGGTTAGTGTCTATATTATTTTCATGCTCTGAAACTACAGTACTCAGCCATATAGGTGATAAATAGGAAGTAATTAAATATATCTGTCAAGACTAATGTATAAGAAAGCATGATGATTCATTACCAATTGCAAACTGCTGGATATCTGTTTCCAAAGTAAAAGAATCTAATGCTGTCTTTATAAAATGGAAAGTGACACAAAGATATACCTCTTTTAAAAAAGATACACCTCCAGGGCGCCTTGGTGGCTAAGTCAGTTAAGTGTCCAACTCTTAGCTCAGCTCAGGTCTTGATCTCAGGGTTTTGAGTTCAAGCCCCATGTTGGGTTCCATACTGGGCATGGAGCCTACTTAAAAAAAAAAAAAAGATATACCTCCCTCTCATCTACCCAAATGAAATAGGCAATGAGCCTCCAGCCGTGTTTATCCCAACCCTTAAACCAAATGACCATAACATTTTTAAAGATAAAATCATTCGTTTGATTTAAACATAAATGAAGGGGTATAGGAGAATTTACAGACTTATAACAAATATAATTATGAGTTGAAATCTTTTCATTTCTGAGGCACATTAAAAACATTTTTAGAAAAAGCCTTTATTTTTTTTAGAAAAAGCCTTTAAAGGTATTTACAATCACATATTTAAGTGGCATTGCTCTTCAGACCTTTAGGTAGCCAAACTCTTTGCTTAGTTGGTTTTTTTTTTTCTTCCTTTCTTCCTATGTTTATATGAATACTACATACTTGAAAGAGGAAAGGATTTGAAGTCAGAAAACAGGTATTTGAGTCTTGGCATGGTTTCTAATTAGCTCTCTTTAGACCTCAAGGGAGTTGCTTAAACTCGCTGACATTTGAGAATCAAATGTAATGTGCAGGGAGCACATTGTAAGCCTTAACGCCCTAAATACACTACTTGTTAGTCTTCACCAGAGTTACCTTATAACTTTACTATTACTTTGCATGAGGTTTTAATAAAGGAGATCTGTCAAATTGGTTTCAAAGGGGCTGCTGAAAGTCACAATCCACCCCCCTGCCTACAGTAGTAAGAAATTGGGGTATTAAATAAAACAGCCACAGCGGCACCTAAGAGGAAGATGATGAATCTAACGTCCTGGTCTCACCATTGGGCAGACACCTCAAAAACTGGGTTTTCGTGAGTCAGTACAGCAGGTTGCTCTCAGGGTTGTGACCCTCTGAATACAGGCCTCCTGAGTTTTAGGCTGCTTTTCTTTCTACCTGTGTTATGTTATTTCTGTAATCACCACTCCTTGTGATTTTTTTCTGACTTGAGGTAGAGGTTATTTTCTGGCCACTATGTGCAATTTATGCCTGAGGAAATTTGACCTCTGTGACTTTTATCATTACTTGGAGGAGTAGTGCTGTCCTTCCCTGATGATACCTCCGTAAGGGTTAATCCCCGCAGATGGCATAGAAATCTGTGTGTTTGGGTACACTGCCGCATGTGTGCATGCCACGTTATTTCCACGTGGACTGTAAGTGTTGACTACCGTATAAGCAATTAAGTAGGAAAGGCCTCGAAATTGAAATGTAAGTGGAAAAGATACCTTTTAATTGAATTTTCTAGTAAATCATTTTGCCTTATATCTAGCCAAATAAAAATACGGAGGAATTTTGTTGTCTTGACTTAATCGTGAACACAAATCCCAAAGTGGAAGTTACTTCCAAGTATGCAGCATAATCTGATTATGTGAATAGTACTTCATGTGTTAGTCACACCAGTGTACAGGATTATTTTAGACCATTAAATATCTAGTCAAAGTGACCATATGCTTGCAATAATAGCGCAAAATTCTGAAGATGCCAAATTAAAAACCTCTTTAGGAAATTCAGATAGAACCCAAAGTAGTGATTTGGGGTCGCGAGGAAAGAATCAGATTCTTCATCTTGAAGTTGATTATTGTAACATCTTGTGGAATACAGAGTTAGAGTTGACATTGTGGTAATAAAAATCATGTTTAGAGTTTTAAGTTACCACTCTGGAATATCTGGACACATTCTGCTCAGATTATTTTAGCAGAAGGGCTGAATGTATTTTTCCTAATGCTAGATGGAAACATTAGGAAACAGAACAATAATTTAGAAGTTGAAAATTAGTTAAGGTGCCTTTTACTGTTATGGAGGTCAATATTGTTTTAAACTCAACTCCTTTTTTCTAAATTTAGTCGAGATAGTTTTTATATATATAGGCAGAATGGCTGTTAAAAAAACTTCTTACCAGCATTTTTTTTTACACCATCGGGAAGAATCTAACTCTGGTACACCATTTTTTCACACAGTTGAGAGTTCTCGTGATTGATTAAATAAGGGTAAATTGTTGTTTTTACCAACATTCTTTTATAAAAGTAAAGTGTGGTAACTTTTAAAATAGTACTATTTCACCAATATTGCTAGAAATATTCAACAGAAATTAGACATTTACACATCGTAAACACATTATCTTACAGTAGTATGAATTCGGTCCCAAAATGAAGATTTTAAAAATTGTCTTTTACAGAATACCAGGAAAAACCTACATGATAATAGCTTTTCTAACTGTGGGTACTATGGGGTTATCAAATACTTCCTTGGGCTACCTGAATTATCCTACCCAAGTCATCTTCAAGTGCTGCAAATTGATTCCTGTTATGCTAGGAGGAGTTTTTATTCAAGGTATAGTAATGATATGTTTTCATACTGTTTGAAACTAATAGGATATGTTATGGCATCTAGCATTAGGAAAAACATTAAACTCCAATTAATATTTTCAATGAACATTCTCAATACTGGAAAAATTCTGAGTGACATCTTATAAAAATAAGGTATTATAAAAACACTGATACTTCTGTGATATCCCCTAGTATTAGAAATCAGTAATTCGGACTCAATAAAGATAAAAACAGTGTTTTGTTTTATTATTTTTTCTTTTAATCTGGAATCTACCACATTTCTATAAATACTGCATTCACATATTGAAAGCATAGCTCAGAAATACCTGGAAAACTCCCTTTTCCAATTCTCTCATTCTTCTGCTCCTCAGGGCTCCTCCCTCTGCCTCCATTATACAAATGGACATTTCTCGCTACAAAGTCAGCTTAACCTGAGCAGAACTGCTTTTTACCCACTCTGCGGGCTTGTTGGCTTCCTAAATCCCCAATAAAGTTACAAGCTATGTGGAAATAGGAGTAAAGAAGAAACTGTAATAGCAAGTGGAATAAGTTTTGTTTTTCATGTCACGGTCATGAGAAATACTCATTTTGATAATCAAGGGCACCTGTATCACTAAAGTTCTTATACTGCCTAGCTTCGTTTTTTATATCCAATGCCTTCCCACAGAGGCCCTCTGGAATGAAAGTACGTCTGTTGGCTACTTCACATATAATTTTAGGGTAAATGTATTGCAGGAAAAAGTATTGATACCAATCCCTATTAAAAACCACATGCATGGATAATATTTCCTTAGGGATCCTTGTGAAAAAGTTACACAACATGATTTATTGAAACGTGGATATACTATAACAGGTTAATTCTCACCAACCTAGATGTTATCTGATTATGGTAGTTGTAAACTTAAACAGTTCTATAACCTGAATAATTGCTCTGGTTACTTTGCAAATGTATAAACTATAAGAAAATTCATGCCTTCTTATTATATATGGAGTAAAAGAGGCACTCATGTCCACAAACTTTAAATGTTCTATTTACTCACTACCATAACATATAAATTAGGATCTCCTATCTGACTTACAAGGACATGTTGGTGCTCGTTGGTCATTAGTTCTCAGAAGCCCTTCTGTGACTCTCTCAGGTGTTGATCTAAGCGTTCTTCATATATTTTTGACTTTGGATATAAAGAGCAGATCCTGCTCTACTTGGTTAGAAACATAGATCTAAAACTGTGCCAAGTGGGCATTTGCGTAATGAGCTTGGCTTACGTTTGTTTTACACAGGAAAGCGTTATAACATTGCAGACGTGTCTGCTGCAGTATGTATGAGCCTTGGCCTGATATGGTTCACCCTAGCTGACAGCACGATTGCACCAAATTTCAACCTGACAGGTAAGGAAATTATTTGTGCTCCTGGCTTTTGCAGGCATTTTGGTTTGAGAGTAAGAACTTGTACAGTTTCACAAGAATTTCAAATGATGGTGTGACATCTGTGATTTTCATATCTAACATAAAGCTTGCAGACTTTCCACATAAGGTATAGCAAAAATATTACAGTCCTGGAAATGTAACAGTTATTTTTAGTGCTCTTGTGTTTTGACCGGACAGGAGGCCGTTTGGCCAGTCAAAATCCTCTGTGATCGAGTGCATGGTAGAGCAATTTCTCAAGGGCTGAGTTGGAAGTTTACACATGAGTTATAGAAGAATCACATTAGTAACTGTTTTTATTCTCTTTTTTTTAATTAAAATTGTACATTTACTTGTCATTCTTTTAGCTGAAGAGGGAAAGTTATGCTATATGTTAATATTGAACTGTGTGTTCTAAGTATGGTTAGAACCTTAAAGTGCTTGAACTTTTCACCATGAAGTTACCTTATAGTGTGCCAGGTGGAATTTTGTAAATAAAATTTAGATTTTTAACAGGCAGAATAGTTACTATAGTATATTTAGAACTGAATAAGCATAAATGTGTTAGAATATTGTTTTTATTCTAAAAACCCTGAAAAGAAATGATTATGTATACAGTATTATTCTTACACTACTGAGTTTTATTCAAAAGCTTATTATCATTCCATCTCCTAGCCTGACAGAAACAGTATTTAAAATACCTAGGTGTTGGGAGGGGCCTCTTTGCGGCAAGAGGAGGAGTAGGTATGGATGAAGATGGAGGCACCCAAGGCGGCAAACTGCTTCATGGAGGTCTCTTGTAGCCAGGCAAAAAACAGCAAGAAGCCCATTGCTGAAGACATGATGATGATGTCCAGAGATGACTACTTTGATTCCTGTGCTCACTTCGGCATTCAGGCAGAGATGCTGAGCGATGAGGTGCACACCCTCACCCACCCAAACCAAAGTTTCACAACTGCCACCTCTTTAAGGACAAGATGGTGTTGGATGTGGGCTCAGGCACAGGGATCCTCTATGTTTGCTCCCAAGGCTAGAGCCCATAAGGTCGCTGAGATCAAGTATTCCAGTATCTCTGATTATGCGGGAAAGATTGTCAAAGCCAACAAGTTAGACCACATGGTGACCGCCATCAAGGGGAAGATGGAGGAAGCACTTTGGTAGAGAAGGTGCACATCATTATCAATGAGTGGATGGGCTATTGCCTCTTCTGTGGATCAGTGCTCAATGTAGTGCTCTGTGCCCCAGACAAGCGGCTAGCACATGATGGCCGCTAATCTTCCGAGACTGAGCCACACTATACATGACAGCCGTTGAAGACTGGCAGTACAAAGATGACAAGAGCCACTGGTGGGAGAATGTATATGCCTTTGACATGTCTTGCATTAGAGATGTGGCCATCAAGGAGCCACAGGGTAAATGTGGTGGACCCCATGCAGCTGGTCACCAAGGCGTCCCTCATAAAGGAGGTGGACATCTACACTGTCAAGATAGAAGACCTGATTTTCACCTCTCCCTTCTGCCTGCAAGTGAAGTGGAATGACCTGTGGCTTGATTCAGCATCAGGTTCCTTTGCTGCTGCAGGATAGGCTTCACCAGCCCCGAGTCCCTGTACATTTGCTGGAGTAGACAGTATTCTACATGGAAGACTGCCTGACAGTGAAGACTAGTGAGGAGGCCTTTGGCACCATTGGCGTGTGGCCCAGTGCCAAGAATAATCGTGACCTGGACTTTACCATTGATCTGGACTTCACGGGCCAGCTAGCTGTGTGAGCTTTCCCCAGACTACTGGTGGCACCTAGTTTCTCCCACTCCACCCTGGCCAGTCCTGCATGGGCCCTGGGGCTGCAGCATCCTTAGGCAATTTTGAGCTCTCCCTTCCTCCCTCCCATCACAGGGAATTTTAGGGGTGTGGACTGGGGAGGTCACACCATGACCTGTTTTTTGTAATTTATGCTTTTATGTGCTTGCATTTATACCAGAAAATCCTCAGCAGGGGAAAAAAATTTAAAAAGGTGTTCAGAGAAACTCTGAAAAATGAGAAAAAATTTTAATTATTCATTAGAAAAAAAGTATTATATAAAGAAGAAAATTATTTACATCAACTTTGTTGTTCTTTCTAAGAATCAAAATTTTTCTTACTGGCTATGAGTCAACCTTCTTTACTAACTTTGTTAACCAGGCTAAGTTAATGGATTTAAATGCAACCAGTATAGCCTCTTGGGGCAACCCTTTTAACATCCAGAAAATTCTGGTGGAACCTATTACATCTCTCTCAATTTTGATTGTTTGGAGTACGAGTGATCATTACTTTGATGAATTTTACTCTGAGAAAGCGTATAGTTACAGATGTGTTTGACATGGCTTAGATTTTTCCGGAACACTTCATGTCAGCAACACTAAGAGGAAGACTATATATGAAAACTAAGGTAACTGACTCTTTTTTATGAAAAAAACGGTTTTAGAGAAGGCTCAGAATTTGCAGTCAGAGACGGCTTCCAGTTCTGTTCAAATCACTTTAAATTGTAACCACGGGTAAATTGTCAGACCCCTTTTAAAACAGATAATGATGTTAGCTTGCCTCACACAAGGGCAGTGGGAGGGTTGACTGAGGTGATGGCATATAGATAAGAAAGCGCATGCGCTTGCTAGGCACCCTGGTCACCGGGGGCGGGGACAATAGTGATGGAATGAGGTGGTGTCAGTAGCCCTGCACCTTCTCACGGTGATGTGGTGCCAACCCATTCTGACTCCCGAGGGAATATTTGGTAAGAGAATTAGAACCTAATAATACTTCATCATTAAGAATAACTGATGAGCACTTATCACAGTTCCTGGTCTGTGACAATATATTATCTAAAGGAGATTAAATTAACATTAAGATAGTTACTTAAGGTAGACATAAATAAACTTGGAATGTATAAAGCGAATATATCAGAATTTACTTATTCAAATAAATGTCTGCCTTTAAGTATTACCCTGTGAAAAGGTATTTTCACGCCTTTGCCATTGTTCAGAACATTTTTGGAATGTCTTCAAATAGCCTGTTAGGAGCTAGAATATTGTATTGAGGGTCTTCAACAGCAGCTTGTCTTTTTGTTTCAGGGGCACATTTGGTATTTGAAATAAGTAAAAGGAAAAATCTAAGCCATGTCAAACACATCTGTAACTAAAAGCTTTCTCAGAGTAAAATTCATCGAAGTAATGATCACTCGTACTCCAAACAATCAAAATTCAGAATCAAGTTTGGTGACTAAAAATGTGTGATTAGGTAGTAAATACCCCAAAGTTAGATGATCAGAAGGCAAACTGAAGAATAAGTGAAAACTTGAAAGTTCTCAATTAAATGCACACTCATATACATATATTTTTCTCCTCCCTGTGATTGCTTATACATTGTTAAAAAATAATGCAAAAGGGAAACTTCCTTAAATCCTATCAGACTCACAGAGGTAACCAAGGCTGCCTTTTGTTTTCTGTAAAGCACTATGGCTGGTGACCAGTGTTCCAAAAAACTTGCAGTTAACAGCCTGCTTCTCAGGTAGACATGCTCTTGCGTGAGTGTTGATTTCCAGCTTTGTTTATGCCAATTGTACCTGTTACTATAACCATGTAATAATACTACTTAAATTGTTCAAAAAATTTGAAGAGAGACAGAATTGTTTCTGTTAATTGACAGTTTTGGTTGACTAATCAATAAAATCACTTGGAAACAACTGTAAAAAGAGAAAGATATTATAGAAGTGTGAAAGAATTCTGCACCCCAACTGTTTGAAAAGTTCCTGCATTTCCCATGTGCTTTTTTTTTTCTTTTTTAAAAGATTTTTATTTATTTATTTGACACAGAGAGAGAGATCACAAGTAGGCAGAGAGGCAGACAAGAGAGAAAGGAAGCAGGCTTCTGGTCGAGCAAAGAGCCCGATGCGGGGCTCGATCCCAGGACCCTGAGATCGTGACCTGAGCCGAAGGCATAGGCTTTAAGCCACTGAGCCACCCAGACGTGCCCCCCCCCCCATGTGCTTATTAACAAAAACAACTAGGAAAGCATTTACAGTGTGTGTTAAAGAGTATGGTTTATACAGAAGAGGAAGTGCAGTATTTTAGTTGGGACCCATACTCGGAGAAAAGACCTTGGCAACTGTGTGCATGTTTTTGTGTTCTAAATGAAATGTTTTAATAATGTAGATAACACTTTTTATGATTTCCCTCCTCATCTGATTTTTTCAATTAACCGACTAACTGCCAGTCCCAATAGAGCTCCTAAGAATTTCTTCTAGCTTTGTTTAATACAGTATTCCTTTCAAACGCTTCATCTAATTTAAAAGCAGAACTATTTGATCTAATAGGGAAGCAGAGTAAGCTTGAATGTAGTCTTATTAGTGTCGGTTACTTGTGTTTTTAACATCATCATATATGTGCCCCTTACAGCTGGTTGTGGGTAAAAATCATCAACTTTTACTGAAACAATATGATTTAAGATCTGCCTTTGTTTTTCTAACCCAATTAAATCTCTGATAAATCTTGATTGTCGTTCACCTATTTAAATAAGGAGGTTGTGTTTCTCTTATGCTTTCTTAAAGGTGTGATCCTTATTTCCCTGGCACTGTGCGCAGATGCTGTCATCGGAAACGTTCAGGAGAAAGCTATGAAACTGCACAATGCTTCTAATTCAGAAATGGTAAGGACTCCAGCGCTTTTTTCCCACAGCAGATAGACTCAAAAGTGGTGATGTGCTTAACTTGACGAAATAGTTCTGGTATTAAAGACTTGCATGGCATTTTAAAACTAGTTTGTCATCATCATTTTCGTAAAAGTAATACATTCAAACATCATGGGAACTAAAAAGTAAAGGTACCATTACCCCTGCTAAGAGCTTATTGTATAATATTTGATAACTTCCTTAATTGTAGGGTTTTTTTTACATATTAAAAAAAATCCTTTCTTCATTACTTTTCTCTTTGTATTTGGTATTACTTTCCATTTAGAAGTTTGTAATTTTGTTGTGGTTTATTTTTTTCTTCGTGGGTTCTGGCTACCTATGATTGAAAAGGGCTTTCCCAACTTTTAAGATTTAAGGATTTTACCCATGTTGCCTACTTGTTTTATGATTGCCTTTTTCTAAGATTTTATATGACAGAGAGATCACACGTAGGCAGAGAAGGCAGGTAGAGAGAGAAAGCGAAGCAGGCTCCCTGCTGAGCAGAGAGCCAGATGCAGGGCTCGATCCCAGGACCCTGAGATCATGACCTGAGCCTAAGGTAGCGGCTTAACTCAGTGAGCCACCCAGGCACCCCTATGATTGCCTTTTTAATTAAATTATTATTATTATTATTTTTTTTTTAGGGGAGAGAGATAGGGAGTGGCAAAGGGAGAGAGGGAGAGAGAATTTTAAGCAGGCTGCACTCCCAGCTCAGCGCCCGACATGGAGCTCAGTCTCACAACCTGAGACTGACCTCACCAAAATCGAGAATCAGACATTTAACCCACTGAGCCACCCAGGCTCCTCTAATTAAATCTTTGATCCAACCAAAACTTTAAAAGATTTTCTTCTTTCTCTGTCCCCTTGTCCCAGTATCATTTATTGAAAAATCCACTTTTCCAGCAAAAATACCTTCTTTATCATATAATACTCTAATGTAGGATTCAGAATTGTATTCTTTTGAATTTACTTCTGCACCAAAACCATATGATGACAGCAGTCTTATCATACATTTACCATCTGTTAGGACTAGCCAGCAATATTCCTTTTGTTTTTTAGAATATTACTACCATTAGTTATTCTTGGGTGTTCATATCCCCCTAATAAACTAGAAAAGCCCATTGTTAATTGTGATTGATAGGGCATTGAATTATATGTTAATTTAGGGAGAGTGGCATCTATACATTTGAGTCTTTCAGTTCAAGAATAAGGTATGATTGGGACGCCTGGGTGGCTCAGTTGGTTGAGCAACTGCCTTTGGCTCAGGTCATGATCCCAACGTCTTGGGATCGAGTCCCGCATCGGGCTCCTTGCTCGGCAGGGAGCCTGCTCCTCTCTCTGCCTCTGCCTGCCTCTTTGCCTGCTTGTGTTCTCTCTCTGTTAAATGAATAAATAAAATCTTTAAAAAAAAAAAAAAGAATAAGGTATGACTTTCCCTTTATTCAAGTGGCTTTTTTTAAACATCCCTTAGGTTTTTTTAAAATTTTTTTCATATAAACCTGACATATTTCTATTGAAGTTATTGTTAGGGGGTTCATCTTTTTGCTGTTGTTACTGCACATAATGCCCTTTCTTTTCTTATATCTTCTACCTGGTTGATATGTAGATATAGGAAAGTTATCACGTGTATGTTTACATTAATTTCATAGCCAACCCGTTGCTAGACAGAGAGCATAGCACATTAAGAGTAGTATATAGGAATTTCCTGTTACTTTTCAGCAGAGTAGGCATCTTTAAGGAGTGTTTACTCTTGGTCAGAAGTTTTCTTGATATCCATCACCACTCTTCCTAGATAAGGTAAAGATCAGAGAATCAAGGAAGTGTGAGTAGCTAGAAAATTACTATAAGACAGTGGTTAAGAGCTTAGAGTCTGGGCTAAGATCGCTTCATTTATATCCTAGCTTTCTGAGTTCTCTTATTGAGAGAGAATGACTTACTATCTCTAAGTTTCAGTTTCTTTATCTGCAGACTGAGGAGTGATCACTTAAGAGTGTCTAACTCATGGGCTGGTTGTGAGAAGTAGGTAGAATAATTCATGTAGAGCATTACTAGCACATTATTAGCATTATTAGTACCTGACACTTCACAGGTGCACAAGTGTGATGCCAATGCCCCTGCTGATTGTGCGGATGAGGAGGATAAGGAGCTGGGATAGAAAGATTGGTAAGAAAACTGGGAAATCAAGCAATAGATACGCCCCTGCTTAGTTTCATTATCTTTACAAGCTTAATGTTTGGGTTTTCTGGTGTTTAATAAGTAGCTTTGAAGTTTTTTTAGTTTTGTTTATGTCTGTTTTTGGAACCCGAAAATTCAAATGTGGTTTGAATTCAGTAATCAGGTCAGGCAAAAAAAATGAATATTATGTCACTGTGTTCGTGGAAGAACCAGTACTGCTGTGTTATGATGTACATCAATGTCAAATAAGCTATAAACTTTTATATACAGGATCAGTCATCATCTCCAGAAAGCTAGGCCATATTGAAACAATGATGTCACCTAAAAATGGTTTGTTCTTCAGATTTAATTATTGAGTAGATTAATTGAGCCATATATTGAGAATCCTTCATTTTCTGCCTTTGGTTTGATAGCACTTTTTTTTCCACTTTATTTTTTATCTACCATAGGTTTTGTATTCGTATTCAATCGGTTTTGTGTACATTTTATTGGGATTGACATGCACTAGTGGATTAGGCCCTGCAGTAACATTTTGTTCAAAGGTAAACACTAATCACATTTTTAAAAATAAACATCTTCCGTTAAACAGTTCCCTCTGTATTTCTTGTTCAAAAAGATTATTTTTTATGTAATTTGATAACTCCTTTAATGTACGCTGATCAGAAATTATTTCAGAAATGAAATGATTTATATTTAAATTTATTGTATCCTTTCTCTACCCTATAAGTTAATTTTTAAGCGATTCATAATGTAAAAGTTGGGGATTTTTAATTTCATCATTGTTTTTCCATTAAATCAGAACTAAATAAGAATCTTTGCTTGACTGCATTGTTGAATGGCTTATTATTGCTCAGGAAGTTGATTAAAATCTGTAATTTTATTTCATTTGTAATACCTCAGGGTTTGTTTTGCATTTTCCTAACAGTCTTTTTTATATGTTGCAGAATCCAATTCAGACTTATGGTTACGCTTTCCTTTTTTCCCTCACTGGGTATTTTGGAATCTCCTTTGTTCTGGCTCTGATTAAAATTTTCGGTGCACTTCTTGCAGTAACAGGTAGGAATGATATACCTGCTTAGATTATGAAATAAGAATTTACGTTTTCTCTGTTGCTGCTTTTCAAAAGATATGGGCAGCATCTACTCTGCATTAAAAAGAAAATTGTTATATTTCATCAATTTATTTTTTGGCTTATGGTATTTTAAAATTCTAAAGACAATGATATTTGCTCATAATTTTTTATTTGAAGGGTTAATTTAAAATCAAATATATACATTTATCTAAATAGTAACTTTTAATTACATTAAAAGGGCTTTTTATTAAAAAGTATGATGGGCCGAATATGCCCAAGAGAAAAATCCTGCTCTTTTATGCACTTTGAATTTACAACCGAAAACTCCCATTTCGAAGCACTTAAAGTATGACAGGTATATTTTAAAGAAAGCTTTTGGGATGAATGAAAATCCAGAGATGTAGGATGACTAAGAAAAGAAATTAAGTAAAGCTCAGCTTTACTTGTTTACTTGTACATTTTCTAGGGAATTAATCAGATCATCCTTTCTTGCCCCTAATAATTATCATGCACCTGCTTTATGCAGGAACTTTGCTTGGCACTTGAGAGGAGTAGACGTTGTATTGGTTTTGCTTTGGAGGAGTCAGGAAAACAGATGCGGGGCTATAGATGAGGCCCAGTGAGGAGGACAGATCACTCCTGTGCTGACCTTGTAGCATTTGCCCAGTGAATGGGCCACATGACAGATGCTCTCAGCCTTCTCCATGTGGAGAGAGCCCTGAGTGAAGCCCGGGATTGGAAACAGTGTGGCATTGTCATGAAGGGTGCTGGATTGAGATGTCAGAAAAGAGACCGGTCCCAGCGCTGATGTTTAATGACATGTCACTTAGAGAGTAACTCTCTTCTCTTTCTTTTCTCTCTTGTGAAGAGACTGGGTTGGACTTGACCGTTTCTATCAGAGATACAAAGGATTTACATCATAATGCATAGATGCATTAGTCATTTACCTGATTTTAATATTTCATAGTTTTAGGGGAATACTTATTCTAATGCTACAGATTATTAAGCAATAAAGCAGTAAATTAAGCAAAGAAATAAATACCTCACTCTTTGTAAAAGTTTATTTGCTTCATAACATTTCTCTTTATTTGCTCACATAGGACTCCTCTTTTTACTTATTTATGACTCCCCTTTTTAAAGTTTACATTGCTAATGGTAAACAGAGGGCATGTAATTGTAGATGAGGCTATATCCATAATCTGTTGGTTTTTTTTTTCATATCCATAATCTGTTAAGTCATCTCATGCTACCAAGAAAGATTACAAATTCATATACTCAGCTCAGGTTCCAATTTTGCTCGTAAGATAATAACTGTTGAGAAAGGGTTTGATATCAATTGATATGTATTGACTAAACCCTGTGATTGGTATAAAAAATGTGAGATTCTGTCCTTGTCTTAAAGATGGAGGCAGGTTTATTTCTGTCTCGTGTAAAAGAAATTCAGCAGTAATAATACTAGCCAGCGTGCATATCCGTTATCACGTACCAAGAGCCATTGTACCTACAGAATTCATTTTGATCTCGCAATAATCCCATAATAAAGTAAGCACTGTTATTGTTCCATTTTACGAAGGGTAAACTGAGGCACAGGGTGGTGAAGAGACTTGCCCAGCGGTCAGCCAGCTAGTAGGTTGCAGAATCAGGATTCCAAGCGAGGCAGTCTGGCTCCATGCTGTGCTCGTAACCCACATGTTAGCCTGCCTGCTGAGCTCGTGTGGTGGCATCACACTCATTGGGAAGCCAGGCTTCTGTCTTCTCTGCCATCTTCATCCTCATTCCAGGCAGAGGGATAGGAGATGAAGGACACACCTTTCTCTTTCTGGAATTTTCCTAAAGAGCACCCTTCTTAGAAATAGCGCTTTTGCTATTTCTTTGATCCAAACCTTGTCACAAGCTGACATCTAACAGTGGGAAAGGCTGGAAGGTATCCCTGTAATAAGGGTCCATATACTAACACAGAAGGAAAAACAGATTTGGGGAATCAGGCTCTGACACGTTTCCAAAACAGATTCTTCATTTGGCGTTCATTTGTTTATGCCCTGGATAGTACGTGCCAGGAGCTGTAGAATCCGGAGATGTAGGATGACTAAGACAAGAAACTAAGTAAAGCTCAGCATCTAGAGGAGGATAGCAACTGACAGTGCAGAGTGGGACAGAAGGCTGTGATGGTCCTATCTCTACAAGGGTGGGACAGGGAGGACGGTTTCAAACCTGACAGGTGAAAGTTAATACAGATGTGGAAAGAGAACCATAAAGATTATTCATGGTGTTACTCAGCAATGACCATGATTAAGATTTTAGTGTGTGCCTTAGCTTACTACTTTTAAAGACTAACCCCTGCTCTCCCTAATCATACCTTCCTTGGGAAAGCCTATCTTTCCTACCATACTGAGTGTTTCTAAGGGATGAGCTGCCTCCCTAGTGTCATGGCCTTTATCAAATACTTATTACAGTTGTACTTAGCATTTAACTGTACGGTTTAATGCCCAGACTCCTCTTGGACTGTAAACGCCATAGTAGCAGCAACAGTGATTTGCTGTTTGGTTTTGGCTTTCCATCGTTTTCTTGGCGTGTCGCATAGGTCTTGGCACACAGTAGGGTCTGTAAATATTTGTTGAAAGTGATTTCCAAAATATTACCAAGATAGTAGGCACATTCTCAATCAACCTTTTTTCTCCCTGCAGTGACAACAGGAAGAAAAGCCATGACCATTGTACTTTCATTTATGTTCTTTGCTAAACCATTCACGTTTCAGTGAGTACTTTTTAATTCAACAAGTTTCTACTTGTAGATATCTGGTGTCATATTTCCTCCTAAGCAGCCTTAATTTCTTTAAAAAAAACTCCGTTTCATCTGGAGTCCTAGTTTATTGGTGTGTCTTCTGCTATTTCAGAAATTTAATTATTTTGAAGAACTCATATTGTACATTTAAATTGCCTAACCGGAGTCCCAATGTGATTGTGACCCCATTTCCAATATAAATGAATGTGAGTGATGTCTTGAGATTAAGGGATTCCACCTTGCCCTGATACATACACACATACATATGAAACCTTATATATACGTGTGGTTTTTAAGGTTATCTGTCCCCCTCTCCCACAAAGGATTTGAGGTAGAGAATTAATACTGTAAGTTTAGTGTATGGCTTCCTGTAAAACATTTACTATTTTCTCGACCGTCTAGTCGAGATGAAATCAGTATCATTTAAATTTATGCTGCTTAGTAATTGAAAAGATTCAAACCTAGAAATTATCAATATACAGGCTTAAAGATAACCACAAGATAAATTTCAGTCAGTGTATTGTTTTCTATAAATTAGTTTCTCTTTCCCCGTGTGCTAGGTATACATTACAGCAATCTATGCCAGGTCCCTTACTTTCTCAGAATGTGGACCTTTTTATCTCATGTGCTACTCAACTGGGATAAATGGTTGGACTGCCATTGGCTGATTTACCTACTTGGTACTTTAAGTATACTCTTAGACTGTTGATTAGGAGGATGTGGACTTGAATTTACTGCTATCTTCAAAGTTCAAATGAACTTTGTTCAAAATACATTCAGTATTTTGTAAAGGCTCTCTGTATATACTTAACATAAATGAGATGGAATTCTGTCTAATCTGATCTAACAATACTATTTTTTACTTTAATGCTATTATAGGCGTCCAAAAGCAAAAGTTTATTTTATTAGAGAATTATTGTGAACTTACCATCAAGTTCTGTGGTTAACAATAAATTGTTACCTTATACTAATATTTTTTTCCTTCTTTCTCTTCTTAGGTACGTGTGGTCTGGTTTGTTAGTTGTCCTTGGTATATTTCTCAATGTTTACAGCAAAAATATGGATAAAATAAGACTGCCATCACTGTATGATCTGATAAACAAAACAGTGGAAATGAGAAAGTCAAGGACGTTGGCACAAACCGTATAGGCAGTGATTCATCCTGCATAAAATAGAATTCTAAGGGAACCATCATCAAATAATTAATTTTCCAAAGGGATTATTACAAAAACCAAAGGATCTGAAGGCATGCTATCCGTTTGTGGATGGGTCACCTCTGAAGTCAGCCTCTTCCGCAGAGCACTTGTTTAACTGTTTGACTTCTGAAGCAATCAAGAGAGCCACATCTGCCACACCTTAGAATACAATGTCAGCGTGAAGGACTAATTCTTAGCAGTCTGTTGAGAATTTCACTGGAAATGGACCATGTTGCAAAACTAATTGGATATCATTATGACATTTCAAAGAAATTGATATAATAATATCAATTAATAGATTGTTTGGTCTTCATTCATTTTGGTGGTATTATTTAAATGATTCTCTGTTATAAGAGTGAACAGATGATTTAAAGTCTAGTAAGAATAACTTCATTATAAATAAAAATTATTCTGTGATTTTTTTTAATAAATGCGTTGTTAGAATTTTGTTATAAAGAGAGAAGTGAAGGTTATAGTAAGGCTTTATGTAAACTTCAAACCTTGGGCTTTTCTCTGATCATTTGAAAGTATTCTCTAGAAAAAACATGATTTAAGTGTTCCGTGGAATATAATTCTATGGAATTATAACAAAAGGAGTCATCACCCTGCATCCTGTAAGTATGTATCACAAGAAAAACTTGTTACTATCCATCAAAGAAGTGCTAAAAGATTTAATGATTTGGATTTTTTAAAGAAAAAATAATTCTTGTCTTAAATTATAATAAAATAATAAAATTATAGTTTTTCTCATAAAACTGAAATTCAATTTGACAGCTTGAAGATTAAATAGGATAAATGTGAGAAACACAGGTAGATTTTAGCAAATCTGTATAATAGGTTGTTTGCTCAGGTTTGAGTCGAAACTCATAAAGCTTTTGGCCATTACATTTTAGCAGTGAGGTTTGGAATTGCATTAAAAAAATTCCCTCAATCTTCTCTTCCAGTATAAATAATTCTAGTTAAAACATCTTAGTTTCTGCCTTCCTAGTGATATCACTTAGATTTTAGGAGTATGATATACTTGGAATATTTAATCTCATTCTTAAAATTCCATTGTATTCTGATGGTGACTTTACTAGTACGTGCACATGTGGATACAATAGAGCCTATAATAATTTAAGGATTTAGCATAAGGAATTCTGACTGATTTTCATTTGTCATATATTAAAATAACTGTGGGGGTATTTTTCCCCAAGTGGTGATCATTTTTAAGTTTTCGTATTTTAAAATGAAAGGAATCTTAGTTGGCATTTCATTATGCCTTCTTAAACTCTTAAGACAGTAAGGATTTGTGCTTTAAAAATGATTTTCCAAGTTCTTGGTAAAAGATTATGATATTAACTTTTCAATAGTTAATATCATAATCCCATAATGAGGGCATCCTTTTATGCCCACACTTCTAATTTTTTTACTTTTTCCTATTAAGAATTCTTCCTCCCACCCCCCACTTTTAAGGAGTTTAGCTCAAAAATTGATTTGCCAGCCTAACCGTTTATACTCCCATTTCTCTTTGTTTTTGTTTTTACCTGATATCAAATGAAGGTAAACCTCATTTCGCTTATTTGTGTCCATAGAGTACTCTTTTTTTTTTTTTTAAGATTTTGTTTATCTACTTGAGAGAGAGAGAAAGTGAGAGAGAGAGAGCATGAGAGGAGAGAAGGTCAGAGGGAGAAGCAGACTCCCCGTGGAGCTGGGAGCCCGATGTGGGACTCGATCCCAGGACTCCGGGATCATGACCTGAGCCGAAGGCAGTTGCTCAGCCACCTGAGCCACCCAGGCGCCCTGAGTACTCTTCTTAATAGTACTGAAGAGTGTGAAACCCTGTAATTTCCACAGTAAAAGAAATCAACATTTGAATGTACATTTTGTGTCACATTTTATAATAGTCATAAGTATTATGTGATTGCAACAGAAATATGAGGAATAAATAAAATTAATAAGGGAATTAAAAATAGTAATTGCTAAAACCACTAAAATTAAGTGCTTATTAGGTGCCAGGCACTGTTACAGGTGAAAATATTCCATAAGTTATTTAATCCTCACTATACTGTCCTCATTTTATAGATGAGGATGCTGTGGCCAGTGGGATTAGGTGACATTGCACCTGGCTAGAAAGAACCAGAGCTGTCTGTCAAGCAGCCTAGTCCCAGAGTCAGGCTCTTAATCAACTACGTAGCCTCTCTAAGTTGATGTGATCTTGGTCACGGTATTGCGGATTGCAGAGGTTGACAACGGACCAGAGTAAGTACTTACTAGCTCACGATTAACAGGATTTCAAACGCAGTTCCATCATACTCCAAAGTGTATTTTCTGTCTGCCATACCCCACTGTGAGCATAGTAGCCCGAAGTAACATAATTGATGAAATATTTTTAGTAAAGAGTTTATGAGACATACTTTAATGAATAGGCAAGGATCATTTGATTGGACCCTTGGAACATTAGTTAACTGCTTAACCAAATACATGTATCTGTTTAAGCAGTATGTAGATACAAATTGTTTCTTCAGTGGTGTTCGTATTAGATGTCTATCACATAGTAGGCACCCAGTAAATATCTGTGTCATACAAGACTAGTGATCAAAGAATACTATTAGGCCCAAAACTGCGCTGGATGCTATGTGTTCTGAATTCTGCC
The DNA here is from genome assembly GCA_028533885.1 of Nasua narica. Classification (NCBI taxonomy): domain Eukaryota; kingdom Metazoa; phylum Chordata; class Mammalia; order Carnivora; family Procyonidae; genus Nasua; species Nasua narica. Next base: position 114,147,794 of record CM052802.1, on the reverse strand, counting down.
ATCTTCTGTTCCCTTTTTTGGTATAATCAGTGCAACAACAAAGTAACAGCAGAAGAATCTGGCCATCTCCTGTGGATCATTGTATTAGGTTTGACCTGGACGGAAGCCAGCCTAGCCAGAATCCTCAGTAAGGCCAACTTGTATAATAAAGAATTTAGCTGGCCTTTTTCCTTGGTTCCTGGGAAGGAGCTTCTTTTCTTGGGGGTTTCCCAAGTGATGGGCATGTCTTTGACACTCATGGCGGGTCCCTAGATAGTTCCAAAGTGGGGGCTGGCCGTGCTGAAACGACCAACCCTGACCAACTACGGAGTTGGGGCTTTGAGCCTTGTGAGGTCAGTCCAGCTTCCGGAGAAGAGCAGGGTTCGTGTCCTCAGTGATTCAGCCATCTTGGGTCTGTAGTGAGGCTTAATGAAAATGACACGGGAAGGCGCAGGAGAGCTGCTCAGGTTGGAGAAGCACAATGATGTCCCTGAACGGTGATGTGTCCCGAGGATGTGGAAGCTTAAGTGTTTGTGACCCGCCCAGACCCTGCCCCAGGGGTTCTTCTTGTGTCTTGCCCTGATTCGGAAACTTCATAACAAAACGAGTGGGAATTATAGCACTTGCCTGAGTTCTGTGAATTATTACGGCACCCTAGAACCTGACCCTCAGGGCATAATGGGGACTGCCCAATTTGTACCCCATTGGTAACAAGTACAAATGGCCTGGGATCCTCAGAGCTTGCAGCCAGTGTCGGAAGTGAGGACAATCTCGTGGAGACTCTGCCCACGAAACTGGACTGAATCTGGGTTGTCAGAACTTCACTGCCAGCTTTATGCTGAATAGATGTTTTTTAAAATAACTATGAGCATTCTCTCGGGCTATCCTCTCAGTCTTTTGATTTTCTCAAGTGTTTTTTATCTTATATCCACTTTACATTCTTGATTCTTCCTGGGTCAAAGAGCACAGAATTCTAGAAAAAAACTTGACCAGGATAACGGGCCAATAAGAGGGCTTAGCATAATGGAAATATTTTTGCATTCCAGTATCACATTTGCCCTTTAAAGTTATCAAATTATCGTGTTACGCATATGATGCCCAAAACCTTTGTGTGCTTTCTTCCTAATTAAGCACATGACAGGTTTTTTTTTTCCATTTCATGTTTGAGCAAATTCTTTTTTCCTATTTTCACTAACTCTGCTTTTCATGGGTCCCTATTAAATGTTCTTGTACTTGCCCATTGAGCGAACTATCTTAATGTTTTTAACAAATAGTGTAGCATCACTGACTTGACTGCTCTATTTTTACTTCAACATAATTTACTCATCCATCCTCACTGGCCACATATGAGCCACGCATTATACTAGATGCTGAGGTTGCAAAAAAAAATAAAATAAAATACAACCCTCACTCTTAAGGAACACCCATTCTAAAGAAGATTTACTGTGATTGCTATATAAAAATATATAAAACGAAAAAAAAATACATAAAACGATGTTGTTTCCTTCCAGTCATGGGGTATCTAATTAGCCTTAAGTTAATTCCCCATAGTGGTAGTATGAGTCACCCAAGGATCTTCTTTAAAAAGATTTTAATTTAATAGGATTGCGTTGGAGCTGAGACTTCGCTCTAAGGAGATGCCCCTGCTGCTGGTCTGTGGACCACACTTGAGTATCCGAGTCTTGGAGTACCAGATCCATGTCCTGTTTTCCCTGTTGGGACATCTTAAACTATTTGAACAACTTCCACCTGAATCCCTTCCTTTTGCTTTTCAAACTTCCCATTCTGTGGGACCCTGACACTAATTAACATCCCTGAGTCTCTTTTTGCAAACCGATCAGAAAGCTCACCGTGTTGCAGAGTTGCTAGCATAAGTGAAAAGAGTTCTTTAATCATTGCAGGTGTATGAAAGATTTAATATTCATTACTTTCTCCATAAATGTTACTTTTTTTTAAATCTTCACGAAACTAAGATAAACCCATAATTTCCTACCAGTCATGGTCTGTTGTTTTAATTTCATGGCATGTAGTTAGAATACTTTTTATGCTATTTTGTAGTGACATTATGAAGAAAATGTTCACTTCAGTGATTTACTCCTGCTTCAGAATGAACTGTGTATTACAAGGAGTTCAGGAAGTAGGACTTAACACTTCAGGGATTCTTCTGAGACTTTAATCACAAAAAATGTGTTTTATTAAATATCTTAATCCTATGATACCCCCCAAATTTCTAAAACATAATTAATTAGTCCATTTGAATCAGTTTAACACAATTGATAGGATTTAAATAGATGAAATAAGTAAAATGTGGATAATTATTCACAATAGATAATGATAGAAATGAGACCTTGGAGTCATTATTATAGATTTCCTTGCAGGACTTATCTCCCTTTTTTTTTTCTCCTAATACCAGTCACAATGAAAGGAATAAAAAGCAAATTAGTTCAAGTGCATATTGTGCTTTATTTCTGACTCAACAGAATATGAACATTTGGGGATTGATTTTTTTTTTATATGTTCTGGGAAAAAAGTATCTAATTTTAATTGCATAGGATTTTTTTGTATGTATGTATATACATATATATATATGTATCCGTGTGTGTATATATGTACATACACACACACACACACACACACACACACACCAGGGATGACTCATAGAGTCAGGTAATCATCTTTTCTCTAGTTTCTAATCACATTTTAATTGATAAAATGTTAGTCTGCAACATATGCCAATCTTAGTGATGTAGGAAAGATGTTAGGGTCGAAGCCAAAAGCCAAGAAAGAATTCTTGAGATGTCTTTGGCACAAAAAGGTGGTTTTATTAAAACACGGGGACAGGACCTGTGGGCAGAAAGAGCTACACTGGGGTCATGAAGAGTGGCTGATTCTATGCTTTCAAGCTGGGAGGGGGTTAGGAATAGCATTAAGTCTCTAAGGAATTTTGGAAGCAAGGTTTCCAGGACCTTGAGGTGGCTAGCTATCATTTATTACTGTCGAATAAAACCTTAGTCATGAGACCCTCCAGATGTGTATCGGTGGGTCATATGCTTGGGGGTGACGGCCAACATATTTTCTTCGAGGACAGAGATAAAGGAATTTTCCAAAGGAATTTTTATACGTTAAAGTAGACTTACGGGGTCAGGGGTGTTGGCTAAGATTTCCTTTTGCCCTTAGCAAAATATTAACAACGAGGCAGCTGAGTTCCCAGAGGAATGTCATTCTGCCTGTTTCAAGGACTTGTAAATGGGCTGTGAGTAGTAATGAAATTTAAATTTTCTTTTGCCTTTGTTTCCCACATCATCAGGACTGTTTTGATATTTGAACAACTCTCACGAAATCAAAGAAGTTGATTGAAACGTCTGCTCTTAGGGTTTGCTCTAATACGATGGGGTGGGGTGGGGGCAATTTACTGTAAAATGCCTGCAAACACATCCACAGTCAGTTCAAGCCTATCTTTATTTTGTTTTTATTTTATTTATCTATTTATTTGAGAGAGAGAGAGCACAAGTGGGGGAAGGGACAGAGGCAGAGCGAGAAGCAGCTTCCTCGCTGAGCAGGGAGCTGGACCCGGGGCTCCATCCCAAGACCCTCCATCCCATGACCCTAGGGATCATGACCTGAGACGAAGTCAGGTACTTAAGTGACTGAGCCATCCGGGTGTCCCTCTAGCCTATCTTTAAACCACTAGGAATTGTTGTGGGATTCAGGAGAGGCTTGCACCGGAGGAGTGTGGTGCCGCTGGGACCATGGGGGGCTCAGGGAGCTAGTGCACGGTTATGGGACTAGTTCAAATGGTGCCATAAACCAGCTGACAGGCATGCACTGAATAAGGAAACTCATTCTTTAGTGTCCCTCTAGCTCATAAATTCTCAAAGTTAATCTTACTGACATATATTTATTCACTCCATTCTTAGCAGTTTGCTATTCTCATAAAATGGAGCCATGAGCAGTTTTTTGGATTTTTTTGTTGTTTGTTTGTTTGTTTGTTTCCCCTTAATTCTGAGGGCGTGTCTATTTACAACGTTTCTAAGGTCTAATAGTTTATTTTTTCCTTCCCTCTAGGGCTCTTATTTAAGTGATGTCGATTCTACTTTTGCCTCACATATCCCTGAACTGTTCTTTAACGGCTTCCCTCTCTTTACTGTATTCTTTCTTGCTGGCTCGGAGATTTTCTCAATCTGATGTTTCTCCTTGTTCCCCATCTATTCAACCTACTCTTTATCCCGTGCAGTGCAGTGTTATTTGTTTATTTATTTTTTATATCCCAACTATGACATTTTCATACCTAATATTTTTAGTTGGACTTTTCTAACGGTTCCTTGGTTTTACTTGGTGTTAGCAGTATTTTCCCTTATTACATTTATCATGGTTATTTTATGTTCCTGGGTTCTCTGTTCTAATCCTTCTGATGTTTGGTTTAGTTATTACACACCTTTGTGTAGGCATTCGCAGTTTCCCGTGGCCCCCCCAGCCTTCTCTTGCCTGCTACACCGCACTCCCCAACATACAGCTCTCCCTCCACACACACACCATGCTGCACACACGCCCCAACTCCTTTCTCTACTTTTTAATATTGAAAGGTTTGAAACAGTCCTAGTCACCCCAGGCTATCTCACTTTTTGTTTTTGTTTTTTCCTAGAACGCATATTTTATCTAACTGCCCTGCTCTCTCTCTCTTCTGTAATTTCCCGGGGTTGTTTTAGAAGAAGCCAGCAGCTCCATCTTGATAGGAGCCAAAACGAATTAAAAAGACAGTTCTCTCTTTCTTACTTGTCTTACTGATTCACTGATTTGCCATTGCAATGGTTCTCTGATTTCCCATTGCAACCCATGTAAATAATAGTTTGTTGGCTGCTATTTTGATACAGTTCGTTTTAGAAATACTGGTTCATTTACCAATTTAAATTGGTAGAAATTCAAATTTGAGCAGCAAGATTTGTAATGCTTAACAATTTAAAGATCTCAAATATTTTGGATGGAAAACTAAGTAATGGAAATAGAAATCAGTCATTAATAATAATCTTAAATTTTATGTTAGATAAGATTGTTTCAATACATATGCATAATTGTTTGAAATTGGAAAACTTTATTATACCTAAAGCCTTGATTATTTGAGATGCACTGATTCATACACCTTATAAGATTCCCTAATTGTGCTTTTCTTTTTAAAGGATTTTATTTACTTATTTGATACAGAGAGAGAAATCACAAGTAGGCAGAGAGGCAGGCAGAGGGAGAGGGGGAAGTAGGCTCCCTGCTGAGCACAGAGCCTGATGCGGGGCTCGATCCCAGGACCCTGAGATCATGACCTGAGCCAAAGGCAGAGGCTTTAATCCACTGAGCCACCCAGGGGCCCCAGATTCCCCAATTGTGCTTTTGATTAATGCACAGTGAAAGGCAGAGATCAGTTCCATTGTGCAGACATGGAAATAGGCCTCCTTAAGATAAATGTACCTAACATTCACATGTAATAAGAGACAGAATAGACTCGAATCCAAGTGTCTTTCACTCTGGATCCTAATGCCTGTCTGATAACCCATTCCTGAACCTCTACTCTTTCTAGCCACTGCACTAGCAAATGAGGATTGGTATCCTCTCTATTGTTTCTCTGTCTTCTTCCCAAAGGACTTCATGCTTCCTTCTTTCTCTGGCCCATTTAACACTGAGCAAGACTTTTTCCAAGGAAGGGATTCTATGGATAATTCTGCTAGTTTACCTCCCATCACAGGAGATGGCCACCTCAACCTGGCTTTAGAGGGATGCCTGGACAGTGGTGAAAAAAGGGATTTTCTTCCTGTTGTCCCTGGTTAAGTAAATCCACCTACCCATCAGTGAGATGGCTAATGTTACAAGTAGGTACTTTGAGTAGGCTACCAACAGGTAATGGAACTCAAGCACAGGGAGAAGTTTTACGGACAAGTGGAGGTGGGGGACAGACTCAAAGGACTAGTCAGAGTGTGAGTTTTAGTAGAAATATTGAGCACAGAGCCAAAGAAAGTACGATCAAGGTTGAGAAGACAGCACTGAGATAGAACACGTGGCAGAAGCTGGATCACAAGGGAAACAAATAGAGAATGTAGGTGCCAGGATCAGAGGAAAATGAAATGGAATATGACTTGTTAAGATGTGAACTCCAAAGGTCCATTTGTCTCCCTGAGCAGGAGATTCCAAAGAGACTAAATCTAAAGCTGGGGTAGGGATTAAAGGTCATCAATAATGAGAATTTCAAAAATATGACACATAAAAGTCAGATCAGAAGTTACACTTAATGATTTTATGTGACTCTTCTATGTTAGCTCGAGCAATGCCACCACCGTAAGAAAGAGAAGAATCAAGAATCTAGAATTTGGAATCAATATTCCTGAATTCTTGTCAGGAATGTGATGAGATTTAACATCAGTTGCCTGATTTTACTGTATTGCATCGGCCCCATTAAAAAAGGGATAAATCAAAACCCATTCACCACAGAATTGAAATTTCTTTTTTATGATAGTTTTGGTAATTAGTATATAATTTGAAATTATAATATTCAAAATTCAAATTACATTATCTAAGCCTTCTAAGCCTACAACTTCAATAGTATTATGATTTGATCATTATCTTCCAAATAGACATGAATATTCAAACAAGGTGGCTATAATGTCAGAAGGCTTCATTAGAACCATATGAACAGGGGCGCCTGAGTGGCTCAGTCCTTAAGCGCCTGCCTTGGGCTCAGGTCATGATCCCAGGGTCCTGGGATTGAGCCCTGCATTGGGCCCCGCATTGAGCCCCACATGGGGCTCCCTGCTCTGCAGGAAGCCTGTTTCTCCTGCTTCTACTCCCCCTGCTTGTGTTCCCTCTCTCGCTGTGTCTCTCTGTCAAATAAATAAATAAAATCTTAAAAAGAAAAAAATAAAAAGAACCACATGAACATAGACTTTTTCCAGTGAGCAGAGGTGGTCATAAATGGTTCATGTTCTATTTTAAAGTGACATTGACTCATATTAAGAGTGCCATCTGAACTAACTGACTTCTCAGAAAGGTTAATGTATAACAATCCATGAACCCACATGTCCCTTCCATTGAAAAGTATGAATTATCAGCAACTGTAATAAACAATGAGAAAATAGTAAGCTTTTCTTTTTTTGTGTGAGATCTGTTGACCCAAATATCACATTGCTTTATCCATTCAACAAATGTGTTTTGAGCAATTTGAAAGACTCCTAGAATATGTATTAGGATATATATAAATGGCATAGCTTCTTCACTCAGTTATCCCCCAAGAGAGGGGCAGGCCTAGAGTTATGGTATAATAATTTCTATGACGGGACAATAATTTCTATGATTTAAATATATAAAATGTTCGGAAAGACTTTCTAAGAGGTAGTATTTAAGCAAGTCCAAGTAAGAAATTATGAGAACTAAGTAAGCACTTGGAAATTGGTGCTGGAGAGAATGGAACCAATATCAGAGATATTTAAGAGGTGATTAATATGGGGCAAAAAGAGAGGAAGAGTTTTAGATAATTTTTGGAGTTCAATCTACAAAATAACTAAGCAGTCCTCCTTAGAAGTGCAAAGTTCATGAGGAACAATGAAAGACAAATTGCCACAGACAGCGGGGGAAGCAAGGAGACAGGACATGCATCATGGTATGCTGGTTTGGATCCCTGAACAGAAAAAGGACAGTAGTGAAAAAACTCACGAAATCTGAATAAACTCTGTAGTTTATTGAATAATGTCATACCAGTCCTGATTTCTGAGTTCGCTAAGTGTTTTGCTTGATAAATATGTTAGTACTAGATGAAGCTGAATGAAGTATATTTGGGACTTGCCTGTACTCTAACTCTTCTGGTAAATCTAAAGTTAATTCAAAATAAAATTATAAAAACAGAAGTTTTTATCAAAAAAACACCATCAAGAGAGGAAAAGTACAAGCCCTGGAGTGGGAGATTAAATTTACCACACATATAAACAACCAAAAATAACTTGTATCTAGAATATGAATAGAATTTCTTTTTTTTTTTAAGATTTATTTATTTATTTGAAAGACGACATGGGGCTCTGGGGAGGGAAGAGGCAGAGGGAGAGAGAGAGAAGCAGACTTCCCACTGAGCAGGGATCCCCATGTGGGGTTCTATCTCATGACCCTAAGATCGTGACCTGAGCCAAAATCAAGGATTGAATGCTTAATCGACTGAGTCACCCAGGTGCCCCTGAATAGAGTTTCTATCAACAAGAAGAGAAAGGACAGCCCTGTTACACTAACTGGAATTTAAATTAAAACTTGGAAAAAGAAAAAGAAAAAGAAAAAAAAGGATAGCCCAACACAGAAGTCGGGAAGAGACTTGAGACATTTTACCAAAGAGGCTAGCCAAATGGCCGTTCAACATAGCAAAAGGTGCTCAACCTCAGTAGTCACCAGGGAAACACAAACTTCACCTGAAGCAAAAATCTACAAATGAAAGAAGTCATAGCAACTACCTATTGACATGCATGTGGAGGAAGAGGAATTCTCATATACTGTTGGTAGAAATGTAAATTGATACAGCCACTTCCAAAAGCTACTTGGCATTATCTACCAAGTTTGAATATATGCCTACCCAGTGACCCAGAAATTCCACTCACATGCACATATAAGAGAAACGTGTGCACATGTATATCAAAAGTCATAAGAATATTCAGAGAAACATCGTTCCTAAAAGAAGAAACTGAAAGCCACCCAGATACTGCAGCCACCTACAGAAGGGGAAGGAAAAAAAAGTAGAATGTACATGTAAGTGGAATGAAAATAAAGGATAAGAATAAATTTCAAATTAATAATGTTGCATGAAAAAACATAGTACAAAAGAACATAAGCTATATGATTCCATTTATACAAAGGTCCCCGAAAAAGGCAAAGCAAAACTATAATGTTTAGGGACGCATGTTTTGCTGGTAAAATTATCTAGGAAAGCAAAGAAGTGATAAAAGACTTGTATTTGGGGGGTAAGGAAGGGAAGAGGGTGGCAGGAGGGGGCGGGTCTGCTGTTTGGCAATGTTTTGTTGCCCTGGGTGGTGAAAGCATTGAGCTATATATTTTTAGTTGGTACGATTTTCTGTATGAGTCTTACATTCCACAGTGAAACAGTTTTCTAAAAGAGGAAATAGAGGGGAAAACAGAAAACATACTCTTTAGAAGACGACTTAACAGCTCGCTAAAAAATGGGGTATCTTAGACAAACTCATGCTTATTTATTTGTCTTAAGTCTCATATTCCTTTTTCAGTGAAAAATCCATTTCTTCATTTTAGACTATATCAGACATTTTTAATAAAACAGAAGATTTTCTTTTAATGGCGCCTTCTCTTTATTGGAGCATCTTTAGCAGCTCAAGGTGCCCATGAAAAGAGTTCTTTCTTGCTTAATGACAGCAGCTGATTAAATGGGTGTAATTTACACATGCACACCTACCTTTAAGTACGTATTTATTTTTTAAACCCTCCTTCGAAGACAGTATATTTGACTTGAAGGGAAGTAGTCAGTCATCAAGATACTCTTTCATCACATACCGCATTAAGTGTTTTCCATTTAGAAGACAGATCTAAAACACAAGTCTTATCATTCTTCAGTTTGCAAATTAAGTATAAAATCCTGCCAGTCTTGCATTCATTAGAATAAAACAGTCTTGGAAATTAAGCACTAATTTCCCCCTCAAATGGCCATTTCTGGGTTTTTTCTTCTTTCTAATTACCACTGTAATGAAGTGGCCAGTATTATGGTAGGAAGTGATTTCAAAGGCAGCAATTTCTTATTATGAATCATATACTTTATTTCTCCCCTAATGTGAGTCTGCCCCAGTTATAGAAAATGCACGTGCAAACTCCCATCTCTGCGGAGACTAAAGTCATTTTGGAATAGCAAATCATACTTGCAGCTCAAAGAGTAGGCTTTCAAGCATTTCACTAAAGCAAAGAGGAAGAAGAAAGCCATTATATTTTCACTATGAGATTATTTCTGATCACTCTAATCTGTTGCTCTTGGAAGCAGATTTTCAATATCTTAAAACACTGCTATGTTAATAACACATCTGGCAAGGATAACTTGTATCAAAATAGATGTGAGAAAAGGCACTTAGAAAACCACAAAGCACTACAAAAGGATTAATTGCTGTTAAGCTATCAGTCTGAGCACGTTCTTCTCTACCACTGATTACTCTGCTTCTAACAGTTTCCCCTTTTTGTTCCCCTTAAAAGTGAGGCTTCCCCAAAATATCTTGCTTTCTCAGTTAAAAAAGAATTTCTCTTTTAACTTTGATTGTATTCCATGCAGACTTCAGATCATCTTATGTCCCTTTAAACTTAATTTCCATTAAATGATTAAAATGTGGTAAGAGTGCCTGGGTGGCTCTGTGGGTTAAGCATCTGCCTTCGGCTCAGGTCATGATCTCAGGGTCCTGATATCGAGCCCCACACTGGCCTCTCTGCTCCCCAGGGAGCCTGCTTCTCCCCCTCCCTCTGCCTGTCTCTCTGCCTACTTGTGATCTCTCTCTCTGTTAAATAAAAAAAAATCTTTAAAAAGAAAATGTGGTCATGTTCCCATCAATAGATGAAGAAAAAGCATTTGACAAAATTCAGCATCCGTTCCTGATTAAAACTCTTCAAAGTATAGGGATAGAAGGAACATTCCTCAACATCATAAAGTCTATCTATGAAAAGCCCACAGCAAATATCATTCTCAATGGGGAAAAGCTGACCCTTTGAGATCAGGAACACGTCAAGGATGCCCCACTCTCACCACTCTTGTTCAACATAGTACTAGAAGTCCTAGCAACAGCAATCAGATAACAAAAAGAAATAAAAGGTATTCAAATTGGAAATGAAGAAGTCAAACTCTCTCTCTTCGCAGATGACATGATACTTAACATGGAAAACCCAAAAGACTCCAC